>CM056609.1:30356500-30677457 GCA_029721355.1 Tegillarca granosa
CTGAAATAATCTTGACTGGGGCGTAAAATAAATGTTAAGATTAAACTTTACTCTTGTCAAACTTTATAATTCATTATAACTATATAATGCATAATTAAAATCGTGCATTTACATGTATATAGGTAATGGAAGGGGGCTATTTTGTAAAATCTTTATTTCAAACAGCTCAGACAAAAGATTTTGAAAATTGAAGTATACTTTTTTATCACCAGCAATGATGATACAATAAAATCCCGTGTAAATATAAATAAATAAATAAATAAATAAATAAATAAATGATTAAACAAACAAATAAATAAATGAATAAATAAATAGAATGCTAGATTGTTTATCAAGGTGGTGCAATGATCACTCCTTGTAAAAGATCACAATTAAAGTGCATACCACAACACCAACTTATAAAATGAAACACATTTTTATATAAGAAGTGTATGTCTTACCTTTTTAAAAGTCGAATAAACTCTTAGCAACAGCTTTTTCTGAAAAATGAAAACGAACTTTGATAATTAATAATTACGTGTTTTAGTGTTTTCTGAAATGTGCATACAGGGCACATCAAAATTTAGCAGGTATTTGTTATATATTTACTACCCCTGAGCGGGTACCGCTGCTGGTGGAGTAAACTCCCCGAGGGTATCCTTAACTCAGTAGGAAGTGCTGTCAGAAAATGTACCATTTAGCAAAATTTTTAGCCGTTTTAATTTGTAAAATTTATTTAAAACTAAGGTCTGTTCCCTCATGCAAAGCATTCCTTAGCTGGATTTGGATTCATATAATTTTGGAACTTTAGATTCATCTATTTTCAACTGTTTGGCTTATGTTTTATATCTATCAAACTTTACGGCCCAAGTGTCACTGATGAGGAATGATTTCCGAAATGTGCATATATGGCACCTCAAAATCTTAGCAGGTATTTGTTATATATTAAATAATTATGAAATTCTGATTTCAGAGAGAGAGAGAGAGAGAGAGAGAGAGAGAGAGAGAGAGAGAGAGAGAGAGATAAACTTACTGTCGGCCATATCAAAATATTATGTAGTGGGATTTCTATATTCTATTTATAGAATGGTTGTATAGTTTATTCATACAGGAGTGTTTGTGTTTATTTGATATTTAAATTGCTATTAATTTTCTTATTTATGATCTTTTTTTGCATCCTTTACAATAATCGTAATTTAAAAAGAGGTTCAGAGAGAGAGAGAAAGAGAGAGAGAGAGAGAGAGAGAGAGGGGGGGGGGGCTTGTAACCGGCGAGAAGTATCAGCGGAAATAGTTAACGCTTTGGAAATTCCGTGTTCTATATTTAGAACATTGATCCATATAAGTGTACTAAGCGACCCAGTGTCGACATTTATCGTGGTTGATAATGTTAATTAATGTCGCATCAGCAATTGTTTACCTTTTTAAGACGAGGTGAATTTTATTAATCACTAAAGATTAAGAAAAAAATCATGTAAGCGCTAGATATGCTATATATTACCAAGATATAATTCACATCACATGATTATATGTAATTTAAGTTAAAATAAATAAATAAATAAATCGAAAATTCATTTATTAGCTCTCTCTCTCTCTCTCTCTCTCTCTCTCTCTCTCTCTCTCACACACACACACACACACACACACACACACACACAATTAATTTAAAGCTTCAAGATAACTAGTTTTGTATTAAATTTATATTCACTAGCGCTTTCATGCTTTTTACAATAAACATGAAAGTTTACAGTTCTGTCCGGGCACCCTTGTTTTTCTTCAGTATCTAATTCCAGCAGCCTTAATACAAGTGAAATAGTCTTGAATGGGTCACAAAACACAAATGTTTTCCAGCAATAATTGATAACACATGTGTCATATAATTTTTTAGAATTTATATATTTCTAATATAATATAATTTGCTTTTGAAATACAATGTATTTAATTCAATAAATATAGAAGTTTATGAAATAATTTATGGATAAATTAGGAATTAGAAAAATGTTTGGCAATTCCAGATTCTTCAACTGTTTTTACAATGAGAAAGAAGTGGAGGTTGATAAATAAACACCAAATTGTTCTTTGATAAATGTAAAAATTAGTTTTATAAAACTAGTAAAAAATAACTATGGAAACAATAATGTAAACATTATAATTTATTGTCAACAAAGCACTTAAAATGAAAAAACAGACATATGAAGACATCGTTAACTACTTATATGTCACAATTTTAAAAAAATGCATATCCTGGTTAGGCTTGTTATGGAACCAAAAATTTTAAAATTAATCCATATTCAACATGAACATAAAATAATTCAGTCTTTTTCTTTGCCATGTGGTTCAAAATCTTGTACACTTACTTAACTTTGAAGTTAAATTGAATCTCCTTACAAACATTAAATTTCAAGAACACAATATAAAGTTGGACTAGTTTAAAACATGTCTAAATCCTTCTCGTGTTTAAACTTTACACAACATTTTTGAGTTTTGCATTTGAATTTTTTATGTACTGAGTTCATATTCCATTTCGACATGGTAGTTGCCTTGGAGATGCTGTTTTTTTTAATTGTTTTATTTCCTATTTAAGGCATTGCGCTTCCTTAGGGGGTTTTTGTTTTGTTTGAGAAGAACCTTTTGGTGGCTTTGATGGCTTGTTAACATAACTAGGCACCGCCGGCGCTGAAATATCAGAGAAAAAAATATATTAAATTATATATATATATATATATATATATATATATATATATATATATATATATATATATATATATATATATATATATCATGGGTATCTAATTATAGCAAATCAGAGAATATGGAAACGTTATAAAATATTTCTACATGAAAGACAAAGTGATCAAATTAGGTTCCATCACAATCGAGGCCTCAGTGGTAGAGTTGTCTAAAGCGTGCTCTTACGGATAAATGAGGCCCCCATCGACTAGGATCGAATCCCGCTGGAACATATCCGATTGTGAGAATTTTTGTCGCTTTGTCGAAGTTCGGTCAATTTTTTTAGGCACTCATGTTTATACAATCACAAAACTGATCTCTTCGTTATCAGAGAAAGAATCTTGACTGGGACGCCAATTAAATCCATTGAGATCAATTAATAACTCCCGATTAACAATAAGCTTTCGGTATAATTTTTTTCTTGAAATTGTTTAAATGGATATCTCTAGTGGTTTGCTATTATACCTATATATTTGTGATAGTTCTAATAAGCAATCATTATCAGAAACATACTATCTACATAAATTATAATGACGCTGTACTGAACATTTACGGGTGTTTTACCGTTTATATATATATATATATATATATATATATATATATATATATATATATATATATATATATATATATATTGTTAATCCTGTATCTACAAAATTCTACAATCCTGATATATGAAAATATACATAAAATAGTATATTTCTAGTAAAGCATTTCCAAGATTAAAACAAGAACTCCATGGAATGAAATTTCTCGCCTGGTTAGCTTTTGATTGAGTAGAAAATACATAACTTTTACATAAACTTTCACATTTTACACACCGCCACCGCCCACAACGGCACCGGAGAAGATAACACCTAAATCTTGCCTTATGGCATTGCCAGGCTCGAAAATGATGCAATAAATATAATAAAATTCTACTCTCGCTAATACTAGCTGTGTAGCATTTTAAGAAATAAACTAAAATTATTTTTCAATTGAAATTACAGAATCTAAATTAATTATATATAATTATTACTTACTCGGTATTTTGCTGACCGCCTTCTTAACGGCATTTTCTGAAACAGGAAAAGAACGTATTAATGCCAAAATATTTCGATGCAGATTTTTGAGAGAGAGAGAGAGAGAGAGAGAGAGAGAGAGAGAGAGAGAGATTAATACTTACTGACTTTGTCGGACATATTCAGATGCTCTGATCCCGCTTTTCTAAACAAATGAATCGGCGGAAATTCCCTAATCTAAAAATAGAAAAAGTCAAAAGGTCATTTTATGGACACCTGTGAGAAAATATATGGTAAACGATTATCGATGCATTAATTTTAATGATATGACAATATAACGAGAGAGAGAGAGAGAGAGAGAGAGAGAGAGAGAGAGAGAGAGAGAGAGAGTTACTCAGACACTTCGATATTGAAATATTTAGCGATAATAAGATAAAACATTGTTGTTGTAAATTCTGTTTTTGCCAAGAAGGTCAATATGAGGATAAGAATAACACGTATTTAACTTGCGATAACATCTATAATAATAATAATAATAATAATAATAATAATAATAATAATAATAATAATAATAATAATACACATGTAATGATGATAATAATAATAATAATAATAATAATAATAATAATGATAATAATAAACAAAATAATAATAATAATAATCATAATAATGTAGAAATATCACACAAGGAATTATTGCAGAAAATATTTATACTGTATTTTTAAAAACGATCAAATAAGAGACAAAATAAAAAGTAAATAAACAAGTAAATAATTTTTGAAACAATTATTCAACGTTATTTAAAAAAAAACCATCAGTTTCAGATTATTTTTGTTACATTTGTTGACATCAAACCAATAATTTTTGAATTGTTATATTTTATAAAGATGACTCACCAGTAGACTTTCCACACTAGGTTGTATTTTATTTGAAGTAGTCGTACTTATCATCCAAACTTACAGCAGAAATAAATAACTTAGTGTGTCAAAGGTCGGCATAACTACCAACATAGCTGACAAAAGTTGTGAGAATTTATCCGCACACACAAACACACAGACACTACGCAAACACTCAAATAAACATATAGACGCATAGACGCTCTCTCTCTCTCTCTCTCTCTCTCTCTCTCTCTCTCTCTCTCTCTCTCTCTCTCTCTTTTAACAACAACAACAACAACAACAACAACACACACACACACACACACACACACACACACACACACACACACACACACACAATGACAGTACTTAGTCTCCAATGCCCCAATTGTTTCTATGACGAATGTTGTTTTAACATATTTATTAATAGTATCACATACTTGTTATGTCAATTTGCGCCATGTCGTCGCCCTTGCCAACAAGATGTTATGTATGGAAAATGTAATAAATACATTTCATATTACTATAGTAAGGAGTAAAACTTGGTCAAACTGTTGAGTCAAACGGTTTAGTCAAACTGATAAGTCAAACGGTTGTAGTCAAACGGTTTAGTCAAACTGCTTAGTCAAACTATTTAGTCACATGTACTCAAACTGTTTAATCAAACTGTTTACTCAAACGGTTTAGTCAAAATGTTTAGTCAAATTGTTTTGTCAAACTGTTTAGTCAAACTATAACTCAACTTGTTTAGTCAAACGGTTTATTTCAACTGCTTAGTCAAACTGTTTATTCAAACTGTTTAGTCAAACTGATAAGTCAAACGGTGTAGTCAAACGGTTTAGTCAAACTTATTTCTAAAACGGCTTAGTCAAACTCTTTTTTCAAGTTGTTTAGTCAAACAATTGAGTCAAACTGCTTAGTCCATATGTTTACTCAGACTATTTACTCAAACGGTTTACTCAAACTGTTTACTCAAAATGTTTAGTCAGACTGTTTAGACAAACTGTTTATTCAAACGGTTTACTCAAACTGTTTGTTCAAACTCTTTAGTCAAACTGTTAATTCAAACTGTTTACTCAAAATGTTTAGTCAAACTGTTTACTCAAGCTGCTTAATCAAACGATTTAGTCAAACTGCTTAGTCAATCTGTTTTCTTAAACCTTTTACTCAAACTGTTTATTCAAACTGTTTAGTCAAATTATTTACTCAAAATGTTTGGTCAAACTGTTTACTCTATCGGTTTGCTAAAATGCTTAGTCAAACTGTTTACTCAAACTGTTTTCTTAAAATGTTTAATTAAACGGTTCAGTCAAACAGTTTAGTCAAAATGTTTAGTCAAACTGCTTAATCAAACTGAATAGTCAAACGGTTTCGCAAACTGTTTACTCAAACTGCTAAGTCAAATTGTTTAATCAATCTGATCAACAAACCAGTTTACTCACTCAGTTTAGTCAAACTGCTTAATCAAATGGCTAAGTCAAACTGCTAAATATGTTTTTTTAGTCAAACTGCTAAGTCAAACTTTGAGTAAAATTGTAAAGTCAAACTGTTTATTGAAACTGTTAAGTCAAACTGCTAAGTAAACCTGTTTAGTTAAACCGCTTATTAAAACTGCTAAGAGAATCTGTAAAGTAAAATCGTTATGTCAAACTGTTTTAACTGTTTAGTGAAACTGTTTGGTCAAACTATTAGGTTCAACAACGGAGTCAAATTGCATAGTCAAACTGTTTAGTGAAACTGTTTTGTCAAACTATTAGGTTAAACAACTAAGTCAAATTGCATAGTCAAACTGTTTAGTGAAACTGTTTTGTCAAACTATTAGGTTAAACAACTGAATCAAACTGCATAGTCAAACTGTTTAGTGAAACTGTTTTGTCAAACTATTAAGTCAAACAACTGAGTCAAATTGCATAGTCAAACTGTTTAGTCAAACTGTTATGTAAAACTATGAAGTCAAACAACTGAGTCAAATTGCATAGTCAAATAGTTTAGTGAAATTGTCTTGTCAAACTATTAGGTTAAACAATTGAATCAAACTGCATAGTCAAACTGTTTAGTGAAACTGTTTTGTCAAACTATTAAGTCAAACAACTGAGTCAAATTGCATAGTCAAATTGATTAGTGAAATTGTTTTGTCAAACTATTAGGTTAAACAATTGAATCAAACTGCATAGTCAAACTGTTTAGTCAAACTGTTAAGTCAAACTGTTTTGTAAAACTATGAAGTCAAACAACTGAGTCAAATTGCATAGTCAAACTGTTATGTAAAACTATGAAGGCAAACAACTGAGTCAAATTGCATAGTCAAATAGTTTAGTGAAATTGTTTTGTCAAACTATTAAGTCAAACAACTGAGTCAATTTGCATAGTCAAACTGTTAAGTCAAACTGTTTTGTAAAACTATGAAGTCAAACAACTGAGTCAAATTGCATAGTCAAACTGTTTAGTCAAACTGTTTTGTAAAACTATGAAGTCAAACAACTGAGTCAAATTGCATAGTCAAATTGTTTAGTGAAATTGTTTTGTCAAACTATTAGGTTAAACAATTGAATCAAACTGCATAGTCAAACTGTTTAGTGAAACTGTTTTGTCAAACTATTAAGTCAAACAACTGAGTCAAATTGCATAGTCAAACTGTTTAGTGAAACTGTTTTGTCAAACTATTAAGTCAAACAACTGAGTCAAATTGCATAGTCAAACTGTTAAGTCAAACTGTTTTGTAAAACTATGAAGTCAAACAACTGAGTCAAATTGCATAGTCAAACTGTTTAGTCAAACTGTTTTGTAAAACTATGAAGTCAAACAACTGAGTCAAATTGCATAGTCAAATTGTTTAGTGAAATTGTTTTGTCAAACTATTAAGTCAAACAACTGAGTCAAATTGCATAGTCAAACTGTTAAGTCAAACTGTTTTGTAAAACTATGAAGTCAAACAACTGAGTCAAATTGCATAGTCACACTGTTTAGTCAAACTGTTTTGTAAAACTATGAAGTCAAACAACTGAGTCAAATTGCATAGTCAAACTGTTTAGTCAAACTGTTTTGTAAAACTATGAAGTCAAACAACTGAGTCAAATTGCATAGTCAAATTGTTTAGTGAAATTGTTTTGTCAAACTATTAGGTTTAAACAATTGAATCAAACTGCATAGTCAAACTGTTTAGTGAAACTGTTTTGTCAAACTATTAAGTCAAACAACTGAGTCAAATTGCATAGTCAAACTGTTAAGTCAAACTGTTTTGTAAAACTATGAAGTCAAACAACTGAGTCAAATTGCATAGTCAAATTGTTAAGTCAAATTGTTTTGTCAAACTATGAAGTCAAACAACTAAGTCAAATTGCATAGTCATACTGTTTAATGAAACTGTTTTGTCAAACTATTAGGTTAAACAACTGAGTCAAATTGTATAGTCAAACTGTTTAGTGAAACTGTTTTATCAAACTATGAAGTCAAACAACTGAGTCAAATTGCAAAGTCAAACTGTTTTGTTAAACTATGAAGTCAAACAACTGAGTCAAATTGCATAGTCAAACTGTTTTTTTCAAACTGTTTTGTTAAACTATGAAGTCAAACAACTGAGTCAAATTGCATAGTCAAACTGTTTTTTCAAACTGTTTTGTTAAACTATGAAGTCAAACAACTGAGTCAAATTGCATAGTCAAATTGTTTAGTGAAACTGTTTTGTCAAACTGTTAAGTCAAACAACTGAGTCAAATTGCATAGTCAAGCTGTTTACTTAAATTGTTTTCTCAAAATGTTTAGTCAACGGTTCAGTCAAATAACTGAGTCAAATTGCATAGTCAAACTGATTAGTGAAATTGTTTTGTCAAACTATTAAGTCAAACTGCTGAGTCTGAAGCATTTTAGTCATATTATTTATTCAAACAGCTTAGCCAAACAGCTTAGTCAAGCTGCTTATTCAAATTGCTGAGTCAAATTGTTTGGTCTAACGTATGTTCTGCGATATCATGATCAAAATGAAGAGTTTGTATATGAGATGATCAACCATTGTAAGAATTATAAGCTTTAACACTTCAGGAATCAACCAACTCAATGGCTCTGCGCAACCTCTAATTATATATAGACAATAAAAAACTACTGTAGTTAAATAATATTAACCAATCAGGAAGAGTTTAGGTAGAAAGACTAAGTTTATAAAATACAGGCATGGTATCCTCACGGTCGGGTGAAATTACATAGCGTCACAAAGCTCGTCAAAAATTTGAGGAGCCCCATTAAAAGTTATTACATGTATAACGCAGAACCCCCACTACCCACTCTTCTTCTTTAAATATATCTTATTTTATTTCCTCGTATAATCAAAATTTCATAGCGGACGCTTCGCTAACTCAGAAAAACTTAAATAAATGTATTTTCGGGAATTCCATCTTTTACATTAGGCAGAAGTCCATTAGCAAAACTCGCATTACTTGACCTATATTTAGTAACAAGATTTAAAAATCCGTGATTATATTTAGAACACTTGTCATAATCTATATTTAGATATACTAAATTGCATGTATTTACTACAGTAATGATAGAAAAGAAGTGAAACTTATAAAATAAAATAAAATAAAATAAAATAAAATAAAATAAAATAAAATAAAATAAAATAAAATCAAATCAAATCAAATCAAATCAAATCAAATAAAATAAAATAAAATAAAATAAAATAAAATAAAATAAAATAAAATAAAATAAAATAAAGAATAAAATAAAATAAAATAAAGAATAAAATAAAATAAAATAAAGAATAAAATAAAATAAAATAATATAAAGAATAAAATGAAATAAAGAAAAATAAAATAAAAATGAAATAAAATAAAATAAAATAAAATTTTAATTTTTAATTTTTTAATTGTGTCCTATATATTATAATAATAATAATAATAATAATAATAATAATAATAATAATAATAAAGACGGTTTCTTAGAAAACACAAACGCGTATTCAAACACCTGATTGTTAAACTAACAAGGTGTGTGTGTGTGTGTGTTTGTGTGTGTGTGATACAAAGAACTATTAACAAACAATTAAGCATTTTTATGATGTAAGATGAACTAAACAAGAATACGGTAAGCTATTTGATTTGCAGTAGAAGCTATGGCTATGGTTCGTCAAAACAACTTTGCTTTACATAATTGGCCATGATTCTGAGGTAAATAACCAGAGATGGTAAAACTATTAGGTAAAAATTATAAGCTATGACCCTTGTTTATTAAACCTTTTATGGTAAACCATTTGACTAATAATAAACCATTGATTTGGTTTATTAAACTAGAGGGGGGAAACTCCTTAACTCACATTATTTGCAATTGCTATGGTTTATTGAATCAGAAATTGAAAACTGTTTGGTTTACATTATTTGCTATTGTAATCGTTTATTGAACCAGAGATGGTAAACTGTTTGGTTTACATTAATTGCAATGGCTATGTTTCATTATACCAGAAATTGTAAACTGTTTGGTTTACATTAATTGCAATGGCTATGGTTCATTGAACCAGCGATTGTAAACTGTTTACTTTTCATAACTTGCAATAATTAAAATTCATGAAACCAGAGATTGTAAACTGTTTGGTTTACATTAATTGCAATGATAATGGTTTATTGAACCAGAGATTGTCAACTGTTTGTATACATTAATTGGAATTGCTGTGGTTTATTGAACAAGAGATTGTAAACTGTTTGGTTTACACTTTTTGCAATGGCTAGGAGTCACTAAAAAGAGATTGTAAACTGTTTGGTTTACATTATTGGCAATTGCTATAGTTCATTGAACCAGAGATTGTAAATCGTTTGGTTTACATTATTTACAATGTCTAGGAGTCATTGAACAAGAGATGGTAGACTGTTTGGTTTACATTATTTACAATGGCTAGGAGTCATTGAACAAGAGATGGTAAACTGTTTGCCTTACATTATTTATAATGGCTAGGAGTCATTGAACAAGAGATGGTAAACTGTTTGGTTTACATTATTTACAATGGCTAGGAGTCATTGAACAAGAGATGGTAAACTGGTTGGTTTACATTATTTATAATGGCTAGGAGTCATTGAACAAGAGATGGTAAACTGTTTGGTTTACATTATTTACAATGGCTAGGAGTCATTGAACAAGAGATGGTAAACTGGTTGGTTTACATTATTTATAATGGCTAGGAGTCATTGAACAAGAGATGGTAAACTGTTTGGTTTACATTATTTACAATTGCTAAGATTCATTAAACAATAGATCGAAATTGTTTGGCTTACATTATTTATAATGGCTAGGAGTCATTGAACAAGAGATGGTAAACTGTTTGAATTACATTATTTGCAATAGTTAGGATTTATTTAACAAGAGATTGTAAACTGTTTGGTTTACATTATTTACAATAGCTAGGAATCGTTGAACAAGAGATGGTAAACTGTTTGGTTTACATTATTGGCAATTGCTATGGTTCATTGAACCAGAGATGATAAACGGTTTGGTTTACATTATTTGCAATAGCTAGGATTCATTGAACAAGAGATGGTAAACTGTTTGGTTTACATTATTGGCAATTGCTATGGTTCATTGAACCAGAGATTGTAAAGTGTTTGGTTATATAATTACATTATTTACAAAAGCTATGGTTTATTGAACAAGAGATGGTAAACTGTTTGGTTTACATTATTTTCAATGGCTAGGAGTCATTGAACAAGAGATGGTAAACTGTTTGGTTTACATTATTTACAATGGCTAGGAGTCACTGAACAAGAGATGGTAAACTGTTTGGTTTACATTATTTACAATGGCTAGGAGTCATTGAACAAGAGATGGTAAACTGTTTGGTTTACATTATTTACAATGGCTAGGAGTCACTGAACAAGAGATGGTAAACTGTTTGGTTTACATTATTTACAATGGCTAGGAGTCATTGAACAAGAGATGGTAAACTGTTTGGTTTACATTATTTACAATGGCTAGGAGTCACTGAACAAGAGATGGTAAACTGTTTGGTTAACATTATTTACAATGGCTAGGAGTCATTGAACAAGAGATGGTAAACTGTTTGGTTTACATTATTTACAATGGCTAGGAGTAATTGAACAAGAGATAGTAAACTGTTTGGTTTACATTATTTACAATGGCTAGGAGTCACTGAACAAGAGATGGTAAACTGTTTGGTTTACATTATTTACAATGGCTAGGAGTCATTGAACAAGAGATGGTAAACTGATTGGTTTACATTATTTACAATGGCTAGGAGTCATTGAACAAGAGATGGTAAACTGTTTGGTTTACAATATTTACAATGGCTAGGAGTCACTGAACAAGAGATGGTAAACTGTTTGGTTTACATTATTTACAATGGCTAGGAGTCATTGAACAAGAGATGGTAAACTGTTTGGTTTACATTATTTACAATGGCTAGGAGTCACTGAACAAGAGATGGTAAACTGTTTGGTTTACATTATTAACAATGGCTAGAAGTCATTGAACAAGAGATGGTAAACTGTTTGGTTTACATTATTAACAATGAGTAGGAGTCACTGAACAAGAGATGGTAAACTGTTTGGTTTACAATATTTACAATGGCTAGGAGTCATTGAACAAGAGATGGTAAACTGTTTGGTTTACATTATTTACAATGGCTAGGAGTCATTGAACAAGAGATGGTAAACTGTTTGGTTTACATTATTTACAATGGCTAGGAGTCATTAATCAATAGATGGTAAATTATTTGGCTTACATTATTTACAATGGCTAGGAGTCATTGGACAAGAGATGGTAAACTGTTTGGTTTACATTATTTACAATGGCTAGGAGTCACTGAACAAGAGATGGTAAACTGTTTGGTTTACATTATTAACAATGGCTAGGAGTCATTGAACAAGAGATGGTAAACTGTTTGGTTTACATTATTGGCAATTGCTAGGAGTCATTGAACAAGGGATGGTAATCTGTTTGGTTTACATTATTAACAATGGCTAGGAGTCATTGAACAAGAGATGGTAATCTGTTTGGTTTACATTATTAACAATGGCTAGGAGTCATTGAACAAGAGATGGTAAACTGTTTGGTTTACATTATTTACAATGGCTAGGAGTCATTGAACAAGGGATGGTAATCTGTTTGGTTTACATTATTTACAATGGCTAGGAGTAATTGAACAAGGGATGGTAATCTGTTTGGTTTACATTATTTACAATGGCTAGGAGTAATTGAACAAGAGATGGTAAACTGTTTGGTTTACATTATTTACAATGGCTAGGAGTCATTAAACAAGAGATGGTAAACTGTTTGGTTTACATTATTTACAATGGCTAGGAGTAATTGAACAAGAGATGGTAAACTGTTTGGTTTACATTATTTACAATGGCTAGGAGTCATTAAACAAGAGATGGTAAACTGTTTGGTAAAGCAACTCTAACTCTATTAAGTAACTCTATCAGGAGTCATATGTTCCAAGAGTTTTACTTATGGCAAATTATTTGGCTTTTTTGATATAACAAATTAGTTGTCATTTTTAATACTTTATTTCATAAAAATACAGATATGACACTATGAACAAGTTTTTAAATAAATCTTTGGGGAAAACACGATTAAAAATTAAGTTTTTACAAATGTCAAACATTTTATTGTCTTACGGATTTCGATTCATTTAAGTAAATAAATCTTACAAAAACTTTCAATAAACAAGTGTAGAAATTAATATCATGACGGAAAATTGGCGAACTTAATAAAATCTTGAAAAAATCATTGTTTTTACCAATCTCGGTGGTAACTTGCAACTTTTTTTTAATCATCTTACATTTGGCAGCAACTAGCTATAAGGTAACCAATCTAAAGACTTGAAATCGGAACTATTGTACAGTTAAACTTTCTGAGGACCTCCTTGTTCCTTTTCATTTATAGCATCGGAGGTGAAATATTGTTCACATGATGTCGCGAAGACTTGAAATTGCAACTAAAGTCAATGAGTTTATCAATAAGATGACTTCTTTGTCCTTTGCTTACGGCAAGGTGCTTCTTTCGGTGGAACATGGTTTTGTGGTGGCGGTGATGGAGGTGGCGATGGAAAAAATATTTTGGTTGTGACGGTGGAAGAACATGACTAACTTCAGCCTCAAAAACATAACCTATTAAAAAATAGTAAAAATAAATATAAACAATGCATGTTTCTCTTGTTAAATTGGTACCTCGGTGACCAAGAGGTCTAAAACAGTGCCTCTTTCCGCCTAGGTTTGAATCCCATGAGGTCCGTGTGTGAAAAAATATGTCGGCTAGTTCAAGTTCAACGGTTTTTTCTGGCATTAATGCTTCCTAAACCTGACCACCTCGGTACAACTGACAGAATCTTGACTGAGGCGTTAAACAAAATTTTAAAATTAAACTCTACTCTTGCTGGATGGAATCATTCATTACAACTATACAAGACGTATTTCAAACCATAAATACACGTATATCTCTTTATATAGGTAATGGAGAGGGGTGTTGCTTTGTAAAAAAAACTTTATTCTCAAACATTGTATCAAATAAGTTTCAAAAAGGATATCGTACAATTGTACAAATATTACACTTTTTATCACCCGGCAAAATTGATCCAATGAAATCCAATGAAAAATATTTATTCAATTACTTTATAAGCATTCAACATATAATTATTATGCACAGGATAGAATTGTGCGCCATATATATATATATATATATATATATATATATATATATATATATATATATATATATATATATATATATATATATATATATATAATAAATGGATAAATAAATAAATAAATAGTTTATTAAATAAATAAATAGTTGAAATAAAAAAAATTGAATATTGATGCGATGATCACTCTCCCCGAAAAAGACCACATATGAAGTGCAAGTCTTACCTTTCACAAAGTCGAAAACCTTCTTACCGGCATCTTTTACTGAAATATGAAAACGAACCGTTATACTAAATTCTGCATCAATTTTCATAAAGTTAGTCAGTCATTTAGTTCGTCAGTCGGTTGGTTGGTACGTCAGTCAGTCGATGTAATAATCAGCGGATGTTAAACAGGGACGTTTTTTCTTCAGCACAATATACATTGTTTTATCAATCGGTCAATACATCAGACAGTCTGGTTTCTCTCAGTCAGCATTTATGCCTCAGTAAATAAGAGCGTCAGACAGTACCAAAGTATGTTTTGTGGTACGTAAGTACGTTGGTACGTTTGTCCTCATTTTGTTGTCTTTCGGTCAGTATATGACAGGATCAGTCTGGTCTTAATTCAGCAATTCATTGATTCAGTCAGTACTTAAGTTCTTTAGTCAATAAGTTTGAACTGCCATATATCATTTTTGAATTTAATTATAAAATACATTCAAAAATGGTATATGACAAAATTTTCAAAAATGATATATGGCATATTGTCATATATCAATTTTGAATGTATTTTATGATTTAATATGATCGAACATTAGTTGGTTCGTAAGTACGTATCATAAGACGAAAACCAATCTTTACGCTTCAAGTAAAGATAGCGTAAAGCATCTGCAACAATCTGAAATCAGGACTTTTTACCAGGCTAATGTCATGTAAGTGGCTTTACACTATCTTTACACAAGCTCTATGCAAGTATTTATCTTTACGCTATCTTTACGCAATGTTCAATCAAAGACATGCCTGGAAATTGCCATGTAAATGACTTTAGGACATCTTTACGCTAGCTTTATGCATCTTCTAATATTTTTGCTATTTAATTAAATCATGGTCATGTTTATCTTTTTAATCTGTAATCAATCATTCAGTATTATTGAGCTCAGCAGATTTCTACCATGTCATCTTTATACATGTACTTATTATAGCAGCAAAACATTTGTTTCATGTCATCTTAAGCCTTCATGATACAAAACATCATTTTTCAATCTTTACGCCATCTTTACGCAACCTTTTAATTATTATTTGTCTCCTAAGATTTTTGCTATGATCTTTAAAAGCTCAGTTGAACTTTTGTACAATGTTCAACACTTTCAATTCATATAGATATTTGCATATATAATTTTATAATTCGTAAGCTGAACAAATTATGTCAGCTCAAGTATTTTCAAAGACAAGCTTAGAAAATACAAAGGTGGATAAACTTTATTAACTTATAATACTAGTTTTTGTTTACAATCTCATTCTGAAATAAAATATGCATTTAAATCAAAGTATTACGGTTTGACATAAATCTCCTGAAGAGTCTGAAACACGTCTGGCAAAACTTCACTGAATAAACAATATTTAGGGTAAAAAGGACTTTTTTCTCAATTTCAATATTTGTATCCCAGGAAGTCAAATTAATATTTCAGTTGTCACTTTTAAAAATTCATTCAAATAAGGTAATTAGATATTACCTTAGCCTTTAAAATCAATGCATACAAAAATACTTAATAATCCTAAATAGTATAAAATGACTATTGGCAGTCTTTAAATACGCCATCTGAAATTATCTGGTGTTGGATCAATAATAATGACTATAATGTTATATGTACACAGTTATTTCCGAATTTAATAACTTTGTATACCAAAATGCTTTCCCATTTTCCTTTAAATTTTATTTATCTGATAGCACAATGTCTACATTTCTTATCTTCTTCACTACTTTCTCTTTTACCCACTTCTTTTTTATCTTTTAAAAATCACCAGTTCCTCCTTGTCTAAAAACAATTTTAAAAAATATGAATATTAACAGAGACTGGAGTTTGTATTTAATGGTTTGAAACAATACAGCAGCACATGTTGAATTGGATGTAAGAATTAGTGAGTGGAGTAGTTTAATGCCACTGTCAAAATTCTTTCACATATATCAAAGTGGATAGTTCTTCGATGATGGAGAAAACTGGAGTACCTGGAGAAAACCACTGACCAGCAAAAGAAAAAAATAATTCTTGAATTAGAATCGTGAAGATGGGTTTTCATTCTGTGTCAGTCAATACGTTAGTATTTCAGTAAGTGACTTTACTGACTGACTTGACTGAAAAACTGACAGTGTGAGGTGTAGTAGGATAGTCAAGTCAGACTGTCAATTAGTCAGTACGTTCGTCAATCAGTGCTGTAGTAAGTTTTTCAGGTCGTCACTCAGTCTGTAGGTATATATGACTCCATAGCTTACGACGTCAAACTCTAAGTTAGTCAGTATGTAACTATGTTAGTCCATTGGTTACATAGTCAGTCTGATAGTCTGTATGTAACTATGTCAGTCTATAGGTTACAACCTCAGTGTCTCAGTCAGTCAGTATTTAAGTATGTCAATCCATAGGTTACAACGCCAGTCTATCAGTAGGTCAGTATGTAACTATGTCAGTCCATAGGTTACAACGTAAGTCTGTGAGTAAGTCAGTATGTGAATATGTCAGTCCATAGGTAACATCTTCAGTCTGTCAGTAAATCAGTATGTAACTATGCCAGTCCATAGGTTACAACGTCAGTTTGTTATTAAGTCAGTATGTGAATATGTCAGTCCATAGGTTACAACGTCAGTCTGTCAGTAAGTCAATATGTGAATATGTCAGTCCATAGGTTACAACGTCAGTCTGTCAGTAAGTCAGTATGTGAATATGTCAGTCCATAGGTTACAACTTCAGTCTGTCAGTAAGTCAGTATGTGAATATGTCAGTCCATATGTTACAACTTCATTCTGTCAGTAAATCAGTATGTAACTATGCCAGTCCATAGGTTACAACGTCAGTCTGTCAGTAAGTCAATATGTGAATATGTCAGTCCATATGTTACAACGTCAGTCTGTCAGTAAGTCAGTATGTGAATATGTCAGTCCATAGGTTACAACTTCAGTCTGTCAGTAAGTCAGTATGTAAATATGTCAGTCCAAAGGTAACAACTTCAGTTCCTTAGTGGATTAGAATTTGAATATGTCAGTCTATAGGTTACTACGTCAGTTTGTTAGTAAGTCAGTATGTGAATATGTCAGTCCATAGGTTACAACGTCAGTCTGTCATTAAGTCAATATGTGAATATGTCAGTCCATAGGTTACAACGTCAGTCTGTCAGTAAGTCAGTATGTGAATATGTCAGTCCATAGGTTACAACTTCAGTCTGTCAGTAAGTCAGTATGTAACTATGTCAGTCCATAGGTTACAACTTCAGCCTCTAAGTAGGTCAGTATGTGAATATGTCAGTTCATAGGTTACAACGCCAGTCTGCCAGTAAGTCAGTATGTAAGTATGTCAGCCCATAGATAACAACTTCAGTTCCTTAGTGGATTAGTATGTAGCTATGTCAGTCTATAGGTTACAAGGTCAGTTTGTGAGAAAGTCAGTATGTAACTATGTCAGTCCATAGGTTACAACTTCAGCCTCTCATCTATATATATATATATATATATATATATATATATATATATATATATATATATATATATATATATATATATATATATATAAAACATTGTTATTAAACTTACTCCAATGAAATCACGGTTTTATAAGAATAAAGAATAACATTTCATTTGAAATGAAATAAATTAAAGACTTTTTAAAAAGTTTTTTTTTTTCAATTGGAAATGACTGATTTTATATGTGTTGTAAGGGAGATAACTCATTTATCATATTACTGGATTACGTGTCTGGGATATCATTGTACTAGCTCATTTCTGTCAGATATTTTGTTAATATTTATACATGTATAAGTATCACCGTGATGACACAATGCAGTAAGTGGCTTCTTTACGATGGCCGATATCAGCCGTACAAAAACACACATCACTAACTACAAACTGTACTTAATTTTTACATAAATATGTACAGAAAATACCTTTACTAAACATAAACTGTACATAATAAAAACATTATGTACGGTTTTTGTTGTTACTAACGCGAACTTGTACGAATTAAATGATTTGGACATTTTGTCAATTCTTGAATCTGGGTCGGTTCATTTAGTAAAGTATTTGATGAAGAGCCTGCAGATTAAAGTGTAACATTTTATCAGAACCTTATAATTGGGTTGTCAACTAAAGAAAAACAGGTGTGTAATTTATTGCCACATACTCAAAAGAAAATGGACATCGGAATAAATGTAACAGCGAACGGTTAGTAAATTTAAAATATATTTTTTCATGTGAATGAATGAACTTCTTCAGTGGAACTAACAAACCATCCAAACAGCTTGTTTCCTCCGTCGCTCTTGATCTTATAACTGCCTCATGTTTTGCAGGAATAACACTATCTTCAACAGACATCACTCTTGAACACTTATGACTATGCACTTTCAGTAAATTACCAATCATTAATGAATTTTCGCTATAATTCCACTGACACTTAAACTTGCGAATAAAGTCTTGTCCTAGTAGATTTATTTTAACACCACCAACAAATACGCGAAAAATAACACTTAATGTTCCAAAAGTAAAAATCATATTCGTTGTTCCTAATGTTCTTAATTTACTTCCGTCAGCGGTCTCAAAACTTTTGCGCACATGCTCTAGCACAGGTCTATTTTTCGGTAAGATATTGAAATAAGTATCTTCCGTTATAAACGTATTCACCGCACCTGTGTCGATCTGCCACTCCAATGGTGTTCCTTCTATTAATCCCTTAATTTTCATATCGCTTGATCCATTTACTTTATAAAAACAATCCATGGAGTTCAAATCAGTATGCACATTCACCTTTGTTTGCGTTTCTTTACTATCTGTACCGCATCTATAGGTTTTTTGAGCTACACCTTCCGGTTCTAAAAGCTGCTCTTCCCGTCCTATACTTTCAATTTCATTTGAAACGCTTTCCCTACAATTCTTTTTACTAGGCCTTAAATGTGCTGTGACCGACGCATGGCCTACTGCCTCGATCGATCTTCGTTTAACTGCTGACCACTAACTAAGTTGGAACAAAATGTCCAAATCATTTAATTGGTACAAGTTCGCGTTAGTAACAACAAAAACCGTACATAATGTTTTTATTATGTACAGTTTATGTTTAGTAAAGGTATTTTCTGTACATATTTATGTAAAAATTAAGTACAGTTTGTAGTTATTGATGTGTGTTTTTGTACAGCTGATATCGGCCATCGTACTTCTTGGTAGCTACATGTAGTAAGGTAAGACAGAAAAGTCGCTGCATGCTGTTTAAAATTTAATAATTGCTTACCTCATACAAATCTATATACCTTTCCCGGAAAATAAAGTTTTTAATCATTTAAGGAATAACTGTAATTTGTCCCCGTCTATGAGGTCATAGGCCGAATTTTTTGGTGCACTCGTATGCATAAACCGCTGTGCGGTTTATGCATACGCGTGCACCAAAAAAACCCATAGACGGAATAAAAATTACAATTATTCCTTATAATTAAATTCAAATTATAATTAAATTCAAAAATAAATACAATATTTATAACATTAACCTTTTCTTTTTATAAAACTACACACATGAAAGAGAGTACGAACTGCGCATTAATCTCAATGCAATGCAGCTGGATGCCCATAATTACCGCCGGTACCTTTGCACGCTAGTTTCACCGCCATTTCTAAATCGTTCGGTTTACATGTGTGTAGTACGTACATGTATCACGTGCATATATATTGAAATTAATTTCAAACGGTGCTTGCAAACATGTAAACACATCGAAGAGGTACAACTCACACTAATTGCCCGCGACTGTGCTTTAAAATATAAATGACGATGGCTTCAAGCAGCCAATTTGAGTTTTGCGAATCTGCAAGTGCATCATATCATTTGTGGATATGTTACGCTGATGACAGGGAAATGTCCCCACTCAAGTACAGGAACATCAACGGTTTGCTACCAGCTGGAACCACTTTATTTTTGGCTTCTGTAAGTTGATGTATTGTTGATAGTGGTAATGTTCAATGTGTTATTGATTTATATTTGTGTACGAGTTAACATTTCCGCTTCGAACTCGGATGCCTCATTTTTGTCCAAACATATCTTGCCCCTCCCTTAGCTTGAAGCCATCGTCATTTATATTTTAAAGCACAGTCGCGGGCAATTAGTGTGAGTTGTACCGCTCCGATGTGTTTGCATGTTTGCAAGCTCCGTTTGAAATTAATTTAAATATATGCAATTGATACATGTACGTACTACACACATGCAAGTTATATTTGACCGAGTTGTCAGGAAACCGACGTCAGCGTATGCGATCAAAAAAAAGAAAATTCTTCTATGAGACCATAGACGTAAAAAAATTTCCAACGCTGAACTGTTTAAAAATTTAATTATTCAGCAATGGTGTTAATTATTCGGAAAAGGATTTCTTGAATAATATTTGTTATGATAGACTATATATTTTAATTAAATGTAATTAAACATTTTTATTTTATTTTTTTATATTATTTATTTATTTATTTATTTATTTATTTATTTATATTTTTGTAATGAACGACTAGCATTAAAGTAACTCACTTTAAGACCCTTCACCAACGTAAAGCGCTAATCTGGCTGATTTGATGTTGTTGTCTACTGTTATTGTCTACGTGCATGTATTTGAACTTCGTGTTTTGTTTTAACCCAACTTATCAATTCGTTTATTACATATTTGCCATTTGTTTTACCGATCAAAGTGTAACATCTCACTTTCACCCACAACTTATTCTTGCCACCGCGGTAGCTCAGTTGGTAGAGTGCTTGCTCCGTAAGTGAAAGGTCGTGGGTTCGAGCCCCCCCCCCCCCCCCCGGGTCTGACCCAAGACTTGAAAGTGGGTAGTGACTGTTCTTTCGCCAGGCACTCGGCATTACAAAATGAAAGTCACGGTTCTTTCGGATCGGAACTTAAAATAAACGGGGTCCCGTGTCATGACAGGCATGACCCGATAAAGAACCCTACTGTATAATGCCATCAGCGCAACGCACAGACAAAATTTCTACACTTTCGCCTATAGCTGGCGAGGTCTCGATATAAGTGAAATATTCTTAACTGGGACGTTAAACACCATTACTCAACTCAACTTATAACTTATTCTTACTTTCGGTTGGTATTGACTAGTTTGTCAGCCAAATATAGACCATTTAACTGATAGCCTCGATTTGAGTAAAATATTTTTGTTTAAGGCGTAAAACGCCATTCCTGCAAACCCCATTCTATTTGTTTTTGGATCAAGTGTCTGTTTCTGTCTTTATTTATTTATTTATTTTATTTTTTATTTTATTTTTTTTAAGAACAATGGATAATTAATAATAACTCGTTTTATATTCTGTAATATAAACGATTTTAAACACTTAACGATATAATTACACGACGTGACTTGGACTTGGTAGACAAGGGTTTACCCAGGCTTCAGAACATTCAATGTGTGATTTCTGGTCAAAGTGACTATTACCCGCTGTTCTGACCGCCGTGTAGTAAATTTCTGCCGCCACTCCACAACTCAAAGTTTCAGCCGAGTGAACAGGAGATAAGAGGACGTTCGCCCCTGCTCCTAAAGGATCTTTTAGGACTTGACCGGAAGATATTGCATTTGCGATTGATTCTACCGGTTTGATTAGGACGTTTCCTGCGATGTCTGTCGCTGCACCTAGTACGTTTCCGACATATTCTCCGATTTGTGGAAACACGCCTAAGAACCGTTTTTTCTTCAGTGGATTGCATGTGTTTTTCATGTTTTGTAAAAATATGCTATCACATTCCGTTCTGTTTATTCCTAAAGTGTGACCCTAAATGAAAAAATAAACAAAATCTATAAATATAACAATGTCCAAACAGTAAAAATACATTCTAATAAATATACCAGAACGTTCAAAACTTTCCAAGCAAATAATTCATATTACAATTATACATTTAAACATACATTTCGACACCTTAGAGAGGAAGTCCGTGGCTTCAAACCCCGGTTGTTCCATCATGACATAATACTTTAAAATACGAAATACCGATCCCTCGCTTTGCGCTCGGCATGAAAGGACTGAATACCGACTGGTTTACCCGGGGCCAGGATAATGAACTGTGAAAACGATGTCTGCGGCATGATACCTCAGTGAGCTATAATCTTACAAAGAGGCTACCCTTAGTGTACTCTATTACACACTTGTAAATCTCACAATTTAAAAACTAGATTTGAAATAAATTCTTCAAAAAATTCTTCGAATAGCTAAAATCTTCCTGATGTTCTATAAACAACATAACTTCAACAACATCTTCTCCAACAATAAATAATTACACCAATGATTTGAAATTATTATGGTTTATGATTATACCATAACAAAAATATCATTATTATTAATTATTACTTAAGTGGATAATATATATATATATATGTGTGTGTGTGTGTGTGTGTGTGTGTGTGTGTGTAATAAAATCGGGAAACTTTCTTAAGAAAACTTAGCCATGTCAGTAGTTGGAAAATTTCCAAAAACAGTTCTTGCGTTCGGAATTCCACTCATGTATAGCAGTTGGTTATATTATTTACCTACCTATGGTTACCGAAAGGTAATTGATCGGTTACATTGGTAACTAGAGCTGGCTCCTGAGCAAGAAAATATACTTACGCACTGATAACAGATGTCGTGTCTGTTACAGTCGTCGAAGAACAGTTTATTAATAAATTGTGATATTGGGTCGAACTTGGCCAGAGGATTGCTGCATCCGTTTGTAACATCCTTCCGAATGCATCTACTGTCAACCATCTGAGTCGGCGCAAGGGTAGGGGGAGCACCTTCTACGTATAGAAAACATGCCAAAAGGAAAACGAATACCTATTGTAGAATATAAAACTATGTAACTGAAAACGAAAAACACATAAACAGACAAAAAAAAAAGAACAAGACAAAAACAAAATGCGATAAATGTTCAAAATATGAAAACGAGATACAAATTAAATAAATGCATAACAGTTCATTACAAAACTTTACTATCTTGGTTGGTAAATTGCTTAATATTTTATTCTTCTTCTTCTTCTTCTTCTTTTTCTTCTTCTTTTTACGTCACATCAACAATTTTCAGCTATTCGCAACGAAAGAGTTGTTTTTAAAATCAATGATTAATTGAAAACAAGTTCCACAATCTAGTATATATCATAGTAATGGGTAATTTAAAAAAAACAATGTCAAGGAGATTAACTTATCCAAAATACTGTCAGAAGCTAAATCATTACATTGGCTTAGTAATGATCTCGGGTTTTGCTCTTTACGCTCAATCTAAATTATGTAATTTATATACATTAAATTAAAAATGAATCAAGATAAAAAGTTGCGGTCGAATAAATGGAGTTTATATATTAATTTTGTGTCACTAAAACACAATATATGAAAAATATATAAGTCCTTAGATGCGCGGAATGACCATTAACACATAATAAATTCCGCAAATTGATAGAACAAACTGAATTGTTAATCAAACTTTCTTTACTTATTCTCTCTTTAAGATTAGAGTGACGTGCAAAAATGATGTTAAACGCCTTTTTCAGACATGTTAACTTAAACCGTGACACACAATTCTAGCATGGTTGAGGAAACCAGAGTTACCGGACAAAACTACTGTCTTCATTAAGCAAACTTACGCCTTCAGTATAGAATCCACTACAGGATTCGAATGAAGGAAGCACTGTGAATCATAAGCACGCACTATAGATCACTCGAACCACTGTGAACTCCTGCTTAGGAAAAGACTTTCGAATCTAACTAGGGCAGTCGTAAAGATCGAAAATGTATTTGTTCGTTTGTCTAAGGTAGGACATTTCATTTACGTAATTTTATTTTCTTTTATATTTCCAGAACTGACCGCCTCGATATATAGGAAAGAAAAGATATTTGGTCTAAAAATTATTCAATCAGCTCCAATCAAATACAAACGTCCAACTACATGACAATAACACACGCTCTTATTCATCATCTTCTTGGTTCTTTTTCGTCATTTTCTGAAAAACAAACTTTAAAGTGCTGTTGAAATTTTACCTTCATTTTGCCCTCAGTGTCAAAGTATGAAAGAGAAAATTCTGAAGGTTGTTACCATTTAAGTATAGGGAAAATATAGGCCGTTAGAAAATCTCTAAACGCTTATCAGTAGTAACCTTGCATTTTAAGTTCATGCACGAGGTTGCCGATAAACTCACATCTGTCCCATTCCAAAGAAAGACATAGATAAATTTGTCTTTGATGACGGGTTTATTGAACCTTTATATGTAGTTATAACGCTTTTTTAATCAACAACACTATATGTAGTAACAACGTTGTTTTAAAACACTATGTTCAGTAACAATGCTTTGTACTGTAACAGCATTATATGTTGTGACAACGCTATTTGTGGAAAATTGTAATAATTTTTAGACCACGCCATATGTAATTATAGTTTACGTCAAATGCAGGAATACATCAAGGCTAATTACAATGCACAGTTTTGTAAAACTATAAAGGTTTTGAAACTTATCGTCACGTCAAATGCATATGAAAAAGACATATTTACAACAACAACAATAGCATTTAAACAAACAAACAGTTTTTGTTTTATTTTTAAAATATACAAAATGAAAACTGGCAACAGCTGTTGAAATGAAATAAGAGTATTAGCCAAAGGTAAAAGAAACAACTTTTCCGTAACACACGCATTACGTTATTTTCAAGAAGTATAAACCAGTGGTGTAAAGCGCTTACCACTGTTTAAACTTCATTCCAAAACTTGTAGCTCTACATTCCCTAACACTTGGTATTCTTCATCATCCGAAAATACTTGCCGCCTCGAAATATGTAAAGCACAACGTATTGACTTAGGTGGAAATGCCAACACGCCATTACACTTAATGTACACAAATAATAAAACTGTTATCCCAACAATTTTGATCCAAATATTATAAAAACACCACCATTGTTTAACTGTATGATTACATTTTACATTATATATATATATATATATATATATATATATATATATATATATATATATATATATATATATATATATTACATTATTTGTATATGTAACACTGTGCAAAAGAAAGTTCAAAGTGTAAAGTGTTTACTCGTTAATCTTGTACTCTTATCTAGGAAAACAAGAATAAAATTTAACATATGAAATACTTTTTTTTCAATCATACAATCCATTTTATAAGCAGTGTCAGTTTTGGTCAAACAACTGATCTGTTTTTGAAAGCGTAAGGTCTAAGACTACACGTGCATTTCCGGAAAAGCCGGATATGACATCATCGATAAAGTGTATGTCTCATTGTCAAGAAGGCTTATTCTGTGGCAAAGTATTTTTGATGACTTGTTAGTCTAGACCGTTGACCAGATAATAAATACTTTTTTATGATTTGGTTTTTATGTATTCCTTTGTCATCGCCTTACAAGTTCAGAGAAGAAACGCAACATCTAATTATAAACCTTTATATACACGATAATTAAACGTTGATGTAACTTTTACAGAATGAATTAAATAATAATAATCTGGAAGTCTTCCTCACTCTTCCACTCATCGTCTGTATAAAATAAAAAGAGTAATGATTAACTTTTACAAAACAGCTCAGGGACGTATCGTTGTTTGTTTTATCCTCGTTTAATGCTTTTCACAAAATTTTAAAAAGATAGATATCGCTCTCATTTGAATTCGTGTTCTTCTAATGGAGCTGCTGTTGTTATGTCTGGAAGCTCTTTGTCGAATCCATCTTTACCAGTTAGAAAGTACGTATTCACGGCTCCTTTACCCTAGAAAATCAGAATTAAAAAAAATACTTGAGTAATGGTGTTTATCGTCCCAGTCAAGAATATTTCAATTATATCGAGACGGCGAAAGTACAGAAATCTTGCGTTGCGCTGGTGGCATTATGCAGCATGTTCTTTATCCTGCCACGCCTGCCGTGACACAGGACCTCGTTTAATTTAAGTTCTCATCCGAAAGAACTGCGACTTTCACTTCGTATTGCTGAGTGCTTGGCGTCAGTACTCACTTTTTAAGTCTTGGGTCAGTCTCGGTCGGGTTCGAACCCAAGACCTCCCACTTAGCAACTGAGGAATTAAAAAAAATTACAATGTATATGTTTAAAGTTTTTGAAGAAAATGAGTGATGATTTAAAATCTAGGAAAGAATATTTCAATTAAATTTGGGCATCAGTTGTCAGGTAATATAAAGGTCCAGAGTGTCCCGAAGAAAACAAAACCTGATTTAAGCCTGCTTCTTTACATTCTCGCATAACTATCTGCATTAAATATGATAAAGTAACAGAATGATTTTAATGGCAAAAAGGATAAAAACGAAAAATGATGAGAGTTAATGTTTTCAACATATAATCCGAAAACGTAGCAGTTAGAACAATTTTTGTGGGTTTATTGTCGGTTTTATTGTAAATAAAACATTTCTTTCTCAATATTTTATTAAAGATGGGATTTATTGATGCGACGTAAACAACCATCCATTTAACCAATCTATTTAGACATTATTATTTTCCAGTGATATTATTTGGACATTGTTTATTTGCATACCTTTAAGAATACTATTCCTCTGTGGACCAAGTGATATCCGCCTGCTGCTTCAAGTATTTTGTAACAATGTGGACTTACATGAATACGCAAAGCTAAAATATTCAATAAGTTATTTGTATCTAAAATTATAAATGAGTCTCTTCATTATTTTGAGGAAAAAAAAGAAGAAAAAATATAGTTTCATTTAAAAAAATGACTCAATTCCTAAAAATTCTCAGAAATAAAAGCCATCCCTAAAGACTTTCTAAAATAGTTATATTTGAATGCTTAGGGATATAATGTCATGCTCTAAATTTAAACATGATATAAAGCTTTCGGTCGATGGAAAATAATGTGGAGTGAATGAATCTTAATTTTGTGTTTACTGTGTGTGTTTTAATTTTGAACCTATTGTATAAATTAAAAAGGAACTTTTTAAGTATGTAAGCAAGGTTTGATAAGCAAGCTTATGTATTAGGTTTAAACAATATTTTATTCAATTAATATAAATAAACAAAGTAAAAAATAATCATATATAATTGTAACATGTAAATAGGATTCGGGAAAAGCCTGATAAAAATTATCTATATGGTTTTTCAAGTACCCATCAGAGGAAGACAGTACATGCCAAGATGTTTGTATGTTTCAACTTCTGTTTTTTGGAATGTGATTAATATAAAGCAAGGCATAGATGGTTTGTGTGATATAAATCGGTTTAATTTGCATAAAATGTAACCAGCAACATTTGAGCCGAGCAAAAATGAAGATCATATTTCAATATGTCAGCAGCATCAAATAGATCTTCAACTGATATATAAAACAGTTTCTTGTATAAGTTCCATGTTGAGGCTAAATTATTGTTAAGTAATGCTCTTTGTTCTCTTCCAAAAAAAACTTTTAAACCATAAAAGTAATTGGCAACCTATTCCAATAAAGTTAATTATTCCTAATAAACCTCGATGCAAAACTCTGTCAAAAGCTTTAATTATGTCACAAAACATAATCAATATTTTTGCCATTATCGAGAGCTGTAGACATATCATCACTGATGCATAATAGTTGATTTACAGTTGAGTCATCGTATATATTAATAAATAAATAAACCGTGTGGTCTTATAATATTTGTAAGTGATCGAATTGTACATATTTACAACTTTACCTAGTCCACTTGATTCCATCCTCGATGCAAAATTTACGGTATCACCAAACAAGCAATACCTTGGCATCTTTACACCAACAACACCAGCAGCCACAGGACCTAAAGCAACAAAGCCAAGGCACAACATGATTAGAAGAAAAAAAATTTAGTATTAAATATTTAGAGTTCTATTATAGATATTCACTAATAAAAATTACATGTACTAGTCAAAAACATCTTTATCAAATACGAAATATGTTATAAATTCCTAGTCAAAGTCAAAGCAAATAAGAAAGCAGCACGATGTAAATAAATTGTATGAAAAACCGAAAACAAAACAAGAAAAAAGACATCGTTCATAATGTTTTCGCGAATAAGAACACGACACTTTCAGATAAATGATATAGAGAGCCTTATATGACAAGAAAGGCAAACAAATAAAGACAACCGATTATACATTTATACCTCTGGAAGGGCGCGGTGGTAAAAGTTTTGTTGCGAATTATACTATAAATAGGCTTTAAACTTGTTTCACAACTAGAACCAATTGCATATGAAAGAAAATACTTATTGAAAAAAAGATAAGCCTTATTGTATCATAGAATTAGCAAACAACACACAGGTTTTGTTTCTAAACTAGTTTTATCAAAATTAAAAATTTACCGCTGTGTACACCAATTCGTAACTGTAGTTTTTTATTTGGACAATGTCGTATTTTGAAAGTCACTACACAACTTAATAAGTCTAAAGCCATTGTCGCTATCTCTCCAGCATGTTGGTTCCCATTTGGAACTGGTAAGCCACTAACTACCATGTAGGCATCACCAATAGTTTCCACCTGATTAAAGAAAAATGAATATGGAAAAAGATCAAATAAATTCAAATAAACTTCAGTGTTTTTTGTTTTTTGTTTTGTTTCATTTATGACTTGTGTGATTGTGCAATTTCAGGATACAGTAACAACTAGATTTGATTAGAAACAACATCAAATGTCGTAACAAAACAAATTGTTATTTGACTGCGTCGTCTATCCTATGACGTCATATTGCAAAAACCTTTCATTTTCGGGTAGAATATGAGTTTTGTTTAAACGAGACTTACAGACTTTTGACATTGGTTGCTTTTTTGTAGTTTAATAGCGAAACTACAATCATACATTTGTGTAACATTACTATTGGAGAGTAATCGATTGGTCTATGAAGAGTTGTTTGAATACGTTTTGATACATTGAGGGGATAATAATAAGAGCAAACTCATCTTCGCTCAGGTATATAGTTATCTTGTAAATATTAACTTACAGCTATCGATAATTGGGACCACTAACTTTAAATAAGTACTGGAGTCATATCGGTATCCCTTTGTATGACAACCTAGAGTTTGGGGCCCTTATTTCTTTACAAATGTATTGTCCCATTGCCATACTTACGTTGAATGTTGCCAAGTTTAAATTTTAATTTGCAAGTTTGTTACATTCATTTCAGACTTTCAGACTCTATTCCAATAAAGGATAAGGTTATCTTAGTTTTATTCAAACAGTTGTTTTACAATCTTTACACTTAATTCCATGCAATACATTAAAAATAGACTTCTGGATAAACAAACAATTTCATACCTTGTATACGTTGTATGATTCTAAAACCGTGTCAAAACACGTATACAAGTCGTTGAGGAAATTTACAACCTGAAACAAAATAGCAATTTATTAAGTACAGAATAATTACATTTACTACTATCAACAATGGTATAAACAACATGTCAAGCAAATATCACAAGACAAAAATAGATCACCATATGACACTTAAATAAAAAACCATAGGGTGATTTGTGGTGCTTATAAAATATTTTGTTTTAGTCTGACAACCAATTTGTTGACTACATTATTGAGATGTTATACAAGATTTGTAACGAGAGCTGTTATTATCCTTAAAGTCATTTTACGACACGGCAATTAAATTCATAAGTTCAGGGAATGATAAACCGACCCATCTTAAATTATGCCTATTTGCCGCCTAAAGAAGAAACACATCTTGTTTTATAACACCTTTTAAGCAACACCCGAGTAATACAAGAAATATAACAGAAATATAACAGAGGGACTGACGTCGTTTTGCCATTATTTTGCAATTAAAATTAAAAACATTCAATGAAAAAACATCATCCTAAGAAGCCAGATGAATAAAATACGTTATTGTTTAATTTGTTGTTGATTAATTGTTGATATTTTAATTTTAAATATTATATTTTGTTCTTCGATACTTTGTGACTAATTATTTTTTCTCATTTATCACGTGACTTTTTTCTTTTTGAAGTTTTTATATTGCCAATTTAAATAAGCAAATATGAATTAGGTATTCTGTAGTGAGTATAACGTCTTTAAAAAAATACGAAAAAAATGAGAAGTTATAAAAATTGAAAAATAAAACCATTGCACTCTATAGAAATCACGTTCATTAAACATTTGCTTGCTCGACAATTAAACATAAAGCAATATGAACACCATTTAAATATACTTCTATTGTTTATCAACCAATTCATTGGCCACAAAGGGTACTTACAGAGTTTTTGTTTAGAAAAAAAACAACACAAAAATGCTTTACCTCCATCGGTGTGCTATCCGAACACAGAGATGTGAAGCCTACTATATCGCTAAAATATATTGTCACACATTCGTATGTCAGTGGTACTATATCTTTGCCCCTTTTTAAATCTTCTGCTACAGACCTATAAAATGCAAAAAGGTTTTTACTTAACATACTTTGGTGAATTCAGAACATGAAATTCATTTAAAATTGATTACTTGGCACTCCATGAATAATTCTCTTTTAAACTTAAATAAGAAATTGACATATCAAGAGATGCAAACTACGATTTATTTTCATCGGAATTTTGCGTTGTTGACAATTTGCTGCTGTTCCAGTGTTTTCTAAATACAAACTGCTTTAATGTTTTTTTTATTTTGTAAAATCCTCTGCAAATATATAAAACAAACACCTGCTAAATTTTGATGTGCCGATGTGCACATTTCGGAAAATAATTCCTCATCAGTAACACTAGGAGCCGAAAAATTTGATAGATAAACATCATAAGCCAAACAGGTAAAATAAAACACAAACATACTAGTTCTTGTCCAAATCACAATCCCAAAAACAAAGTAACATCTTTGAAAATTAATGAATCCCAATTTCCTTAATTATATGAATTCAAATCAAGCTAAGGAATGCTTGGCATGAGGGAACAGACTTTAGTTTTAAATAAATTTCAAGAATTAAGAAGGCTGAAAATTTTGCAAAATCGAATTAGTTTTATTTTGCTGACTAAAACAAAATACAAACATATCAGTCCATGTCCAAATTACCTTCCCTTCAAAAACAATAAAAAAAAAAATAAAAACTTTGAAAACAATTTAGTTATAAGCGTGAACTTCCATCAAGGAAGTGAAGCCGGCTGATAAAAATTTATTTTCAATTTGCATGAAATCTCAATCATCACCTGGTTTGATTGGTTTTGCATATTATTTATTTGTTTTTGGTGTTCAGTATAAACGGATTAGGAATCTTTCTTTTGAGCCGTCTAATTTTATGTATATTATGTATATATATTAGTTATTTACTTATTAAAACTAAATGTCATTTTTAAGTCTCTTTTGATAAATAATAATAATATAATGTTTATTAGATAACATTTTTCGAATAAGACCTGAATCAACAGGATGTCAATAACTTACAATTATAAACTGATTTAAATGTTTTTGAAAAAAGAGTGCATTTCACTTAGAAGAATATCGCACTGTTAACGTTAATTTGATGTGCATGTTTTTTATTACAAGACAGAATATCTGTGAATTATTTGCAAGTAATAAATTATGATTTAAATACAATCAAAGCGTCTTAAAAATTACTGCTGTCGGTAAAGTCATGAACGGTAATAAGTATTGTGGTTTTGAGGTAGGGCACTGATGTACTAAGTCACTTGTTGTTACGATAAATTTGTATTTAAGCGACTCTTAACAGTTAACAATTCATTGCTGTGCCCTAATTCAGGCAAAAATACGTCTGGGAATACTTCCATGGTCTACAGACGGAAGATATGAATGAAACCCTTGACATCTTTTAAATGGTCTTCCGCGTAACCTACTAAAATCTTACTTTATTCCTAATATTCACCTCGGTAGCATTCTACAAAGTAGATCTTCCGTTTTCTTTTGTTCTTCTTCAAGTTGCTTAGTTCTTTCTGCTACAAGTTCTTCTAGATTGTCGGAATACTTCTGCATCAGGCTTATCATTTGTTCTACAAGATTTGTTTTCCTGTGAAAAATAGAAGCTTTATATTTAAACAATATGCTGGAGACAAGGGTTTGTTTTATTTGAAAGCAAATATTTAATGTTTATTAAGATAAATAAAACTTGAATGAAAATAACAAAAAAAAATTTAAGAATTATTTAGAAAAATTCTTTGTTTAAATAACTGGTATTTGTGTTATATAAATACATGGGACAGATGTAGAAATAAAATTCGGTTATGAGTAAAAATTTATTTTGTAAAACACATGTTGCGTATTGGAATCGAAGTTATCTGTAAATTTTATGTATGTAAGAACTAAAATAAAGCTTAAAAATAAATTTTTGTTCGCAGATTTTTGTAAATGTCCTTAAATCTTGGTAAATTTCGTCTTTCCAATATGAATGTAGTCATTTTATTTGGTCTTCAACAACAGGTGTTATCGTATTTTTTATATTGGCAAGTTAAATATTTTAAAGTGACATGTTATCTGAATATTTTGAATTTTTCTAAGCACTATTTAGAACCTTTTAATTTTTTACATTAATGTCAGTTAAGTACTAAAATAAAGCTCAAATAAAAAGTCTCTAATTCATGCTGGTTTTATTTATTTATTTATTTATTTATTTTATTTCATTTTTTATTTATATGTTTATTTTTTCATTTAATATTTGTTCTCATAAATTTGTGACAATGAATTATCGTTTGGACATGCAATATGAACAGTATTATTACATAGTATTCTTATTTACCGCATATACATACTTACTTCCCGTTATTGCATTTTCTTAAAGTATCACATATTGTTACAAAATTTGGACGGAAAGGAGGAATTTCTTCCCAACATATCCTCATAAGATCTATAATAGCTTCATCTGCACAATCGGCCGGTACCTGAGGTCTGAAAATGGGATGTTCTTTAACTTTTACTCTTTCTATTATCACTACAATATAGAATAATATTACATTCTAATGTCAATATTTTGTAAACAGAATTTTGATTGGACTTCGACCGCAATAAATTCTCTGTTTCACGGTCGGAGTTAAGATGTCGCGTGCTATCTAGGTAACAATTACGTAATGTATTCCTACGCTAGTACATGTGCTTTGTCTACAAACCTAAAATGACGGACTCGATAATTTCGAAGATTCCCTACTGCCAAATTTTGTCATAGAAACGGAAATAGAATTATCTTATCAATGGAATTAAGTGTTTTCTTGTTTCTTTGGCGTAACGACATCGTCTATATAAATGATTTAGTGATTCGTGTGTAAACTAAAAGTAAACTCTGATCGGAACATTGGGGATTTCCAGCAATTAAACTGATTTTAAAGTATATTTCATTTATTTTGCATTAGCATGGAGATAATTATTTTTCATTTGAAGGGTTCCGACCGCAAAACGTGGATTTTACTGTCGCAGATACCGGTTACCTGGCTCTGCAAGTGTCGCTAGGTAGACTTCAATTTGCGACAGTAAAATCTTCGTTTTACGGTCGGAACCCTTTAAATGCAAAGACTTATCTCCTACATTTATTATACATAACTTATATAAGCCGAGATCATTTTACTTATACAGAGACAATAACATTTAATACTGCTTTTTGGGCCTAGTCTTACATAAAATTTCATTAGAAATATTGATATTTTTAGCGATAGGTATGGATCTACGGCGTGATAAAACAGTTGCGTAAAAAGTAAATTATTAACACATTAGACGAACAATACAGATAAGCACCACATTTTGAATGTGCATTTATTAACTTTACTACTTTAAATATATAACAATTACCTCCTAAATGTTGATGTACCATATGTGCACATTTCGGAAAATCATTCCTCATCAGTGATTCTAAGGGCCGAAAATTTTGATGGATAAAAAACAAAAGCCAAAAAGTTGAAAAATAATTAATCTAAAGTTTAAAATTATATGAATCCAAATTAATAAGAACAAACGATGTCTAGTGATATTGTTTTACTACAAATTTTAGAGAAACCAACCACACAATCTAAAGGAAACCATATACATGTACCTTACTTACGTTTCACATCAAATAGATACAAATATTATCTTATTCTCATTTAAGACATTTCTGAATGTGTTGCATAAAACGCAATTTTTACCTTTAAAGGTAAATTAGCGAGTTTTTGTTTTTAACCGCATAAGCGCTATTGTAGCTATACTACCTTGTGGTTCTGTACATAAATCTCCAAATGGAAGACTTCGAAGTATAATTTCTTGCAGGATTATAGCAAAGGAGTAAACATCTCCTTTCTGTGTACCATTTGGATATAAATCTGGTTCACGAAGAATTTCTGGAGCTGTCCATAGTAATTCTATATAATAAATGTTATTACGACATAAATACATAATGCTATATTCAATCACTGAAAATAATTACTTTACCTAGTTATCTGTATATTAAAAATTGGTTAAGAGAAAAAGGTAACTCTGCAGCCTGCAACCTTTAATTATTTACTTTTTAGGGGTGGGCGAATCCTTACAATCATTAATTTGATATAACAACAAAATCTTTTACACTCACTTGCTTTAATTATAAATATAATATATCAACAAAAAGAATTTGTTTAAAATACGTGACAGATGCTATTAAGCTTTGGACACATGATTAAGTTATAGCTCACTTCTGGTTTGATAAGTTATAACTTAAGAAACCCATTGAATAAATAATGAATGTAATCATGTAACTGGAGTATTATATATATATATAACTTGCCAGTCTTTTAACATAAAAATTAAGCCTTCGTACGTGAATATTGTGCATGTTTTCCTTCCACTAATCTTTCTCCTTCTCTGAAAAATGGCATCGCTAAATCTCCAATTTTACAAGTCCAAAAGTTATCGACAAATACATTTGACGATTTTAACCTTCCATGTGAATGTACCACCGAGTCATGTATGTAAGCCATGCCCTATAATTTTAAGTGAATAAAAAGAAAATACTTACATATTTAGGTCAAGATAAATATATTATTATTCACGTGGTTATCAGTAATACAAAATCAGAATATTTTTTCGCTATTAGTTTTTTTTTATTTCTTTTAATTTTGATTTTCTTTTTTATTATTTTTTTTTTATTTTACCCATTACGTTTGTTGTGTGCCTTATTAGTTGCGATAGCTTTTGGATATCCAACTTTTTTAAAGTTAACTTTTAAGTACTATGTTAAAACGTATTGTTAAACAAGGAGACTTCTTGTTCATCATGTCATTGACACAAGAATGCTATATTAGTTTTAGAAGGAACAATATCGGTGCAACAAAAAGTAACAAAAGTAGCAGTTTTTTTTATTAGTTACACAAATTTATCGCCATTCTATACTTACCTTTGATATATCAGAGGCAAATGAAAGTTTAAATAACCAGTCAAGTCTAATGTTTTCATTCTCTAAAACATCCTGTAGACTACCTTTACTACAATACACCGATACCAGGCAAATGTTTAATGGTTCGATACATGCACCTAGAAACTGGTTAACGTTGATATGCTTTAAACTACGGACCTACGATTGTAAAACGAAAAAACATATGTAATTAAATAATAACAAGTCAAAATGTTAATATATTTTATAAAACTTGGCAATCCACTCAATCAGGTACACCTTAAAAACAAAATAAGTTGTAAAAAGGAAAGTTTAGTATAAAACATCTAAAAAAATTCTTGTTAAATGCTGATGAGCCATATTTGCACATTTTGGAAAATCATTCCCCATCAATTGCACTAGAGATCGTAATGACTAATAGACAAAACCTAAGCTAAAAAATTTAAAAAAAAATTAAATTCAAATTCAAAGTTTAAAAATTAATTAAAATAAATTCAAATCCAGCTTAGAAGTGCCTTGCGTGAGGTATGAAACCTATGGTTTTTTTTTTTTTTTTTTTTTTTTTTTTTTTTTCGTTTTTTTTTAAAAAAAAAAAAACAAACAAACAACCAAACACATACATATTTCGAAATCACAATCCTAATAAGCACTAAAAAGTATCTACAAGGGAAGTGAACTCAGATGCTTCGGAAGGGTTCGTAGCTTCGGTATAGCTAGCATAAGCAGCTAGTTAAATAACTAACTAATAAAATAAAAGCATACAGGTATTGTTCTTTTTTATTTTTTCTGCATTTGATAAATCAATTTCACGTTTTTCTAAAGATAAATATTTTCTACAAAGTTTGCTGTATAATAACAATAAGTGCATTTGCAGTAATAGACACATATAACTAAATCACAATTAAAGAAAAAACAGTTTTACAATTCCTGAAAAAGTCTTGTGCTCGTTTGGAGTGAATATAAACAAAAAAAAAGTTTTGCATTTTCTTTATCAATAAGGTATAATATATAGCTATATAAATTTCATATACACACTAAGTATATACTAGTATTGCATAGTGTTTGACCAGATGAAACATGCCAATGCTTTGTCATACCTGATTGACCTCGTGTGTTACTTTATCATACCTGATTGACCTCGTGTGTTATGTTAGGTGATACAGCTAAATAGTTCTTCTGTATACTTTTAACAGCAACAAGTGTACCCTGATATTGTACCGTTTTAATAAACACCTGATGCATTCCTGACATATCAGACTCACGGCTGCAAGGTCGCTTTCCAGCCAAGTCATATGTAGACTACAAAATAAAAATTTCCATTTGAGACATGCTAGAGTTTTTGACAGGTATTTTGCAACTTAGGCCCGAAACAAAGTAGTTTGTATTAATTGCGAAGGAGTCAAATAAGTTAAAAAGAGAACATATAAGTTTAATAACAGCACACGCAATTGTTTCTTATGTTTTTCCCTGCGTAATTTTGTCGTTTATTTTTTTTACTCCAGGTTTAATTTCTAGCATGTTAAATTGACAAATAGAATAGTTTCAAAACGAAATGATAACAATCAGAAGCTCAGTACGTTTTTTTTTTTTTTTTTTTTTTTTTCTTTTGTTTCCAGTTAAAATGAATGCGGCTTTACGTCAATTCTATACCTTGAAGGGATTCAAAATTTTTACGAACCTTATAACACAAGTAAATACATGTCATGGTTGTTTGGTTAGCTCCATTATTCTCTTAAATATTCGCTATATTATCATGTTTATCATGGTATGTTATGTTGGATATTTGATAATATTTGCACATCTAATTAAGTAAACCAATAAAAAGGCCTTTTCCTTCAGCATTCTAGAGAAAGTCCAAAACAAAATTTCATGTTAAATTGCTTTGATTTTTTCTGTTGATTTTTATTTGGTTCTCGAAAATATTCAAATAACGAATTAATAAATATACCACTTTGATACAGGTACACTTTAAGTGAACCAATCGAAAACGATATAAACACCGTTACTCACTTCCATTCCATTAATAGATTTACTTACCGAAAGTATACTACTGTAATTGCTTCTTGTTCTTTGGTTATTTATATTAAAACAAATTTCACTTGATGGTATTATCCAGCCCATGTTTTCTAACTGTTCCTGTTGTTTCTTTTTTCTATAAATAAACAATTTATGAGAGGTTACAGAAAAAAAAGACTTTATATTGAGCATGTCAAAAGTAAAAAGTGAAAACAAAAACTACTATTTTTTTACTTTGTCTAGATGACAAGATAAATAAACGACAATATTCTGACAAAATAGCTGATGTTTGAAATTTACATAAATTGTAGTAAATATATCACATATATGTATAACACAGCTAAATTTGGATGTGTGAATCTAATTGCTCAATATCAAATCAACCATAATTTTAATTGCATTCCATAGCAAACGCACAGAAGTTCCTTGAAACTTTTACAAGGGGTCGTATTCTTTCTTTCTCCATTGACCGTTGCCCTATGGATTATGCTGTTGAAAATAAGTTTTATTTGTTATCTTGCTTCTAATTAAATTGTATATATATAGAATAGTTCATTCCTAAAATAATAAGAAACGATCAGTCCGTTTTTATTTTTAATGGTACTTGTTATTAAACAAATGCATTTATTTTTTTTGTCTGGGTAGAGTTTGTACAAAATGCATCCTCGTCACTGATAGACGTCTTGCAGTGGTATAATTTTTACAACGCTATTTTCATAATCTCTCAATAAGACTGAAGGATTGAAACGTTTTTTGTCTCACTTTTTAAATCGCGAGCGAGATTGGGTATACGAGACATACTTTCAAAGTTTACTTGGTTTGCAATTGCTAACTTGATATCTTACTTGTAGCAATACACAGAGAGAATAGCGATGATTATGATTAAAACAGTTCCTGATATTCCAGCTGGTATGACAACTGCAAAAAAGAGAAAATTATTTTAAAAACCATAAAATCCTTTAGTGTTAACGTAAAATGTGCTTGATGTTAAAATTAATTGATTTACTTGTTTTTTTTTTATTTTAGACTACGTCATCGAAGGTATGTGACGTGCCAATTTACCTTCTTTAATGAATCGACGAATGCCATTGTAGTTACATTACAAATACGTTTTAAAAAACCGACCCAAAAATTGGACAAACGTTTGCCATAAATAAACATAACAAAACATCTCTCACAAACAATATCAGTCAAGAACTCCTAAATTATCTATTTTAAATGTATACAAGCTACTTGAACCAATCACTAGGTCAAAATGATGATAGTTGATTTAATATAATATACAATATCTAAAGCTTTAAAATATATCTGTAAAAGAGGTATTCAAATTGTTGCAGTAGAAATATTCAATAAAGGAAAACACCTCTCTAAATTTTTATAATATAATTTATAATGAAATTAACGTGTAACGTTTAAAAGTTTACTGGTTGATAAAGTGTGTAAAATGAAAATATTGAAAATCCTATTACATTGTATTTAACATATTTTATACACATAAATACCCAGAGGAAACTCGACCCCAGGTTGCAAAAATTCTAGCTGAAATTAACCCTTAGTTTATCAGGAAACTTCACTGAACTTCAAAAGTAGAACTTAATTCTGTAAACAGTTAACGCTGAGTACTCCAAAGTCTTGTAAAAGTTTAACCTTATAAGTAAACCAACATGCTTATTAAATTGAACCCGGAGAAACCAGTCCTGTATTTAGAAACAAAAAAATTTTTAAAACATACAGTTTTCTACGTTTTTCTATTTAATGTTTAACTAAGATGTCATTTGTTAGACTTACTATGATTGAAGTTACCCGCACAATGCTCTCCGTACCAACCGCATTCTGGGTATCCAAGTGGTATCTTTATACCACCGTTTGGCCATACAATTGTGATATTATCATGGAAATAGATTGCTTGTAAACTAAAATTTAGAAAGAATTATTATATTAAAAGCATCAGTGCATACAACAATATATATTCCTTAACTTAGTTTAGTATTTAAATTATTGTGTTTTGCAAAGCTTTAAATTTTGAAAAACTAGCGCGCGATTAAGCATTACCTATACTATCTTGTCATAAGAAAATGAAAAGGAAAATATACGAACAAATGTAATATTTCGTCATCAGTTTACCTCAGTCTTCAGTTAATATCAAAGAAAGTGATGGTTTTTTTACGATTGTTTTACAGTGAAAACCACTCCCAGGTAAATACCACTAACTTTTTTTGTTCTTTTTCCAAGAATTCCCATATATTAAAAATCTATGTTTAAGATGCTTGTTTCTACACCACGGCTCTACTTTTTTAGATGGAAAAATCTAAGAGGAAGAAAATGTTTAGGATCCATAATATTGAAGTTCATAGCAAGGCGGCAGAGTAGGTGTAAAAATCTATTTGACGCCTATGTGTAGAATGATTTTGTAAAATTCAAATTTAGAATTCGATTAATTATCGATTTTTTTTTCAATCAAAGTGAAGTATCAAACTTCATTTAAATTACCCCCAATGAAACAGCATTAAGCGAAGGCACGTTCCTGATTATTTCACATTTAATGTGTATACAAAACAAATAGGTCATTCTGCTACCTTAAATAAAGTCTAAGAAAACTATCAATATTGTGCGGGAAAAAATGTATTCAAAACATAAAGATCGGCATATAATTGCCATACGTTTACAAAATTGCCCGTTTAATTTTAATATGCCTTATTTGCACATTTCAAAAATTCATTCATCATTAGTGAATATATGGGCCGAAAAGCTTGCTAGATATAAAGATAATTCAAACATTCGAACATTAATTACTCCAACCGTCCAAAATCATCTAAATTGTCTAAATCCATCCAAGGAATATTTTGCTTAAAGGAAAAGACGTTGGTTTTGAAAAATAATAATAACAAAAATTAAGACGGTTGAAAATTTTCTACATTGTATATTTCTGACAGCACAAAATATACTACTATGCTGATAATATGCTGATTTGTCTGTAAGAATAAAACCGACCATATATGACAATATAGAAGTTTGTACCTGCCATTACTGGAAGCAACTTTTATATACTGTCCATATTGGACGTTAAAAATACTAAAGTTGGCTTTTCTTGTCCCTTTATGGTCAATTTCTACCATCCCATTAATACCTAAAAGAAATAATGGTATAAATATTTTATTGACACTAGCTTGCGAATATAGTTTCAAAGAGAGTTGTGTGTGGGGGGGGGGGGGGGAAGAGAGAGAGAGAGAGAGGGAGAGAGAGAGAGGCTTTAATAAAAGGACATAAATTTTACACAATTGAATTACTAGCAATTTTTCATAATAAATCCTTTAAAACCTACTTACTTAAAAACTTGACTTACTAATCGAAAGAAAATAAATTTCATTTAATATTTTTGCTTAATAAATTAATGAAATAAAGTTGTAACAGTACAATCATTCATATGTAGTGTCATTACCATCAACAACATCAATTTATTTCCGGTATGTGTTAAGGACAGGTTGATTATATGTTAGATGGTTAAAACTCTACAATAATTCTAGAACAACACAACTAAATATTATTCACTTACTCCTAGTTAGTTTCCATCATAATGTAGAAATTAATATAAAGTTGTGAAATATAAAAAAAGAACAGACTTCTTAAACAATTTACAAAGAAACAAATCTTCAAAACTTAACAACCTCGTCTTGGCGTCAAAAATTGTGAAACACAATTACACATGTTGAGATAAAAAGAATATTTTACTTTTTTTCAAATTTATACAATTCCAACTCGTTAGATATAATTCCAAGAGATTTTCCTCTAATGTAAATCGACTTGTAATTTTCAAATTTTAAAACGCAAAATTGTTTGGACATCACAAGCAACTTTTTGGAAGGTTACGAATTACACATAGTCATATAAAAAATAAATAAATAACAAATAAATAAATAAGTAAATAAATCGACGAATAAATAATTTAGCAGGTGTTTGTTATATATTTGTTTAAAAAATCAAATCAAATCAAATGAATAAAATCTTTTTCAATTTGAAACAGTGAATATATACTGGTTTTTAAATATTATTCATTGGTTATTCATTGTATATAAATGTTTTTCAATAATTGGTGGTTAATTGCACTTTTTTCAATAATTGGTGGGCAATTGCACTATTAAAAAGAACTAAAATTTCTGACAATAACACGATCAAACAATCTCATAAATTTTTTCACATTTTCATTTCATTATACATGTATCACCAATAAAATACTGTGATCAGCAAGCAGTAGTATACATTTTAACCATTTACAATTAACATTTATTTAGAATTTATAAAATAAAATGTGATGTTTTCAAATTGATTTGAATTTTAAATAATTTTGGAACTTTAGATCATTAATTCCCAGATGTTTGGCTTATGTTTTTGATCTATAAAACTTAGAACTTAGTATCACTGATGAGGAATGAATTTCCGAAATGTGTACATCTGGCACATCAAAATTTAACTGGTATTTGTTTTATATATTGATAATTCTAAGTTTATGGATCATGTAGTGAACATTAGCTTAATTATAAGCATGAGGTCGCTTTACTAACCTGTATTTTTTTTTCGAAGGATGTGGATGTCAACAAATCAAAATAGATTTTATTATTAAGTGTGTATAATGGAATTTGCCAGTCTTCAAAGATTTTACTTTGAATCTTAATTTCAAATTATATAAACCCAAATCCAGTTAAGAAATGTTTTGCATGAGGGAACAGACCTTAGTTTTAAATAAATTTCAAAAATTAAGTCGGCTGAAAATTTCGCTATTAAGTACAGAATTATTTAAATGATCTTAATTCGTTGTACGTAAATACTTTTCAATTATTAGCGGGTAATTACACTTTTTATAAAGAGCAAAAATAACCGACGATAACATTAACCTCATATATTTTCTCTATTTGATTTGATTATATATAATCACTTATAATTTCTATGATAAGTCTGAGATACTATATATTTTAAACAATTTACAATTGACATTCAAGTTTATTAAATAAAAAGTGATGACAATTTGCTAATTAAATCGTCTGATTAAACTAAATTTGTCGTTAAAGGTTGTGGTAATAATCCGATTTAAGGCATGAACAAGTCGTACTAACCAGCCTTATATTATTTTTCAGAACGATAACATATTGTATGTTTAATTAAATCAAAAAACAAAATTAAATTCGCACTAATTTTAAACAAATAACAGTAATATCCAGTAACCTTTTACAAAGTAACGATGATTAACTCTTCATTTAAAAAAATAACCTCATACATTTTTAATATTTGATTTTACTATGCATGGTTTCTATGAAATTCATATAATTAGTTCACAGTAAGGTATATTTTAACAATTAACATTTTAGTTCATGAATTAAATGCAATTATGATTTGTTACTTTCTTCCTCTGATTAAACATAATCTGTGGTTAATATTAGTGGAATTAACCTGATTATCAGGTCCCGGTTTACAATTATTCACTCAGTTGAGTGTACACTCAACTCAAATATTCCCATTTTTCTCTCATCAACATTTTAAATATTTTAAGTTTTATGAGACAATATTTTGTTTTGTTCAACAAAAACAACCAAAAACAATTGACATATAACATTAGATATTCAATTTTAAATGTGTAATGTCTTAAAAATTGACATTGAAATATTCCCGAATATGAGTTGAGTGTACACTCAGTTGAGCGAATGATTGTGAAACCGGGGCCAGAATGGAGAAGTCTTTCTACTCAACCTCTTATTATTTTTTGAAATTATGAATAGTTTGAATTTTAAATGTAACAAATTAATAAAAAAAATTACAGTAATTGTTTTTTACCCTTTATGGAATGCAGCTTATATAATTATTCGAATTAGAAGAAAATATTTCTGAAATGACGAAGAATACACCTAAGTACCCGAGGAATACTACCGACTTTTCACAAGAAATTTAAGAAATTATAAGTAAGTCCTTATATAAGTCTTATATAGCTGAAACAACCACACCCCGGTGTTTCAGGTACCCGAGGAATACCACCGACTTTTCACAAGAAATTTAAGAAATAATAAATAAGTCTTAATAATAAGTCTTATATAGCTGAAACAACCACACCCCGGTGTTTCAGGATTTTTTATTTACTTTTAATATTGCATTTTTAAAAAACAAAAAAATTAAATTTAAAATAAACGAAGAATTGGTTTGAAAAAAGGCATGGACTTAAACAATAAAAAATATAAAATCCAAATGGTTTCTATCTCTAGTTTTGTACGAGATATTCCTCAGAGTCGTTTAAATAAAAAGTATGTAATAATATAATGAAGACTGTTTAATGTACATATAGCTAAAAGGTATACATAGGACTGTTCACTGTAAAACTCTCTAATTGACTTTGAAACATTTCTTGTCAAGGAACAAGCAAAGATCACTTCAGATTGTTGGTTCTAGTGCGAGATAGTTTGTAAGTTTGCTTTCCAGAAATCGATTGTTTTCAGGCACCCCGGCCTTTGCCTTTCATTTAGCCGAAACCGATAGTTTGATATAAGTACAAGAATCTCAATTGGAGTTGAGTAGAGTAATGTTGCTTTACCTACCACTTTCGTCACTTATATCGAGGCAGTAGGTTCTGAGATGGTGGAGCAAACTGGAGGGTTCGGAGAAAACCACCTACATTCGGCAAGCAAACTGGCAAACTTTTATCATTAGGATTTGCCCGAGTAAAATGTGAATCTAGGCGGCATTGTTATTAAAAAACGTGTTCTTCAGATCACTCGACCACCAAGATCCCCTCTCTCGGATCTTGAACAACATTTTGATTATTTGTTTTGACGAAAATTCAAAATTCTGCATATTAGAGGGTTTCACACTTCTATTATTACATAATAAGCAACATGCGCTTATGATATTTATTAATAGAGATTATTAATAAACGATTTGCATCATTACAAAATGGCATCATTATGATTTATGAGTTTCAAAAATAAAAAATAATAATAATTAAAATCGCAAACTCATGCAAATGTCAAGTCAACTCGGGACAATATTTCATAATATCAGTTCAATAACCTTTTATCATTATTCAGATAATTTCTTTACGATCTGATTGGATAATAAGGTCCTTGTAAATACCGATGTTACAATTTTACACGGGTGATAAATAATTCACTCGGGTAATAAATAAAAATTACACAGGTAATAAGAAAGAGTGAATAGAGCGGTAATGGCCGCCACCATACAGTTCAATTGGGCAATAAACAGAGTAAAATTTACGCTTAATTTGTAAGTATCAATCAATTTGACACATGATGCATATTTTATTGTGTATTATCTTAAAATTCTAGTTAAATTTTAAGCTCGATTTCCGATATTATTAATAAATTAAACTCAACATCGCTTACTCCAGGTGACCGATACACGGCAAAAGGGAAGTAACTCTCACAATGTTTACATTCTAATTTGAGTCCGACCTGGTCCCCTGCTCGAAACTAAATAAATTATTTTATGTTAATTGATAAAGAAAACATAAACTTTATTTTACAAATATACGGTTTTTCTTTTTATTGATTTTTTTAATCTACAAAATTTTGAAATATTAAGTCTGAATAAAATGATAAATTCGTTATCTGGTTTTTAGGCAGGTGATATGGAATTTTACAACCTTTCTGATTATCTTATTTCCTTCGGCTGCGCCTCAGGAAATAAGATAATCAGAAAGGTTGTAAAATTCCATATCACCTGCCTAAAAACCAGATAACTAATAATATCATCATCATGGCTGCCATTATCTTAATCTCTTCTTTGATATCCATTAACGTATTCTTACGCAATCTCATGCTCTTTAATCTAATTGAAATTGATTGATAATAAAAAAAGCTTATTTTTTTTATTTGGTTACTATAGAGACAACTGTTCAATATAGAAACCAAGACCTTCATCTAAATACAAATTAATTAGGGATTACTTCAATGTTTATTTGCCGGGAAATGATTGCGGACAAATTAATAAATCAATGTCTGGTTCAATTTATAAAAGGTAATAAAAATTTCAAATTTTAAAATTAATTAAAGATGACGAGAGTTTATATATGAGTGTTATGTAACATATGTAATGACATGAAACATTATTTGCATGCTTCAAATGCCACGAAACAAAAAACTCTTCACTGTCATTCATAAGTAACAATAAACATATGTATTTTTCATAGATTTATATCGTAACCACCATGACAAATTTCATTCAAAGAATTCAAATATTAAAATGAAGTTTTTACAGTTTTTGAAGTTAATATCATAACTTGAAGATTTAAATGAACCAAATAAATAAATAAACAAAATAAAAAAAGAAAATTCTTTAAGAATTTTTAAAATTTTTATAGAATATAAAAAAATTATGTAAGATACTTTCTGCACTTTTTTAATACTTTTTTAGTTACGCTTGGTTAGCTAAAAAAATTGGACTTTAGAAGAATTTTGTTTTCGACATTCTAATTTTGTGAAGACCTTTAATAAGTAATTATATGAGCATTTTTATAATTTGTTAATATCAGTATGTGCAGTGTATATAATGTCATTAGATGTCAGTGTAAATAACAAAAACACCTGTTTAATTTCGATGTGTCATATGTGTACATTTCGGACATTCTTTCCTTACAGTGACACTAGGGGCCGAAAAGTTTGATAGATAAAAAGATAATCGAAACATTTGAAAATCAATGAATCTAAAGTTCCGAAATCATATGAATCGAAATTCAGCTAAGGGATGCTCTATATGAGAGAAGAAACCTTAATTTGAAATAAATTTCAAAAACTAAAACGGCTGAAAATTTTGTGACAAGGCACTTTGTCTGACTACAGAAAGTATATGAATATCGAAAACAACAGTATAAAGTAATCAAAGCTATAAGAACCTATACAAACCTTGAAAACTTTTGTTTATCATTTGTGAGACTAACTGACGACCATCTGTCGCATTGGCTCCTTCTGCTACTGACTGGTTTAACGCAAATGCAAATAAGTAAATGGCGTCCAAAAGTTTGTATGTGTGGATCGGCGTCTGTGTACATAAACAAATGAAGAAATAGATAATCTATTATATTAAGTAGAGTTGTTTTTTACATAAAAACAAACATGTACCATATTGAAAAGAAATTAATAACAATTTAAAAAATCTTCGCAGCATTTCTTTTGGTACACATGTTAATCTTAGAACTTACCCTTTTAAATTTTGATCAGTAAATGATAATGAAAACATGAGATGACCTAAGGATGTAATAATGAAATATTAAGGTAAATCTCTTGTAGATTCAGAGGAGACGATTTTTAAAGTTTTTCACTATTTCCCCCTTATGGGGCCCCAAGGGGATATAACTCCTTCATTTGTGCAAATCTGAAAGGGCTTCACCCAAGCATGATGGTTACCAAGTTTCATTAAATTTGGCCCAGTGGTTTTGGAGGAGAAGATTAATATGTAAAAAGTTTACACACGACGCATGACGCACGAAGATGGATAGCAATAGCTCATCTAAGCTTTCAGCTCAGGTGAGCTAAAAATTAGCTCATGCCATTTTAACTTTTACTCAAAACAACAGTAAATCTTACCGATTTATATATATTGTAATTAAGAGCTAATTGTGATGCTAAATTTTACGTTATCACTCATAAAAGTTATAAAATTCAGTTAATTTATATTATGTTTTTGTTTTTGAGCAAAAGTTAAACATTCCTAAAGATCTAAAATCAGAAATACATGTATTTGCTAGAGCAACGCTTTTAAAAGAAAGTCTAAGTAGTAATGAAGAATTTGGTTTAATCTTCCTCGATCGATAGTTTGTCAGATTTGTATACCTTAATGTGTAACCCGGAAATGTGAAATAGAAAATGTTTTATAATATATGTAAACTTTGATCAGTTTTTATGAGCCTCAGTTGGATAAAAAAGATGGAAAATTTTGGTTTTTTCGAAGGGTGTTTTCTTTAGAAAGCAAACAAGCGTACTATCCGTTTTAGTATCTTAAAATATGAATAACAATAGTAATAAATAAAGTTGTCGTTTAAAAAATAAGAAAAACCTCTCAAAATTAAGATAGATATTAATTCAATGAAACTTGTATAAATCTGCTATTTGTTGAATAAAAAGGAGAATTCGGTGTTCTAAGTGACGGCGTATTAATCACACGGCCTCATATCAAACGCAGTAGGTTCGAATCCTAGTTCGGAATATCTCGGTAAATAGAATTTTGTAAAACATTCTGGTTTCCTCAACATAATTGACTGGGGCGTACCATGTTTATTCAACTCTTTCTTCTGTTTAATAAGTTAGATTTTTCTTTACTACAAACGATTTTTTGTATTCATTTATTCACCAAATATAGAGGCGCGTTATACAAAAACTTTAAACTAGGGGACTTGCTGGCCGCATTTCGATCACAATGTCTTCTATTACCTGGGTTTAAATCAAACTTGAAGAGATTCTAGTGGGAGAATTTAAGTAATTTGATGACCAAAAGTCGGAGGTATTATCCGGGTACTCCAGTTTCCCCAATTATTTTAGAACTTACCGACTCAATGTTAGTAAACCAGTATTTACAACAATATTTTTACAAATGTGAAACGCCTCATCAAAATAATCACCATAATTTTGCAGATGCTCACGCGACATGACAGAGTTGGACGTCACACATATGACCTTGTATCTGTGACGTCACTAACGTGACTTGGTACAGGGGAAAAAACAGCAAACTTCCAACACGCAATGGAACTCGCCAGCGTACCACGTGACCAATACCTCTAAACGTTTGTGCGGAATTAAATAGATAACGTTGACGTCACATTTTCCCGAAAAAACGTCATTATTACGGGAAAACGTCACTTTATGCGATTCCATGGAAATAATTGTCCCGCACAAACACTATGGGGTATCATGTGGTACGCTGGGGAATTCAATTCAGCATTAAATTCTTACAATTTCAACTATGATGATTTTTTCTAAAATTTTAATATGGAAATGTGATTAAAATTTATAACAATTTTTGAAAAATGGTTTTTAAGATAAGCTTTTGGATGATATTTTTTCACAAAGTGTAAATGGATGTGGCGAAAGTTCAAGCTAGTCATGATGAAATAAGAAGGCAGATCTTTACGTCAGTCACAGCAAGTACGCCATAGTTAAAAATACATTTTTTAAACAAAACTTGTTATTTAACCATTGTAACTTTTCGCTTCAAAAACATTTTAAAACAAATTTAATATATAAAAGTTTTTTATGGTAGCTCTACAACACTAGCGACAATATGTCTAAAAAGTCTTACCATTAAACTTGTATGGACTGTTTTATTCAATTCTAATGTTTTATACTGAGTACCAAATACGTCTACAGATATGTCTAATATACCTGAAAATAATGAAAACAATTAGAATGATTTAGTGCCGAAATGTCCACGGAGAAGTGTGTTATATATAAACACAATGCACGACATTTAGAATAACTTAGTACCGGACTATTTCTCCTAGAATGTCTAATACACCTTAAAATAATGCACAACATTTTGAATAGTATAGTAATTATGTACACTTAGATATCTGAAAAGTCTCAAAATAAAAAAAAATGTAAGTAAAATATGTTTACTTTTATACATAATTTTCGTGATAATAAAGCAAAACGAGTAACGATTACGTCTACTGTAATTTTTTGTACTCGGAAACCCTCAGGAAAAATTGTGAGATTGGATGGACATTTTATTGCACAATTACTTCTATCACTTCATACTAAAAATTTGGTGTCTGATGTAAGTTGAGTTGAGTTTAGTAATGGTGTTTAACGTCCTAGTCAAGAATATTTCACTAATATCGAGACGTCGCCAGCTATAGGCGTAAAGTGAAGAAATTTTGCACATGCGTTGCGCTGATGGCATAATACAGCAGGGTTCTTTATCGTGCCACGCCGTGACACGGAACCTCGTTTATTTTAAGTTCCCATCTGAAAGAACCGTGACTTTCATTTCGTAATGCCGAGTGCTTGGCGAAAGAACAGTCACTACCCACTATTAGGGCTTTGGTCAGACCCCGCCGGGGTTCGAAACCCACGATCTCCCACTTACGGAGGGAGCACTCTACCAACTGTGCTACCGCAGTGGTGTATGATGTAAGTGAAATATACTTGACAAGGATATAAAATTAATCGAACAATAAATCAATACCCTAATCAATCGATATATGTCAATAACTCATTAAGTAACTCATCAATCTACAAGAAACGTTGCTGACTTTACGAGATAAATATTTGTTGAATACTTGACAATAAACATCAGAGAAAATAAATGTTCTAAACTATAGAGCGGATCTTCATTGACGTGATTAACATTAAAATAAGAAATTAGTATCGAACATCCGGTAATTAAATCGGTTACTATGGTAACATTTTCATATTCAGCATAGCTATGAAGAAACTGTGTAATGGCATTTTATAGTGTTTTATAGTAAAAGCAATTTAGATTATCAAGATTGTTAAATGTAGAGTAAGCAAACTATAGAGTTTTTATAGACTTGAACATTATATATACATAGAGAGTTAAATAAAAGTAGATCAAAATAATTTTTTTTAATCCTGGTACAATAAACGATTCTCAGTACCTTAGTACTACTAGTACTAGTTCTGATACGACCTCGAATGTCAAATTTTTGTCAAACAACTATCTCTTTTTTATGCATCTTAATATAACAGAGTTTGTAAATAAAAATCGTCCTAATTAATATTGAACTTAGTCAGTAGGATGTTTTGATTTTAACAGAGACATGACATATTTCGTATATTTCTTCTCAAGATATATTTTTAGATTGGATTATAAACGGAAATTTCGACCTTTAGAGACAAAAAAACTTACAGACTGACGTGGACAGTTTTTTTGTTAAACTCTGACTTAAATCAATCATCAAAATTTATATCAAATACTATTTTACAAATTGCTTCCGAATGCATACCGAACAAAGTAGTTACTATCAGAGTAAACGACAAACCTTGGGTTAAACGCGAAATAAATCGAATGATCAGAAAACGTAGACGGTTACACAATAAAGCTAACAAAACATTTTTTTTTTTTTGTTCACTGGGCGTCTTTCAGACAGATTAGAAATAAATTTGTAACTGCCATACGCAAAACAAAAAAAAGAATATATTGACAAACTGGCAAACGACTTGCGAGATAATAGTTTACCTTCTAAATCTTTGTTGCGAATTGCTAAAATTTTTATGGATAAAAACAAAAAGAATACTATTCCCGCTTTACTTTACAATAATAAACTTTATAATGACGATGATCATAAAGTTAACATTTTGAACGAATATTTCTGTAATCAGTCTATTTTTGACGACTTAAATATTGACATTCCTGATTCCGACAAGCCAAATATTAAATTTGACAATATTGAATTGACGATTGATGATGTTCGACAAACTTTGTCCTCTCTAGATATATCTAAAGCTTGTGGTCCAGATCTTATGAACCCAAGATTACTTAAGTATGCTAGCAATGAATTATGTGCACCAATAACTAAGTTATTTAACAAACTGATACAAGAAAGCATAGTTCCGAATTGCTGGAAAGACGCAAATGTTATTTCTTTATACAAAAAAGGTAATCCTAGCGAAATAAAAAATTACAGACCAATATCTCTTTTTAGTATTCTCGGAAAAGTTTTTGAAAAATGTATTTTTAAATATCTTAATATATTTCTTTCAGAAAACAACATTATTATAAATCTACAGTCTGGATTTAGAACTGGTGATTCTACTGTCTGTCAACTTATTGATATATCCAATGATATCGTTAAAGCTTTAGATTCCGGTAAAGAGGTGAGGGTTGTTTTTGCGACATCAGTAAAGCGTTGACAGGGTATGACATACGGGTAAATAGTAAAACTATTTTCAATTGGCATATCGGGCAAACTGTTGTTATGGTTTGAAAATTATCTCTCAAATCGTCGGAATAGAGTTACAATCATGAATAGTACATCCAAATGGCTTGATATAAATGTTGGTGTACCTCAGGGTCCATACTTGGACCAATATTGTTTTTAATTTATATAAACGATATAAATACTGAAATTAGACTTTTTGCTGACAACACAATTCTTTATTGCATTGTAGATGACCCTATTGACCAGGCAACTATGTTCAATAATGACTTAGATAAAATCAATAAATGGCCGAAAATTGCTGGTGTCTTTTAATCCAAATAAAACCGAATCTATGATAATATCTAAAAAACAACACAGCCATTCCATCCTTCCCTTTATATGGACGAAATGAAAAGACGTAGACGAACATAAAACTTAGGACTTGTTGAAAATGCAAAACAATTTCTTTTATATTGTAAGATATACAGTCATATACGTTTAAGAACCATTTATTTACTTCCATACGCCTTAAGTATCAACAAATCACTGTATGTTATGTTATCACCACAACAAAATAAAGAATTTTTTTTATCAGTACAAGAATTAATTATACAATCTTATAGTTTTAAGAAATAATTATAAAATCATATTCATATCCCCCCGACAAACACCCACTTATGCTTTTCCCCTTCCCTTTTCTGATTTTTGATTTATTTATTTATTTATTTATTTTTTATTTTTTTATTTATTTATTTTTTTTTTTTTGGTTATATTAAATTATTTGCAACTTACATTTATTTATTTATTTACTTTTTTATTTATTTATTTATTAAATCATCATTAAATCATTTGCAACTTACATTTATTTATTTATTTATTTTTTTATCCTTTTAGATTATCCATTTATTAATTAAGAATTTTATATATCTGTAACTGTTGTAACTTCATGTTTATTTATGTATTTATCATATGTTTTTTTTTCAGTGAATCTAGTTTATATAAGAGTCTTACTCTTGTTCTGGTATCCCTTATTTCTGTAATGTAAATTTGTTTTGTATAATGACTTAATGAAATAAGATTATTTAAACTAAAATAATTTATTAAAAGGAAAACAAATCATTATAATAATAATAATAAAAGTTACATAACAAGGTTAGTGAGCGAAATTACTATTAATGTTCTGTATAACGAGATTCTGCTGATTTCAGTTTCGTATTCGATAAAAAAAAGTTTGAATTTAGATAACATTTATATGTGTATTTTTTCATGTTCATCAAACGCAAAATCTGTCACGTATACACTTTTATCTATCAGTTGAACAATTATATTCAAGCAAGAGACAAGCGCTTTAAAACATTATATCTGTTAGCTAAATATTTCACTTCTTGTATTTATTTATCATTTTGAATTTCTATTTCACAAGTGACGTCTGTACCAAGCTAGACAGGAGTGTTTCTTACGCTGCCAGAGCACTCGATCTCAATAATAATAATAATAATAATAATAATAATAATAATAATAATAATAATAATAATAATAATAATAATAAAGTGAAGTGGAGTGGAGCAATGGTGTTTTACGCCCAAGTCAGGAATCTTTCACTTATTTCAAGGCGGTTCTAGGATGGTGGAGAAAACCGGAGTGCCCGGAGAAAACCACCACCCTTCGGCAAGCGAACTGACAAACTTCCTCACACAAGAACTGTTCCGAGTGGAATTCGAACCCAGGCGGTGAGAGTCCCCTTAATAATAATAAAAGTTACGTAATAAAGAAAGTGAGACCAAGTGTTGCTGATTTGCATGTCATGAACAACTAACAAACACAGCTAGACTAGCGAAATGATTTAAGGTATTTCTTAATAGACAAGCCAATGAGCAGCGGGATTAAATGAAACCGAGACATTGTTTTTTTTAAACGACTGGCCAAAAAAAAAAATACTTTGTTTTACTCGTGTGAGTGATAATCAAAGGCATTAACTGACAATTAAGGTATATTTTATAATCAAGAAAATAATTAAAACAATAGAGAAAATTGTCTAAATTGAAATTAAATTAAAATCGTATATCAAGTGCAAAAAGGATGTGAATACATTTCAAATGCCTATTATGTGCATTTTAAACCGATTGTGATAGAATCCTTCTCTATTTGAGATATATAAGGAAAACGTAATACTAACTGAAAAACACTGACATTCGGCCAGCGAACTTAACAATTTTTATCTATGATATGCTCGAATGAAATTAAAACTTAGGTGGTTACAAGTGCTATAGTCCATTAGTGTGCTCTTTCGACTACATGTTTCCAACAATGAAAAGATTGAAACGTTTCTTAAAATAAGCTTAGTTAAACATGCCACTAAATATCAATGAAAAACTTTATCATCAATTTGATTTGATTTTTAGATTGTCGTGAGGAAGTTTTCGATATAGCGTAAAATGCCATTTCAAGTAGCTAGAAGCCCCTAGCTCTATGGCATAAGAGTTATGATTATGCTTTTAACCCGCCGGATTTCGTTTTTGTTAATATACTCTTTAAAAAACAGGCAGTTTTATTATATGTTTACCTTATGTCTTGTTTCACACATAGCTCAATTGTTGTACGTACCATGAGTGTTCTTGTCATTTTGAGACGGAGCTCAGATGTAAACTTATGCAAATTTTATCTATTGATGTTAGTTTAATGCCGAATAAGAAGTGCAGTAAAACATATATAATGTGCTAAGAGCTAAAGAATTAAAAGACAGAAGTATTCTATTTATAGATATATTAAAGATATGACTGGTAGGTTTTGTTGTAAAATGTGTTGTTTATTTGAGGTTGGCACCTATACAGGCATGTAGGTGCTTGTTATAAAGAGTCGGTCACTATAAAACAATTGTATAGACATACTCAGTTTACCAAGTTATACAGTATAAGCAGTGTGCATTTATATATAGCCGGTTTATCTGTACTTTATTACCTTCAAATACTTTCAGTGGATCGGATTTACATATTGATGAATATTCGGCAAAGTTTAGAGACATCCCGAAGTCAAGCGTAATATAAACGTAATCATTCAGTAACTCATGGTCTTTTACTTCACACAGTAAACGGTAGATATCCACGCTGTAGGCGCATATCAGAATCACTGGAATATACATATGAAATATAAAAAAAGTTTAATATTTTATGTCATTTTGGTACAGTGGACTTTAGACATAAGGAGGTATCAGTAGACACAAAAAATGATTTCTCATAATGTGTGTGTGTGTGTGTGTGTGTGTGTGTGTGTGTGTGATTTAAATAATCATTTCGTTATAAACGTGAGTTTTTCAGTCTTCTTTATACCAAGAGTCCACTGCATCGTAAAAAACAACTAACTACATATTCAGTGAAACAAAAACAAAATCTAATATTATCGACAAACGAAAAACTTATATCTATATATATCTAATATTTAATGAAACTACAAGAGACTATTTTATATCTAAATAGAAAAATTATAAACTATTCACTACTTGTGAAATAAGAACTTGCTAATCTATGCTAATTTTCTTTTAGATTATGTGCATTTAAATGAAAAAAAAAACAGTTTGAAAATAAATTTTGTTGGCTCATCTAAAATTAAATGAATAAATTACAAAAGCAGCCTCTAAAGTTTTTTTTTTTAAAAAAAAAAAAAAAAAACAATTTAAACATTTATATATATTATTTAAGATAAGTGGAATGTATATGTGGTGAGCCTATCAAAAAGGAAGTTAGCATTTCAGTCCTACAATTCCGTAATTATTTTAAAACCATGTACCCGAATAGTGGTGTTTTTGGTAAGTTTGTTACGACGAGATAACACTCTAAAATATACTAGGTAAGTGGCTTTAGCAAAATGGGCATAATCGGTAAAATAGCAGTAATCCAATATTTGCATGAGAAAGATTTAGCACCTAAGAATATCCATAGTAATAAGGTAGCAACACCTAGGGGTAGATACCTCTTTAAGAGCTACAGTAAATAGGTAAATGGTGGAATTTAAACGCGGCAGGCAGATACCCCTTTATGAGCTACAGTAAATAGGTAATTGGTGGAATTTAAACGCGGCAGGCAGATACCCCTTTATGTGCTACTGTAAAAAGGTAATTGGTGGAATTTAAACGCGGCAGGCAGATACCCCTTTATGAGCTACAGTAAATAGGTAAATGGTGGAATTTAATCGCGGCAGGCAGATACCCCTTTATGAGCTACAGTAAATAGGTAAATAGTGGAATTAAAACGCGGCAGGCAGATACCCCTTTATGAGCTACAGTAAATAGGTAAATGGTGGAATTTAATCGCGGCAGGCAGATACCCCTTTATGAGCTACAGTAAATAGGTAAATGGTGGAATTTAATCGCGGCAGGCAGATACCCCTTTATGAGCTACAGTAAATAGGTAAATGGTGGAATTAAAATCGCGGCAGGCAGATACCCGTTTATGAGCTACAGTAAATAGGTAAATGGTGGAATTTAATCGCGGCAGGCAGATACCCCTTTATGAGCTACAGTAAATAGGTAAATGGTGGAATTAAAACGCGGCAGGCAGATACCCCTTTATGAGCTACAGTAAATAGGTAAATGGTGGAATTAAAACGCGGCAGAGCAGATGCCCCTTTATGAGCTACAGTAAATAGGTAAATGGTGGACTTTAACTCGGGGCACAGAACCGTTTATGACCCTACAGTAATAGGTCAATGGTGAATTTAAATTGCGGCAAGACAGATACCCCATTTCTGAGCTACAGTAATTAAGGTAAATGGTGGAATTTTAATCGCGGCAGGCAAGATACCCTTTTATGAGCTACATTAAATAGCGAACATGGTGGAATTAAGCGCTGCAGGCAGATACCCCGTTTATGAGCTACAGTTAATAGGGTAACTGGTGGAATTTAAACTCTGCAGGCAGATACCCCTTTTGAGCTACAGTAAATAGGTAAATGGTGGAATTAAAACGGCGGCAGGCAGATACCCCTTTATGAGCTACAGTCAATAGGTAAATGGTGGAATTTCAATCGCTGCAGGCAGATACCCGTTTATGAGCTACACAGTAAATAGGTAAATGGTGGAATTTAAACGCTGCAGGCAGATACCCCTTTATGAGCTACAGTTAAATAGGTAAATGGTGGAATTTAATCGCGGCAGGCAGATACCCCTTTATGAGCTACAGTAAATAGGTAAATGGTGGAATTAAAACGCGGCAGGCAGATACCCTTTATGAGCTACAGTAAATAGGTAAATGGTGGAATTTAAACGCGGCAGGCAGATACCCCTTTATGAGCTACAGTAAATAGGTAAATGGTGGAATTTAAACGCGGCAGGCAGATACCCCTTTATGAGCTACAGTAAATAGGTAAATGGTGGAATTTAAACGCGGCAGGCAGATACCCCTTTATGAGCTACAGTAAATAGGTAAATGGTGGAATTAAACGCGGCAGGCAGATACCCGTTTATGAGCTACAGTAAATAGGTAAATGGTGGAATTTAAACGCGGCAGGCAGATACCCCTTTATGAGCTACAGTAAATAGGTAAATGGTGGAATTTAAACGCGGCAGGCAGATACCCGTTTATGAGCTACAGTAAATAGGTAAATGGTGGAATTTAAACGCGGCAGGCAGATCCCCTTTATGAGCTACAGTAAATAGGTAAATGGTGGAATTAAAACGCGGCAGGACAGATGCCCCTTTATGAGCTACAGTAAATAGGTAAATGGTGGAATTTAAAACGCGGCAGGCAGATACCCCTTTATGAGCTACAGTAAATAGGTAAATGGTGGAATTTAACGCGGCAGGCAGATACCCGTTTATGAGCTACAGTAAATAGGTAAATGGTGGAATTTAAACGCGGCAGGCAGATACCCCTTTATGAGCTACAGTAAATAGGTAAATGGTGGAATTTAAACGCTGCAGGCAGATACCCGTTTATGAGCTACAGTAAATAGGTAAAGTGGTGGAATTTAAACGCGGCAGGCAGATACCCCTTTATGAGCTACAGTAAATAGGTAAATGGTGGAATCTAACGCGGCAGGCAGATACCCCTTTATGAGCTACAGTAAATAGGTAAATGGTGGAATTAATCGCGGCAGGCAGATACCCCTTATATGAGCTACAGTAAATAGGTAATGGTGGAATTTAAACGCGGCAGGCAGATACCCCTTTATGAGCTACAGTAAATAGGTAAATGGTAGAATTTAAAACGCGGCAGGCAGATACCCCTTTATGAGCTACAGTAAATAGGTAAATGGTGGAATTAAAACGCGGCAGGCAGATACCCCTTTATGAGCTACAGTAAATAGGTAAATGGTGGAATTAAAACGCGGCAGACAGATGCCCCTTTATGAGCTACAGTAAATAGGTAAATGGTGGAATTAAAACGCGGCAGACAGATGCCCCTTTATGAGCTACAGTAAATAGGTAAATGGTGCAATTAAACGCGGCAGACAGATGCCCCTTTATGAGCTACAGTAAATAGGTAAATGGTGGAATTTAAACGCGGCCGACAGATACCCGTTTATGAGCTACAGTAAATAGGTAATGGTGGAATTTAAACGCTGCAGGCACATACCCCTTTATGAGCTACAGTAAATAGGTAAATGGTGGAATTTAATCGCGGCAGGCAGATACCCGTTTATGAGCTACAGCAAATAGGTAAATGGTGGAATTTAAACGCGGCAGGCAGATACCCCTTTATGAGCTACAGTAAATAGGTAAATGGTGGAATTTAATCGCGGCAGGCAGATACCCCTTTATGAGCTATAGTAAATAGGTAAATGGTGGAATTTAATCGCAGCAGGCAGATACCCCTTTATGAGCTACAGTAAATAGGTAAATAGTGGAATTAAAACGCGGCAGGCAGATACCCTTTTATGAGCTACAGTAAATAGGTAAATGGTGGAATTTAAACGCTGCAGGTAGATACCCCTTTATGAGCTACAGTAAATAGGTAAATGGTGGAATTTAAACGCGGCCGACAGATACCCGTTTATGAGCTACAGTAAATAGGTAAATGGTGGAATTTAAACGCGGCAGGCAAATACCCCTTTATGAGCTACAGTAAATAGGTAAATGGTGGAATTTAAACGCGGCAGGCAGATACCCCTTTATGAGCTACAGTAAATAGGTAAATGGTGGAATTTAAACGCGGCCGACAGATACCCGTTTATGAGCTACAGTAAATAGGTAAATGGTGGAATTTAAACGCGGCAGGCAGATACCCCTTTATGAGCTACAGTAAATAGGTAAATGGTGGAATTTAAACGCGGCAGACAGATACCCGTTTATGAGCTACAGTAAAAAGGTAATTGGTGGAATTTAAACGCGGCAGGCAGATGCCCCTTTATGAGCTACAGTAAATAGGTAAATGGTGGAATTTAAACGCGGCAGACAGATACCCGTTTATGAGCTACAGTAAATAGGTAAATGGTGGAATTTAAACGCGGCAGACAGATGCCCCTTTATGAGCTACAGTAAATAGGTAAATGGTGGAATTTAAACGCGGCAGGCATATACCCGTTTGTGAGCTACATTAAATAGGTAAATGGTGGAATTTAAACGCGGCAGACAGATGCCCCTTTATGAGCTACAGTAAATAGGTAAATGGTGGAATTTAAACGCGGCCGACAGATACCCGTTTATGAGCTACAGTAAAAAGGTAATTGGTGGAATTTAAACGCGGCAGGACAGATGCCCCTTTATGAGCTACAGTAAATAGGTAATGGTGGAATTTAAACGCGGCAGGACAGATACCCCTTTATGAGCTACAGTAAATAGGTAATTGGTGGAATTTAAACGCGGCAGGACAGATACCCCTTTATGAGCTACAGTAAATAGGTAAATGGTGGAATTTAAACGCGGCAGGACAGATACCCCTTTATGAGCTACAGTAAAAAGGTAATTGGTGGAATTTAAACGCGGCAGGCAGATGCCCCTTTATGAGCTACAGTAAATAGGTAATTGGTGGAATTTAAACGCGGCAGACAGATACCCTTTTATGAGCTACAGTAAATAGGTAATTGGTGGAATTTAAACGCGGCAGGCAGCGACTTGAGGATTATAAGGTCTGTCACTGTTGCAACTCAAGAAGTTGTCAGTGAATTTCATGATATTGTTATGATTGACAATCAGTTTACAAAAAATATTTAGGCAGTGATGTTTGCATTTCACAGGAAGGAGTACAATCCATTTTGAGACTATTGCAATGCTAAAGCTTTAAGCACGTTGGGTTCAAAGACTTCTGACAGCTGATAAGAAGCGGACCATTCGCACTTTGTCGCTTGCTAATATAATCTTTTATCTTGATCAAACAGACTTTTACATATTTCCAAAACTAAAATCGGTCTTCTCCGCTTCCCACTTTCAGTGAGATGATGACGCCTTACATGTCCGCCAAAATACAAAGTATTACGCATGAGGCTTACAGTATATCAATCAGCCCTCGTATAAGAATTATCAAACCTACCTACAAATTGATTAATACGGTCCATACACGTGACTTTTTCAACGTTTGAACCAGAAAACTCTGATTAACATAAATGAACTGCATTTTTTCTTAAGTTTTGTTACGATAACATTACAACTGGGACAAAACAACTGATTACATAGGAAATGTGGAATCATTAATTTTTTTACTGTACAAATTGTCTTTTCTCGAATATCCTAATGTTAATGAAAAAATATATAAATTACAAACTTAAAACGAAAAAATCCACAAATTTACCACCAAAAATAATACTTTCTCTTAGAACAACAAAATGTGGACCTTGAGAAATAAATGATTTCATTGTATATAATATGGAGTATATATATATGAAATAAAATGCACTTGATTTAAGTTCAGGTTAACTTATAACGGTAGAACAGAAATAGTTCATGCATAGTTGTTAAATAGAAATAGATTCATGCAAATTCAGTAGTTTTATCTAGAGAAATATTTCTTATTGTTATTGTTAAATAACATTACAACCGGGAAATTTTAAACAAACGATTGCTTATATTGGAAAATATGAAATCAAAAACTTTTGTGCTGTCCAAATTTTAATTTTTGGATATTCTAATTTAAGAATGTTAATTAAAAAGTATATATTACAAACTGACTTAAAACGGAAACATCAATCCAAAAATTTACCATCTACAAAAATAATACTTTTTTCTTAGAACAACAAAATTCGGACCCGGTGAAATTAATGATTCCACTGTTTATAATATATAGTATATATCAAATGTAATGCAATTCATTAAACTTTGTGTTAACTCAAACGCTCTTAAAGAGAAGTTCATGCATAGTAGTTAAAAACAAATTAAGCGAAATAAAATAGATTCATGCAAATAATGAGTTTTAGTAATTTTTAAAAATGAATATCTAAAGCAACAAATAGAATATATACAAAGGGTTTACTTTCCCTGATATGTGGTATATTTGTTCACAAATTCAACTATTATGTAATGCACAGTTAAGAGTATGTAAGTTATTACAAACGTTAACAAGATAACCTTGTAAAAGGTATAAAATTTGTTACGTTGTTACTATGAAATTGCATAAAACCCTTGATTCATAACTTCCATTTGTTTAACACTTTGGAATGGAGTTTGGCTTAACATTAAGGGCGACATAAAAGATATATGATTCTTAGAACTTAAATATGTCGACTGTTAGCAAAATTACTGTTAATGTTCTGTATAGCGAGATTCTGCTGATCTAAGTTTCGCATTCGATAAACAAAGTTTGAATTTATATAACATTTATATGTGTATTTTTTCATGTTCATCACACGCAAAATCTGTCACGTATAGACTTTTATCTATCAGCTGAACAATTATATTCAAGCAATAGACAAGCGCTTTAAAAATCATATCTGTTGGCTAAATATTTTTTTTCATTTTAAACTTTTATTTCACACGTGATGGCTGTACCTAGCCAGACAGGAGTGCTTCTTACGCTGCCAGAGCACTCGATCTCAATTTTCAGGTAGCCAGTTGAAAGTGCACTTGTTTAAATAAATTTTTTATTTGTTATTGTAAAGAATTTAAACACAGACCGATATGTTTGTTTATAAATTCCTTTCTTTTCATTTTACTTATTTTATTTATTTTTTTTAGTTAGTTTAAATACAAGTATTTAAATTTTATTTTAACTGAAAATAGAAATCTCCCTTCTAAAGAAACTATATTAATCCATCTAAATAAACTAAACTGCTTAACAAATATGTTCATGCTTAAACATGCTGAAAAATTATTATAACATGCCGATATATAGCATTCAAAATTATTAATATCTTAATTAATAAATAAAAAATCATTCACAATCAGACATTGTATCACTGAAATTTAAATACACAGTCATATATCATATACATCTCAATTATAACAATATAGTTGAGATATTGATATGTGCTTTATAATATATGCATGATATATATGAAGCAGGTATTATATAGTAAGTAACATATCATTTCAATTAATATTATTGGTTAATTTTCAGGGCATGCTGTTTAGCATACCTACAGCTCTTGCATTTGAAAATGCATCCGTCCAATCATCTAAAAACAAGATTTAACACACATATTATAAATTGTATGTATTAATTCTATAATGAGACGAAAACAATTTGTAAACAACAGAAATATATTTAACAATATCCAATTCAGTAACCAACACATGATAAACATATATTCCGACTTCGGACAAGCACTACGCACTAGGTGCAATGACAAAATGCAGTAAAGAACTATTTACGTGTGTTTCCAATTATATCACATTAAAGTCTTGTACAAAACGCAAATTTTCAAGATAAAACAGGAAACTTTAAATCATGTCAAATCATTTTGTTTTACAAAAAACCCAGTTTTGTACATGTTCGTCCAATGTATCTTATCTCGAGAAACTAAAGAAAAACTTGTATTCTATTGCAAACTCTTTGTTAATACTAAAACGAATATTCAGATTTTTGCAAGGAACAAAGACATATCGTCTTCTACTTAATAAAAATCAAGATGATACAGTAACTACCATAAAATTGATAAAACATTTTCCAACAGCTTGCCTCATAAAAAGGCTTGAAATGTTATTCATTTACGCTACAATTCTATAAATTTTTATCTTTGCTTTATTTACGTACAATGCTATAACAATTTCAATTACATGACTTTACAATTCAAACGAGGTTAAACACACATTTCGAAGATAATTCGAAATAGTCGATAAATTAAATTCGAAGACAAGTCAAACAATACAGTTAATTCAAACAAAAATCAAACACAACGAGACATACAATTCGAAGACAAGTTAAACAAGACTTGACAAACAAGACACGATTCATAAAAGGCAACAGGATAAAACAAAGGCAAGTAAGACAAATAAAATCAACAAGAACTATCAAACAAGACCCGATAAACATTTACAAGGCAAAAAGCCACAGGGAAGACAAAACTACCAATAACTAGACAGAAGATTAAAAACAAACAATGACAAGAGTAACATTAAGCGACAAAAAAGTCAAACACTAACAGCAAAAACGAAAAAGTATGGTCACACAAAGTAAACAAACAATGACAAGAGTTACATTAAGCGACAAAAAAGTCAAACACTAACAGCAAAAACGAAAAAGTATGGTCACACAAAGTAAACAAACAATGATAAGAGTTACATTAAGCGACAAAAAAAGTCAAACACTAACAGAAAAAACGAAAAAGTATGGTCACACACAAGTAAACAAACAATGACAAGAGTTACATTAAGCGACAAAAAGTCAAAGTCTAACAGAAAAACGAAAAAGTATGGTCACACAAAGTAAACAAACAATGACAAGAGTTACATTAAGCGACAAAAAAGTCAAACACTAACAGCAAAAACGAAAAAGTATGGTCACACAAAGTAAACAAACAATGATAAGAGTTACATTAAGCGACAAAAAAGTCAAACACTAACAGCAAAAACGAAAAGGTATGGTCACACAAAGTAAAACAAACAATGATAAGAGTTACATTAAGCGACAAAAAAATCAAACACTAACAGAAAAAACGAAAAAGTATGGTCACACAAAGTAAACAAACAATGATAAGAGTTACATTAAGCGACAAAAAAGTCAGAGTCTTACAGAAAAAACGAAAAAGTATGGTCACACAAAGTAAACAAACAATGACAAGAGTTACATTAAGCGACAAAAAAGTCAAAGTCTAACAGAAAAAACGAAAAAGTATGGTCACACAAAGTAAACAAACAATGACAAGAGTTACATTAAGCGACAAAAAAGTCAAACACTAACAGCAAAAACGAAAAAGTATGGTCACACAAAGTAAACAAACAATGACAAGAGTTACATTAAGCGACAAAAAAGTCAAACACTAACAGCAAAAACGAAAAGGTATGGTCACACAAAGTAAACAAACAATGACAAGAGTAACATTAAGCGACAAAAAAGTCAAACACTAACAGCAAAAACGAAAAAGTATGGTCACACAAAGTAAACAAACAATGACAAGAGTTACATTAAGCGACAAAAAAGTCAAACACTAACAGCAAAAACGAAAAGGTATGGTCACACAAAGTAAAAAAACAATGACAAGAGTAACATTTAGCGAGAAAAAAGTCAAACACTAACAGCAAAAACGAAAAAGTATGGTCACACAAAGTAAACAAACAATGACAAGAGTTACATTAAGCGACAAAAAAGTCAAAGTCTAACAGAAAAAACGAAAAGGTATGGTCACACCAAGTAAACAAACAATGACAAGAGTTACATTAAGCGACAAAAAAGTCAAACACTAACAGCAAAAACGAAAAGGTATGGTCACACAAAGTAAACAAACAATGATAAGAGTAACATTAAGCGACAAAAAATTAAAAAAAAAAAAAATAAAAAAAACGTCAAACACTAACAGGAAAAACGAAAAAGTATGGTCACACAAGGTAAAACAAACAATTACAGGAATATAATGACATAAAGATGGAAAGACTTGACAAATAATTAAAAGCAATACTAATAATAAGCGACAAAGAAATAAATTACAAAATTAACAAAAGCTAATCAAACAATTTAAGACAAATTAACAAGAATATAAGAGTTAAAAGGTTAGCCAAAAATAAGACAAAACTAAAGAAGACAAGACAAAAGAATGAGAAAATAATGAATGTCTAGGTAAAAAAGACGAAACGAGACAAATAAATTATAACAAATAACAGGACAAACAAAAACACAAACAACGACAAACAAGACAAGAAAAATAATGAGAAAACAATAACAAAATAAAAAATGACAAACAATGATAGAACAAATAAAATGCATTAAGCAAGACAAGATTTATGAAAACAATTATTATAAGATAACCAATAGCAAGATGAACAAAACACGTGAGACAAGACAAAACAAATAAGGTATCTCGATAAATTACCAAACAAACGATGTAGAGATGTACTGAATTCAATAACTGATTATAAATCTTCTGTCCTCTGTTGAATACAGGACCAAATATCAAACATATGGAACGCGAAAATTTTCCAATTTACAGGATAAAAAATATGAATAAAGTTTTAATTTATCAAAAATAAAACTTATCTTAAACAGAATCAACTAACCTCGAGCATTTTTCCATTGTTCTTCGATATGATCACCAAGCCATTTTTCCTCTGCATGTAAACTTTGAATCTCTGCAGTTATTTTCATGGTTTCTAATTCATTCTGTTTTAAGCAAACGTTTATAAACAAAAGATTGCTTAATACCGATTTTATAGACAGTTCGACCGGAACCTACAAATTATCTTTTTGTAAGCGGTAGATCGGACAAAACAATTATTTACAGAATAGAGGGTGAAGATTATAGAAACCAGTAAAGTTGACAGTGGATTTGTTTGCAAAATCTGTATAATAATTTTCATAAAAAGTTTTAAAACAATGGTTATAGTGTCAAAGTACAAATGTTACCTAAATAAATTAACTTAAAATATCTGGTTATAAAATGAATCAGATTTTTGTTATAAAAATAGCCAAGTGTACGATCAGCTTTAAATTGTTATCAAATTTTTCAAAACATTTTTAGAAAATCGAAAACTTTTTTTAAAAAAAAAAAAAAAACTGCAGAAACATATTTAAAAATGAAGAAGAAGTAAGAAATAATGTTCTCATGACCCAGAACAATTATTTATAATGTGAGCTAAGAAGGTTTATATTTCAATAGACAAAATTAACCAATTAATTTGTGATCTGGAGGAACAGTACCTACTTGTATGTGTACAGCCGTTTCCCGCCATATTGCTTCTGGTCCTTCAGCAAGTATAACCCGGTTCCAATGAAATTTGTTCAAAATGTCAGCTACAACATAGGCAACATTCGAATATAATGATGACGTCATTGTAAATGTTGGATATAACTCTTTGTCTGTTAATTTAGTTGAAGCACAAGAGTAACTTATCATTGGAATGTTCCATTTTCCAGTCAGAAGTCCTGCAGCGGAACAGACCTCGTCACAAGCCGGACCTAGAAAGATAACAAAAATACATATTTTTGGTTGTCGAGATATATTTTGATATTTATATTTTGATTTCTTCTTTACTTTAAGTTATGTTTAAGTTTCTTCAACTTTTGGCAGTTTAGTTGTTGCTTGGTTACATGTTGTATTGCAGATATATAACGCACATACATGTTAAAGTTTGATGTTCCATATATGCATATTTCGGAAAATCATACCTCAGCAGTAACAAAAAGTTTGATAGATAAAAACCATAAGCCAAACATTTGAAAATTAATGAATCTAAAGTTCCAAAATTATATGATTCTAATTCCAGCTAAGGAATGCTTTGCATGAGAGAAAAAACCTTAGTTTTAATTGAATTTCAAAATTAAAAAGGCTGAAAATATTGCTAAATGGTATATTTTCTGAAAAATGAACTTCTCATGTTTATGCGATGATTTCTTTGAATTTATGTCTACATTAACCATACTTAATTAAATTGTTTTGTTGGATATACAGATAATACTAACCTAATTTTACTAGCCAACAGCTTTTATGGGGTCGAGGCATTTTCAAACAAAGTCCCAGAGTTGCACCTTATACAACCCGCTTAATTTTCAAATGAACTCTTTTTAATAACAAGTAGTTAGAATATTCTTTTACATTTTATGTCAATATATACATGTGTCCATGACTTGTGTCTGCTGAACCAGCCTTTTTAAATACATGTAAACTTATCTTATTCTATGTTTGCATATGAAACCATACACTTAAGTCGTTAATATGTGTATTGTTTATTTTATACAAACATTTTGTCTTAGGTTATTGATCGATTGATTGTCAAGATTGTTTAACTAATATCGGGACACCACTAGCTTTAGGTGGAATGGCCAAATTTTTTACCTTTTCTATGCGGTAAGGGCAATGTGCAAGAGGGTTTTTTAAGAGTGCTACAGCTCTCTCCAAATGACCCCATTTCTTTCATCTATAAGTGCCGAGTGCTTCGCAAAACAACAGTAACTACCAATTTTCAAGTCTTGTTCAGACCCGGCCAAATTCGAACCTTGATCTCAAACATAGGTTATTTCAACAATGGTTAAAAATTAGTGGTGTTTTTATTATCCTACAGCTGCTTAACTAACCGCGCTTTCATGTAGAGATATATCCGAAATAAATCAATTAAATAATGGTCTGTCATCTAATTGGTCGGATTTTTTGCTTGTAATTAACGTTTAATTACTATATTCTCTCATCTGTCATATCATTTTATTTCCCAAGTCACTGCTAGAAAATAAAAACAGAAGAAGTTGTATGGCAGATGTAAATGTGTATTATACAGATTATGATATTATTATATATTTGGACGAATAATCATGACTTTCTTTTGTATTCTCACTTATGTTTTAACAGAAACAAAATACAGTTATAGAAAAAAGTAAGAATGCAACTTTGTTCCTGAAGTTTATTTTAAAATAAACACAAAATAGAAGTGAAAATTAAACAAGCAATCCTACAAAATTTGATAATATTGTGTGTATAGTGGACCAGCCGATAGTTATGATGCAAAATAGTTTTGTATCGTCGCTTTTATTTTCGAATGAAAGCCAAATATAAATTGTTAAAATGGAAAAATTACTATATTCTGTTTAATTACTCAATCTTCATTGTTAATTGTGCTTATCTTCTTTTATTTTTAAAAAGGTGTAGAAAACACTCACCTTTATGACGCATGGATATTTGAAATCATTATAATACAAGGGGTAAAGGAAGAAAGTTTTAAATAATTCTACCTTTTGAATTTCTACTTCCGTTGCAGAACTCATTTAACATATTTCCGCAAACGCTAATGAAACTAAATATTAAAATAGCCCATGAAAACAGATAGAAAGGAAGACTAGCTAATGGCCATAATACTTTACAAATAAAATAAATAATAATGGATTTGACTGATACTAAAAGTTCAATAAATTATAATTATTAAAAAGTTGTTAGAATGATTACATTATTACAAAATGTGTCGACAGCAAATTATCGCGTGTTTTTGCGTTAATTGTTAATAGTTATATTATGAAACTCTACACATTTAGAAACGTATTTAATGATATGACCTTCATCTTCAAGATACTTTAATTGACTTTAAGCTTAAGGTGACAGGTTTTTAAATATTAAAAAAACGTATTAACCGACGAAAACATCATCCTTCTGTTATTGAGCCAACATCCTTTTTCAAATTATTCGAGGTACATAACGAGACCATTAAAACTTCTAAGATTTTTTTTTTTTTTTTTAAAAAAAGACAAATTTACTTATGAATTTTCTGGGTTTTTTTTCTTAGCTGAGGCCCCTGTGCAAAAAGCAGTTGTTTTATTATTTAATGTGAGCTTTCATTAGAGAACTTTTTGTTTAATGCAAAATACAGGAAATTATGGTTTTAAACATTGGTTTATTTTGCGTTATTTACACTTAAAAGATACTTTCAAGGGTCATATATATCTTTGTTTATATATATATATATATATATATATATATATATATATATATATATATATATATATAGCTAGATTTTTTCTACACTTATCTAAGAATACAACATGATCGTTTGAAGCACAAATTAAACCTTTCATAAAGTCAGTTAAATATAAAAAAAGGTTTAAAAAACAAAACAAACCAAACATCAAACAAACAAAAAACAATTATCATACATTAACAAATATAATACTTTTTTTAAACTTTCAAAAATATTTTTGGGTTGATAAACAAATATTTTAGAAAATTAAATATTATTCTCTTCTACACCTTGATGTTGTATGTTTTCTACTGTGTAAACAATGTATGAATAAAACATAAAGCAAGAAAAAACGTTTTTAAAACAAATTCGACACATCGTGCCTCATAGATATCGATTGAAATATTAAAGAATAGCCCGCTTGAAGAAGTTCTGACTTTGATACAAATGGCTCATTTTATTGCAATTTAATCAATACTTATTGTCTGTGTATAAAATTACAGGCATAAAAATAGCTTTAAAATGTGATTGTTCATTCATTATTTAGAAATCCATTTAAATGCAGTTTATTTAACAAATATAATTACATTTATAATCTACGTCAGTTTCGCATAAATTAGCTTTGAATATACTGTAAACAAATTTTTTAAACACACATACACACACACACACAGATATATATATATATATATATATATATATATATATATATATATATATATATATATATATATATATATATATATATATATATATACAAGTTTTTTTTAAACAGGACTAAACGTAATGATTACTTTATTCGATTTTATAATACTATTTATACTTAACAGTGTTTTCCTTTTTTTATTTCCTTTTGTCATGATATTGGTAAATAACCAGAAAAATATCTGAGCCGCTCATTAACAATCTCATCATCTAACGCATTGATGACAAACATTGCTAATTACATTTGCTTGTTATTAAATTCTATAGTTTATACTCTGTAAATAAGCAGGATGGTTCATGCATTACAACGCTAGAACCATTTCTATTTATAGACATGATATAATTATAATCATTTATTTCTCGATGTCATAAACGACCTAACGATTAAAAGATGTGCATAAAACGAAGGTTTTTAAATAAAAAATTATAATAGAAACCTACTTTTTTATACAAACATTTTTTTCAAAATTGAATTCCGTATATCCCCAACTTATCTTTCTTTTGAGTTGAGTTGAGTAATGGTGCTAAACGTACAAGTAAATAATATTTCATTTATATCAAGGCGTCGCCAGCTATAGGCGAAGGTGTCGAAAATTTGCCTGTGCGATGCGCTGATGGCATTATACAGCAGTGTTCTTTAATGTTCCACGCCTACCGTGACACGGGACCTATTTTATTTTAAGTTCCCATCCGAAAAATCCATGTCTTTTATACCGGTAGGGTTCGAACACACGACCTCCCACTTACGGAAGATTAATTTTATCAACCAATAAATTAATATATATATATATATATATATATATATATATATATATATATATATATATATATATATATATATATATACGCAAAATATTTGGAACTCAATGACTCGTTCTAAGTTTAATTTCTCACTTTTCGTTCAAGGTATCATGTAATCTATAAACAGTTTTCTGATAAATAAACATATTTTTTCATTTCATTAAGTTAATATATATAATACAAATACCAGTTAAATTTTGATAGATTAAAAAATATACGCCAAACAGTTGAAAATTAATGAATCTAAAGTTCCCAAAATATGTGAATCCAAATCCAGCTAAGGATTGTTTTGCATGAGAGAACAGACGTTAATATGAAACACACTTGCACCAGAAACAATTTACTTAAAAACATGTTGGAAATCACGTATACAAAGAGCATTCCCTTTTTTTACAGCAAAACCGTAAAAAAACAATATTGTTGTCATTTTTTGATTAAATGGCATTTTATAAGTTTTGTATCATAAAATGTCGTTATTGATTTGTCAATGGTTAAAAGATCAATAGAGTCATCAGGTGGCAAATGAACGCTTTTTAAGAAGTAAACACAATCTATAACAGTCTAATGAATTCCATAATAATTAATTGTCACTCGACTAAGGTTTAAGTAGTTATTGATTTTTTAGTCGTATATAACAAGCTAATTGTTTGTGTCAGTAAATTATACTTCTTTTCAAGTGAAATTAAAGGTTAAATTTAACCAAAAGGTACCGAGATAGAAACCGAAAAGTATAAAAAAGAAGGAAAAAACATGCCACATTTAAAGAGGAAAATTGTTATTAGCTTTGATCAAACATTTCTTATTATCTATAATTGTTGCCTGGTGAAGGAAGTCACCAAGTATGTCGATTTAAAAATCACGTTATGTTGTATACTTTAAAGAGAAACCTTAAAACTGCTGTAGGCATACAAACAGTTATAGCAATATAGAACAATACCCCGATTGTATTTTACACTCATGGGCTTTATGCTTTACACTAATGGGTAATGTTTGTTTGGTAAAATGTACTTTAATTCTAGTCTAGATGTTCTGTGATATGTTTTAAACGTGCTTATAATAATAGTCAAACACAAATATACCAGTCCAAGTCCAAACCATAATCCCCTAAAAACAAAGCAAAAACTTTGAAAACTGTTTAATTTAGTTATACACGTAAACTTCCATCACGAAAGTTACGTCTGGTGTACCGGAAGGATACGCATCACTTTATAACTCCCTACACCAGTCACGTGCGAAGTCAAATTTGAAAATGTAAGAAACATTGAACTATGGTAATTCATACATAACCAATAAAGGGTTTGATATAGTGGCTTTATACTTCTCGAATATATAAGAATATATATATCAGATATGTATTGACGGTCATAAATTTTTTCAGAGCCTTGATTAGTGTAGAGTTGCAATAACCATGAGTCAACAATTCAATTATAAATCGTGTGCTTCTTTAGAAAGTCCCGGTAGTTGAAACAAGCTCTAATATTTCGGATTAACTGCAAAACATGTACATCACACGCAGAAGAAGCCGGGATATTACTGCAAGGAAATGGAAAGTTGACAATAGAAAAATTGAAGTCATCATATTTGTCGAAAAGTATCAGATGCAATCTCATTTTGTGTCAAAATTGAAGTATAAGTTCAAATATGAAACAGAACATAAAGGATCAGTCGTATCCTTTATTTCAAGCCCATTAAATATAATGTAGTTTTAATTAAATACAAGCTCTTTCGCCAAACATGGGGAATCAGTCGTATCTTTTATTTTAAGCTCACCTACACATTCTCTAAATTTAACATTATTTAGAGGCAGAACGTCGCCTATATATTCGTCGTGGAATTGTATAATTTAGCCACATTTTTCTCTCAGATTTAACAAGGTTCTGTGAAATTCTCATATTTTCATATAAATCAGAAACAAATCAGCAAGCAAAGGTGCACAATTGGTGCCCATTGGCATACCAATTATTTGATGAAAAATTATATTGCCAAACACAACAAATATGTTGTCTATAAAAAATTCTAATGTTAATGGTAATTTCAGTTTATTTTTGTTTGCAGTCTATAACAAATATATATCTTGGTTTACCTGTTTTTTTTAAAAGAATGGCAAGTAAATGATTAGTTTTAGACGGTCTTTCAATTTACAATGAGGGATTGTGGTATGAAGTGTAGAAAAATAAAAAATAAATACTATTTACCAAAGATAAAGTATTAAAAACAAGATCTTCCAAGCCTTTATGAAACATCTAATTGTCCTTATCTAGTTGGATAAGGTATCAAACTTACCTTTTCTTTCGATGGTTTAGTTTCTTTTTGTTTTAGCTTAGTTGCAATACTTATTTAAGAATTTATTGATCTGTTGCAATACCTGATGACTTTCTTATTGTAGACCAGTTAATTTCAGAATTTAGAAATGCTACTTACAGGTAAAATTACATTTATTTCTAGGTATTTTATAAAGTCGATTCTATAGATTGATGAATCGGTCACTTGCCGTAGCTTTAATATCTGTCGCTTTAACTAGTTCATAAATTATAAAAAAGAGGTTATTGGGTTTTTTAATCGTGAAATTTTTTTTTTGTTTCTACAGTATTAAAATCCATTTGAAATCCAATGGACTAACCTTTCAAGAAAATCAACAAAAAAGTTAAAAAATAGAGGGAACGACAACAACGAATAAGAATGATTTATTTTAGTTCTAATCATACAAAATGGAACAACCCCAAAATTGTATAAACTACAATCCCCTACTTTTCGTTAGATATGGTATTATAGCATATAAGACTTGAACATCACACCCTTAATGTATAGCAGTATATAAACCGTAAAGATTAATATAAACAAATAAACCGAAAACGCCTCAGAAGTGTAACAATTACTGTAGAAGACCATGCGAATATGCTACGATGTTAAAAAGAAGCAAAATACATTTCAGAGATTTATCAAAATAATTTCGTCAATATTGCAATCGATTAATTCTACAACTTAATCGTGATAATGTTTTAAAGCCTTTGGCAATGTCGTGCTTTTTATTCAACAATTAATTTTTAAAATGGACAAAGACGTGATGACATAATTTTAAACTTTAAGTAAAGTATATGGCATGACAACGGATTTATATTCTTTGAGAAAAGTGTTAAATATGTATACTTTAAATAAATTACACTTTACCAACAAGTGTATCATCATGATTATCTGTTGTCCTATCAATCTAGCTTATTAAAATTTTAAGAGCATTATCCAGGGAAAGGTAACTGATAAATGACTAAAAGGTTCATTCGTTTTTGTAAGAATTCCTGCGACTGATAGAGCACACTTTTAAAATATACCTATTTGCAATTAGTCTTTTAAAAAGGTTATTATATAATTATTATTTTTTTATTAGTTATCTTAATCTGTTTTTACTTACGACTTTTTTCTTTACTACCGCAAATTGGTCGATTTTCGTTTTTTTAATTTACGTAAACGCTATTCAGAAATAAAGTGTACACTTTACAATTGCAGGTTCTTGTAAATGAAAAAAAAAAACAAAGAGAAAGGCTGATTTATATTAGCGTGATCTCGAACCGGTGAACGAAATAAAGGATAAGTCTAGATTTACATTTATTTGGATATACTGCATATTGAATACAAAATGGCCACTCTTTATGTTGTATTATTGTGTTTAGTATTGTATTAATAGCGATTAAAATTCTCAGGTTTAAAACATCATAAGAAGTCTTATTTCATATAGAATATATTGAAGACAACATGCCTGTTTAAATTGGATGAACAATATCTGCAAATTTTGAAATTCTTTCCTCATCAGTGACACTATGAGACGAAATGTTGAAATACAAAAAATAGATGAATCGAAACTTCCAAAGTTATATGAATCTTAAGCTGGCTATGGAATTGCGTTGCATGGGAGTACAAACTTTAGTTTTAAATAAATTTTAAAAAATAAGACGGTTGAACATTTTGCTAGAAGATACAGTTTAGTTTCTGACAGCACAAAGTACTGCTTACTAAGTTATGGATACCCCAGGGGAGTTTAACTTCACCGGCAGCGGTTCACGTTCAAGGGTAGTAAATATTTCACAATATCTTTGTACTATATGTACAAATGTCGGAAATTTATTCATATTCAGTGTAACTAGGGGCCTGTCAATGTCATACATTTGTCACGTATAAGTTATCTTGTAATTTTCGGGATTTTTAATAATACTATGATCCTACACATTGACATTCACCGTACTTTGTTTCTGTTCAAAGTCATTTGTTTTTCAATCAGCGATCCAGTATGTGCCTATCGTTTCTTTCTTTTATTGTTTAGTTGTTTAGATATGATCTTGTATTGCGTTATGCTCGTGGTAGCGTTTGCATTTGCTAAATTGATACATATTTAAATATGCGAAACGACAGAATAGATGTCCATAAAATAAGACAACCACGCAGATTTTATTTAAATACCTGGATAAAACATAAAACTTTGAAAAAATAACATATTCCTTTCAGAATATTGAATTTCATGTCGTAATATCCTTTGATGTCGAAACGATAATAAATATTAATTATCTTTACCTATAAACCAATGACATAATTACATCTATCATAATAAATCAAAAAGTTTCATTCCTAACAGTTTTTGCGTGTAATTGGCTTAAAATGTAAGCATTTTTAAAAGCAATCAACGATATTTCTATCAGACATTTGATTCAGGTACTCAGATACTCTTTGCTTCAGGTACAAAGGTCTTATTCCAAGAATTTGAAAATTTGCTAAATAGATTATTTTTCAATAACTTAAAATAATTGTGCTTAAATAAAAGAATTATATTATAAAATATAAAGTTTTAGATCTTTCCTTATATAAACGTCTTTTGATAAGCATTTAATTTGTGTAAATGCCACATCAAAGAGTTTTTGGCCTTTGATAATAAGGTTTTACTTCGTATTACTTATTGACTTTACTGTTCTTGAAAATGATTACAAAATGTAAATGATAATATTTTGAAAATGAATTGTAAACGTATTTGATTATTTGTTTTGTTTTTATAAACAAACATCAAAATTACTTCTGTTCTCCCGACGGTTCAACTAAGCCTTGCTATGTTACCCGTGAGTTTTAACTTGATAGTCCATAATCATGTGTCATTAAAAAACGAAAGAAAGTTGATAGGAAAAAAATAAAACTATTGAGGAATTTTAAATTTGCAATCAGAATGTAGTTGGATATTTTAAATAATCGGACATTTTTACAGAAATCTTATTAAATTATTTGTACTTTTGTACTTTTATCTTTTTTACCTTAAACATATCAAATTTAATACAAAAATATCTGAGTTTTATTTGCTACATCATTGCTGTTGTGAAATAACAATTCTTAAACAGAGTAATTATGCCATATTCCGATTCGTCGTTCTTCTTACTGTTATACGTATTTCTTTGCAAAACCTTACATTTAAAACCTGAAATTGGGTTAATATATATTTTTTTAAGTATTTGATAGATTATTTAATTTATCATATTGTTTATAAAATGCAACTATAGACAACAGTATATCGAAATATCAATAATTCACAATATTCTAGGCGATCAGAATGGACTAAATGGAGTTTTTATGAGCAATTCATTAAATGATGTAGTACGTAACTACATAATCAATAGTAAAAGCCAATAATAAAATTAAATAACAAAGTTAAGACGGATGTTCAAAAGTAAAAATATTATATTTACTAAAACGGAAATTGAAATCTTTCAACTGTTTATCCGTTTATAATCAAAACTGAAAATAATAAAATTGTAAGAAACTGATAAGCAACGGAAGCGCTTCAATAAGGACAGTTTTACCTAATTATCAATGAATAACATCATTTTGTAGCGTTCGATCTATCATTTTAAAATTACTAATAATTTCTACAACGGAGCAAACTGCTTACAATTAAATTGTTGACGCAAGAATATTGCAAGCCTAGGCTAATCAATGCCCTTAAAAAGTTTTATAGCTGTCATCACAATATTGTTGATAAGTATGTAGTCACTGTATCCAAACTTATACTGGATATATTTGACTCACCATAGTTCTTTGTTCCTTTCATTTTAAAAATTGACTTTCACGTGACGGGTGTAGCTAGCTAGACAGGAGGTGCTTACCCTTTTGGAGCAACCGGCCTCAATTCCTTGATGGAAGTTCACGTGTATAACTAATTTTGCCAGTTTGCAAAGTTTTTCCTTTTTTTTTTTTTTTTTTTTTTTTTTTTTTTATTTATTGTTATATAAAATTGGTTAACATTAAATTTATGTTTTGATTTTGGATGTTTTTGACTGTTTCGATGTTCATGTTTCCAATTGAACTGTTGTAAATATAACAGCTACATGTTTAAGAACTTTATGCATGATATATGCTGGATAACATGGATAATTTTCCACATTTTGTAATTGTAATTTAATAGCTATGTTAAAAGACTAAAATTCTAACGGACCTTATACAATTAGAAATGCAAAGCGTGTTTTTTTGTAAGAGACGAACAACCCTACAGTAAATTGTTAAAAGAAACGCGATGTTTTTTGTTTACAAAAATATTCTGGTTATTTATTGACGACTAAATGTTGTAACTGTATATGTATATAACAGAAATAATTGATAGACAATAGCACACAAATTAAGTATTGATCAATACATTTAAACCATAAATTCTAAAAACTTTAGTTGTTTTATTATAGTATTATTGGAACCCTCCAAGAAATTTGCTTTTAAACAGTTTTTGTTTTTTCTTGCAATTAAACAAAAAACTAATTGGTCTAATCATAATTAATAAAGTAGAGAAAAGACTTGGAAAAGTAGATCAATCGGTTAAACACATAAACTTCAAGGTGTTTCATAAAGGTAAGCACCTACTCTCTCGCTAGCTACAACCACCATGGGCGAAATCGTACTTGGGAAAGAAATGAACATGGAACTTTGAAACGTCAAATATATCAAGGATATGTTTTACTACAGGGATTTCATGCAAGAGGGAAACATGTTTTTTTTAATCAAGACAGTTACAAATTTTGCTAAATTGTATATATTTTTTGTTAACAAGATAGATTTCTTGAGTTATCTGCCTTTTAAAATCGTTTATTAGAAGAGGTGATTTTCTCTTTAAAGTGTTGATATAAACTTCACAAACACACAAACACACAAACACACACACACACACACACACACACTTGAAAGTAAAAACACAATTAGAATTGACTTTTTAAAGACAAACCAAAGTATATAGCTTTTGTGTCAAAAATAATTTAATGAAGATCGATAAAATAAAAAAAATCTGATGTGTTTAAATTATTTTTTTTTTAATGAAACAAAATAAAACTTGTTTGTAATAGACAGGAAATTTATTTAATTTGACAAATAACCACATCAGGAAGGTAACCATTACGAACAAGTGTAATATATAGCAAAGTTAATTAGGACAAAATTACACAGTTAAGACTGACCAAAAAAGAACTATTTTAGACTGTTTTGTCTTATAATATAAAATAATTTTATCTTTCAAAAACATGTTTATGTATTCAACAAGTCCATATCATGAGTTTATCTAATTTGATTGACGTAACTGTAACCAGGTTGAATCTTTATTTGTTTTGTTCAATAAATATAATATAGAAATATCAGTCCATGTCCCAAATCAGAATCCCCTCCCCAACGAACATCAAAGAAAATCTTTGAAAACTAGCCAATTGCACATGTGAACTTTCATCAAGGAAGTGAGGCCGGGTGCTTTGGAAGGGTAAGCACTTTCTGTCAAGCTAGCAACACACGGAACATGCAAAGCCAAATGAAAGAAAAGGTACATTGAGCTTTGATATGTCAAATATATCGAATTAAAATATAGTGATGACAGAAATAAAACTTTTTTATCAATGCGTTTGAAGATAAACATTTTTGTAAAAAAAAACATTCCCTTTATAAATGGAATTGATTACTTAATATCTTTTTACATATACTTGCAATTGTTTATTAATTGATGAGGAATGATTTTCCGAAATGTCCACATATGGCACATCAGAATTTAACAGGTATTTGTGTTATATATTTATTACCCCTGAGCGTGTACCGCTGCCTGTTGAGTAAACTCCCCAATGGTATCCATAACTAAATAGGCAGTACTTTGTGCCATCAGAAAATACACCATTTAGCAAACTTTTCAGCCGTTTTAACTTTTTTCTAATTTATTTTAAACTAATGTTTGTTTCCTCAAGCAAAACATTCCTTAGCTTGATTTGGATTCATATAATTTTGGAACTTTCAGTAATTTTCAACTGTTTGGTTTATGTTTTTTATCTATCAAAGTTTTCGCCCCTAGTGGCCCTGATGAGGAATTATTTTCCTAAATGTCCACATTTGGCACATCAAAATTTAACAGGTATTCGTGTTATATATTATTACTCCTTATCATATAATAAATGTATATAATTCGTATATTTTGTGTGGTATGTTTTCGATATTATAAGTACAATGTGAAATTCAATCTATTTCAAAAATTCTATTAAAACAATTACAAAATTGACTTTTCAAGTTATCAGAAAAATTTACAAGATAAAAAATAAAATACAAAAGAAATAGATGCAAAATATTAAAGACTATTATTCAGTACAAAGTGTTTTTATCAATTTCTTTATTTAAATGTCTGTTTAATTAGAAACATTTGTATGCTCAGCAAGAAAGAATTACTAAAATTGAATATTTTTTCCTTTATACCAAAACAATTATAATCATAATTTTTATCCTAAAGGTTTTATTTATTGTCTTTGATGTTCATATGACAAGAAAATGCAATATTCTTCAGTCACGTAACAAACGTTATTCTTGACAAAACGTGTCTAAGTAAGCAAATTAATTTTCCAAAGTTTCTGTGTAATCAGTTTCTACGCATTAATACTGTAAATTAAAAAATGTATATATATAACACAAATACCAGTTAAATTTTTATGTGTCAGATGTGCACATTTCGGAATTTCATTCCTCATCAGTGACACTAAGACCGAAAAGTTTGATAGATAAAAAACATAAGCCAAACAGTTGAAAATAATGAATCTAAAGTTCAAAAATTATAAAAATCCAAATCCAGCTATGGAATGCTTTGCATGAGGGAACAAACCCTAGTTTTAAATAAATTTTAAAATTTAAGACGGCTGAAAATTTTGGTAAATGATATATTTTCTGACAGCACAAAATACTGCCTACTGAGTTATGGATACCCTCTTGGAGTTTTACTCCAATAACAGCGGTACCCGCTCAGGGGTAGTAAATATATAATACAAATACCAGTTAAGTTTTTATGTACCAGATGTGCACATTTCGGAAATTCATTCCTTATCAGTGACACTAAGACCGAAATGTTTGATAGATAAAAACGTAAGCCAAACAGTTGAAAATAATGAATCTAAAGTTCCAAAATTTGTGAATCCAAATCCAGCAAAGGAATGCTTTGCATGGGGGAACAAACCCTAGTTTTAAATAAATTTCAAAATTTAAGACAGCTGAAATTTGTTTATTTGTACAACAATCCGTTATAACTAATTTCTCTGATATTGTATGGTTTTACGTTCTACAAAAAGACTGATAAATATGGTTAATTAACAGATTTTATTATTTATTTATTTTATTTTATTGTTATTTATTTATTATTTATTTATTATTTTACGTTTTCGTAAGTTTTCCAAATTGAATTTAGTCCTAATTATGTTGTCTAATGTCAAATAACAAAAATTTTAACCTTATTTGTCAAACTGTTCGTTAATATAGGGATGTTTTGACTGTTTCAGCACGTAGATAAAAAACTTAATTTATCTTTTTCTTAATCATTGTTTGCAAAAATATAAAAATTCAGAATGAGCATCTATGTAGGATAGAAAAATCTCATCTGAGGGGTTGAATATTTCAGTCAGAGACGAGGCTTGCCGAGTCTTTGACTGAAATATTCCAATCCCGAGGGTGAGATTTCCCTATCCTACATGGATAAACTCATAATGGATTATTTTTCTTCCATATAATAGAGATATTTACGCTTAGGGTCTGGCACCTTAAAACATCAAACATTTCATTTGCTTTTTTTATAAAAATGATCTAAAAAATCCAAAAAGATCATGATTCTAAAGTACCTACAGACTGTAAGAACCACCAAATCATATTGCGATTTGCTTTCTTTCCTAAAATTGGTAAAAAAAAAAAAAAGCAGACGAAAGTAGTACCGGTAATGAAAGGTCACGTGGTCATGTGAGATATACATTTCACACATAGGGGAAAACCCTATCTCACATGAGCAGATATGGAAGAAAACTTTTTTTCGCAGCGATGAATGATATTTTTGTTATACGTTACTGGTTTGAGATAGTTTTCTAAAAAAAATAAGCTATAATATCTAGTAAATAATAAATATTTATTTCATGAGATTTGGTTTGAGAATGAATTTGACATTCATGTAACATTGAATATAATGCGGGTAGTCAAAAGGATTTTGAAATAAAGACTATTTTGTTTTTTGCAAATGCCCTCTGTTGAGACGTTGGCCCTCTTCAAGCAGTATTTTGAACAATTGTATTACATCTCTTGCATCTTATCAAATAATTTTAATTAAGTAAAAAAATTAAAAACACAAAATTTGAAAAAATAAATACAGGTGTTTTTCAATTAGAATCATATAGATGTAAATGTCTTGTTTTACAGTTGTTAAGTTCGAATGCATTTTGCTTCTTACATTTTTTCAGCAAACCGTTGTATATTACACAACTTTCTTACCAGTCTAGAGTTTGTTATCAATTGTACCTATATATTGTTAATCGAAAAATTTATTTATTTATTTATTTATTTATTTATTTACCGCTGCTGGTGTAGAAAACTCCTCGAGGGGATCCATCAGTCATTAGGCGTACTTTGTGCTGTCAGAAAAAATATACCATTTAGCAAAATTTTCTGCCGTATTCAATTTTTAAATTTATTCAAAACTAAGGTTTGTTCCCTAATGAGAAGCATTATATATATTGACGGCTATATAAACTAGAATAAGATCTTTCATTGCCTTTTTGCATTGAAGATGTTAAGTTTTTGTAATTATTATTTTTTGATGGGGGGGGGGGTTAAACACATGAAGTTTTATCAGTATTTTACAACTAAACATCAATATAAAATCAACATTGTTCATGCCATTAAAAATAAAATGCTTTTGTGTCATTGGGTGTTAATTAAAATCTTCCGACTGTTCTTGGAATTTTGATAAGAAAACTCAAACCTGTCGCTTTATTATTACCTGTCAAAAATAATACTTTCAATAATTTCGATTATTTTTACACATAAGTATAAACAAACCAAACAGTTGACAAACCATAACCTTAATTACATGGAGATTTAGCCGATTCTCGTTGTCTTCTTCCCCTTTTTGTGGATTGATATTGTAGCCGCAAAATTTTAGATAAATGAACTTTAGAATCATATTATATCAATTAAGTAATGTGGTATTTTTATTGATAGTAACTGCTAAAAAGAAAATTTATTGAAGTGTACCATAAAATTGATTTGTACTTTCTATATTAGAAATACCTGATCACCTTATAGCGTGTTTACTTACTATTCGAGTGATGTTAATATTATTTTCACGATAAAAGATGGTTTATTGTATTTGTTTTACATCACCTTTCTACAAAAAAAATCAAGAATCAATAAGCAAATATTATAGTGTTGTAAATAGTAATCTGTAAAAAAGTTGTGGTCCAGTTATTTTCGAAGTGATTAAATGTTTAAAGTCCTCTATCCAATTCCATGCTACTTTGTCTTTTAAATTACCTTAATATCCTATTCATCACTTTATTTCCAAACAGTGTCTATCGAAGAGCTCAGGGTAAATTCCTCCATATCATTACTTCTTTAGTTATTAAGCGTGTTACGTAATAAAATATAAGAAAAAAGTGGTTATTAAACACTACTTTACAAAATAGGCTTATATAAAACCAATATATATAACTGGCGAGTGACCGACCTGGCTAAACAAATTTTGTAGGCTATTATGTTTATGTATAATAAATATTGCCATATATGCACATTTCGAAACATCATTCATCATTAGTGATAGTAGCGACCGAAAAACTTGATAGATAAAAAAAGAAGCCAAACAGTTCAAAATTAATTAATCTAAAGTTCCAAAATTATATTGATCCAAATCCAGTTAAGGAATGTTTTGCATGAGGGAAGAAACCTTAATTTTAATTAAATTGTGAAAATTAAGACGGTGGAAAATATTGCTAAGTGGTACAAAGTACTGCTTACTGAGTTATGGATACCCTCGAGGCTGTCAATAAATAAATTTAGAACATCCCTTTTTTAATTCTTTTACTTTTGACAGTTTATGACAGGTTTAAAGAGATAAACAATACTTTTTAAGTAATACGTTTTCTTATGTAGTGCTGTTTAAACGCTTTTTTATTTAAACATCTTAAAGAAACTGACTTTATGTACAATGTCACAATATACTTAGGAGTTATAAGCTTCAAGGTAACATTATTATCATTTTTCTGTTCATACAAACACTTTTCAGAAACGTTTCTTTGAACTATATACAAAGAAAATATTTTATCGATGAAAAGACATTTTATTTAATTAATGTATCTCCGAAATATTAATATTTACTGCTTGTTTTTTCATAACCTCTGTCATAAAATCTTATACTTAGACCATGTCAGCACGAGTCAATCTCAAATGACGTTAACATCATATAACGACACAATTGCTAATTTCAGAATTTGTCATTTAAAGCGTATTCCACATTATTTGTAAACAAATGGGTCGTTTAATCTAATGGTGCCACATTAATTGCCCAGTATAATAAAGAAACTTATATCTGTAAATATCAGTAACTATCAGGTTTTGGACCAATTTATTTATATATCTATAAACTGTTATTACGGTCGTCACAAGTCTGTAAAAATTATTGAAAATGTACAAAAGCACGCTTTAAGTTCGCCTGAAAGATAACAATAATATTCAGATTTCTATATTTGTTCTGAATACATTTAAAATCTACATCCATCTTTATATATTCAAACAATTTTTATCTCTAGTTTAAAAAGAAAATTGCATCCAGTTGTACTAACTATGAAATGTTATAATCGATGGATATAAATCATATGTTTTTAAAAAAAGTGATAAATGTAAAATAGAACCATAACAAATAATTGTAAACAAAACGATTACCTTTGATATTGTATATTAGTAAAGAATTCAAATAACGGTGATGTGTTTTTAAAAAAATTACTAACCACTGGTAAAAAAGTTGCAAAAAAACAAATGCATTTATTAATTTTAAATATTATTGAACTTATTTATCTGTAGGAAAAGCAAAATCACAGCATTTTCATATACAAATGTTTTGGTATCTTAAATATCCCAAATCAAAACAAAGAAATAATGCAAAATTATTTGAAGATGCAGATCATGTAAATGTTACCATTTAAAGTGATAAAAACTGATAAAAGAACAGGTAACACAGTAAATACAGAAACTTAAAATCTGGCTTCTGACAAATGATATTGACAGATACTGCGACATAATTATATTTTTCATACATCAATGGATAATATGAAAATTACTTATTATTATTATTATAATTATTATTATAATTATTACTATTTTATTATCATTATTAATACTAACATTTTGTCTTTGATTTTTGGTTTTGTATATTTAGTTTAATTTTTTCGTAGTCTTTTACTCGATAAAATGGAATACATTTGTTGTTTTTCAAGTACGGCTGTACATTGGATTATTTTCTGATAAATACACGCTAAGTGTATATATTTCTACACAAAGAAAATTATGCTTTTTGTAATTATATTATTAAAGTATATTGTAATATACTATTTTATAAGATTTAACTACCAAGGTTTGCTTGTAATATGGAAAGAAAATAATTGAAAGAAAATTTTTACACAAAGAAAATTATGCTTTTTTTTAATTATTATATTAGAATATTTATTGTAATACACTATTTGATAAGATTTAACTACCTAGGTTTGCTTGTTATATGGTTTTCCATATAAAAAGTAAAGTATAGTTCATGCGATTTCATATATTTGTTTTGAATATATAGGTTTTGAAAAATCAATATGTGTTTTGAAAATATAGGTAGTGAAAAATCAATAATCTATTTCTCTATTAGTTAACAAAACATCCTTGATTAATCAATACAAATGTCCTTAACCTTTGTAATAATCGATATTTACACTTATGTGTACTGTCAAATAAAAATGATTTACTGAATTCAGGTCATGCATTTCATGAGTGTTTATCTATCAAGGTTTAACGGACATATATTTTGATCGGTTAATGTCAACTAAAAATAGTAGAGAAATAAGTTTATATCTATATTGTTAGCCTGATTATAAAAACCTAACGACATTTGGTTGATTGGAGATGTTTACCAAGTCGGTCAACAAAAATTATTTTTATAATTAAGAACGTTTGATAGATGATTGGAGAAGTTTACCAAGTCGGTCAACAAAAAACATTTTTACAATTAAGAACGTTTGATAGAAAGTAACAAAACATTAAAATCCTTCCACGTTAGTAGTATTCTTAACACAATTATGATAGTTTGTTACATTACGTTTATGTTTTAAAGAATCCACATATACAAAAACTACCTCAGGCATAAAAACATTGTAATTTGAAAAGTACAGCTGCTCAGTAACATGAACTTAACACAAATATTTAACAAAAATACCTGTTTAATTTTACAGCGTCATATTTGCACATTTCGGAAATTCATTCCTTTTTCGCTCTTTCCGTCAAAAAAGGTTGATAGGTAAAAAAGATATTTCAAACGTGTATTCAAACTAGGACATTACCTTACAGATATTTTTATAAATTCTTAAATATGTATAATCATCCACGATATAGTATAAAAATGAAAATAAAAATCAAAACGTTTTAAACATGTTTGAAGCGTTCTTATTTTTCTGTAGCTTTAAATAGATAGTTTGAAACATAACAAGAGAAAATTTTAGCCCTTTTTTGTAAATTTTACAAAATTTTGGAGGTTGAAACAACTAAATATAGGAGTACTAATTCCCATCTGAAATTTTATAAGTGACGCATAGATGAACAAAAGATAGAACGTGGTTGCCTACCAATAAAAAACCTACCGAGTAACTGTAGTGGTAACAAATAATTATGCAAAAGTTTAATAGAAAATCTTTGTAACTTAAATAAAGCTTATATTGTTTGCTTACTTGAATCTAGTTGTCATTTAGAATCGGTATGCGAATCCACGGTTACTATAAAAAATTCTGTAGAAAGAAAAACCTATTTTTCCGCTGCTACGGGAAATTAACATGTTAAACAACAAGGCAAATAATAAATGTTTTTGCGCATACGACGTAATAAATCGTCACCCAAAACAACATTTTCAATGTAAACATGTAAATTTATTTTGAGGTAATTTGGTTTTTTATAAAAAAAAAAAATGAGCATAATTTACTGTCACAAACAGTAACTCAGACAATATCTTGAACTTAGTACAACAAAACGCTTTTGGAATCGGTATTACAAACTTTTCTAGAATCTGTTTTTAAATTGAATAAAGAGTATCAGGTAAAACATTCTTAAAATATTTTTGTAAGATAATTGCAAGGTTTACTAGATAACCTTAATAACTGCATTAAATTTAGTAATTCAATTCTACACCATTGAATAAAGCCTTTTATTCAATTAACCATTCTATTGCAATCCTTTAAATATTTTATTGCAATATTTAAATAATCTCTTAATATGTCTTAAGAAAAATATTTTACCTTAACTCGTTTATAGGATATATTAAAAAGTTTGACGATCCATTATACATTTATATCAATGTATTTTCGGATACAGACCCTTGAAATTGAAAAAAAATATATTATCTAATAAACAATCAATATTTCTTCTGAATCATAATGTTCGATAAAAGTAAATTACTAACAAGCATGATGCATATATTCGGCATAAAAAAGTTTTTATTTACTAAAGTATTTCTTCGATCTATTAACGTAAAGATGTTTATCTTCCTAACAGATTGATCTTATTTCGATTCTCTTCCGGTGTGTCGTCTCTCATTTTATCATTAATGTAAAGAAGTCACGTCAAAATTATATTAAACATTTTAGAACATTTTCTCGGTATGAAAATTGAGGAAAGCCATTAGTAAGAAAAGTATTCTGTATTTAACTCTTTTTTTAAGTAAACAAATGAGGAGCGCAGGTTACATAGACAAAAATATAATTAAAGTAGATAATATTTTTCGTTCAGTTTTATCTTAACTTTATCTTTCGATATTTGGTTAGCGGTTCCATATTGATAGAAATAGATTTTAAGTTTTTTTCCTTATCTAGAATGTAACTTACATATGTGTTCTGAGAGAGTCATTTTTATACTGCGAGCAAAATGCAATTGAAACAATTCACCAGATAATTTGCTCGATATTTTAAGCTAAAGTAAGATAGCAAAACAATCCTTCTAGTCCATGTCCAAATCACTATCCCAAAAGCAAAGTGAAGACGTATATATTAACAAATCCTATTCAAGCTAGAACACAGCAAATCCACATCTATCAACAAAATTGCGATGTCAATCATAAAACCTTAAAACAATATCAATATGTTAATGATCTATTTGTACGCAGCCCGCTTAAATGCAGCAGAACGCCCATATAGTGTGAACAAGCTTTTAAAAAAAACAAAAACAAAAAAAAAACATGCCAGTCCATGTTCAAATCACAATTCCGAAAACAAAAAAGGAACTTTGGAAACTGTCCAATTCCGTTACATATGTAAACTTTTCTCAGGGTAATGAGGAAACAAAAAGAAAATCTAAGGCCCAAAATGTGTTCATTAACTGTATTTTATCTGCATAACTTTTGTAGAAATACCTATACTAAGACCATGAAAAAAGATAACTAAAACCACAAATTACAAATATAATCCCTCTTTTCACATTTTATAGTTAAGTAAACAAAAATAAACCTTTGTTACCATTTTTAAATATATATTCTTATGTATAATCAATTATAATATTAGTTATATTAACAAAACAAAACAAGCACTCAAAAACGAAACTAAAATATTTGAAAGTGACCTGTTCATTCATTTGTCTATTAATACAATAAAAAAAAAATACAGAAAATGAAAAAGTGTAGCTGAACTGCAGAGGGTTTGATTTGTACGATTAAATTATGACATTGCAACCTAATGTTTTACTAGATTTTTTACCCGATCTTTTAAGCTAATTTTTCAACATTTTTAATATTAATTAATATCAGTTAATGATAGTGTTTTTTAATTACTTTTTGAATACTTTAGAAATTTAGCAGCAAACTTATTGTTATTTTGTTCGTTCATAATGCCTTAACAAGTATAAATCTATTACTGAATTTGATAATAAGAAACAAAACGTCTACAACATTGGACGTTGTGAAAAATAGGCAAAAACATACAAACACTTGAGCTAACTAGCAGAACCAGATTTCATGTCGTTAGAAAAAATGTTAAATATGGATTTAAAAAAATATATATTGAATTATTAAGATTTGAAAGTCGTCTTTGCAACGCTTTTGGAATTGATCGACAAAAATGTCTTGTATTTTGTATCTAACGATTATTCGATTTATACTAAATATGACAAACGTCTCAGAGTGAAAAAATAACTTTTTTGTTCTAAAACATTTAGTTTATTAATGAAACTAAAAACAAAAATCAATATACATTTTTTGAAAAAATAAGCAAAGCAAAACAAAACTTCGTATAAATTCTAGTTATCAAATGATTTTTTTAACAAAATTTAAGATACTTCATCTTTCAAACATCGTGCATTAAAAACGCACTTTTCAATGTATTCTTGCAGATTAATTTTAATTTTATGCTTATATCAATGTTTTTTGTTTTTTTTTTACTCATGAAGATGTTGACTAGACAACGGAAAATGATGATTTCTAATGTTTTCATCTAATGCATTTTTCATTAATCAAGTATGTAAATATATGCATTTTTTACTTTTGATCACCATTATAATGCTAAATCTTTATTTTGTTAATAAAAATGCAAAACATTATACCATTTTATGTTGCATGTTTTACACAAGGTAAAACCAAAGTCATCTTACAAATATACGTGGTTATTTTTAAATGTGTACATTTTAGAAATTCATTCCTCATCAGTGTCACAAGGGGTGATAAAAATTTGATTGATACAAAAAAAAACCAGCTGAAAATAAATAAACTTCAAAATGATATATTTGAAAACCAGCTAAGGGATGCTTTAATTAAGGGACACACCTTTATTTTTAGTGTTAATGAACCTATATTTCAAATAAAATGTAAAAACTGTTGTGAATGCAACTTTGCAGTATTTTTTAAATTTCTTGCATATAGTGTGTGTGTGTGTGTGTGTGTGTGTGTGTGTGTGTGTGATAGTACATAAAGAACACAGCCTTGCAAAAGAAAGAGAATTTTATAATTTCCATGTTAGGAATTGTACTGGATGTATGTCATCATTAATCTAAATATTATTTTTTATGATTATATATATATGTAGGTTAGATAAACTCCATTTATGTTTAACTTTTATTTCAATTCCAATATTTTTTGTTACACTTAATCCGGACTGAATATATTAAAGTACGAAACGTTTGATATAGGCAGATAATTTTTGTGATTATTATTATAGTTTTTAGAAAAAAATATTAATCTAAAAATTGAAAATGTAAATCCTTAGACAGAAATTAATTTGTTTTTTTTTTTGGCTCTAATAATAGTTAATCTCTTATCTATATTATATAATAACATATAACCATGGTAATAATGAGCGGATTTTCCATTTACCGATTGCACATTATAAAAAATGATAAAAATGAAAATTTACTTTGTATTTTGACAACATGAATTGGCATCGTTAAAGTTTGAAATGTTTTTGAAAGTTTTCACGATAATATTAGATAATTGCAAAAACTAAAATGAATAAGAGAATAAATACTTTTTAAGTAAAAGTTAACTTAAGGGACACTTGACATACTATTAACGTTATGCGTTAAATGTCTAGCGTCCTTAAACTTATTGAAATTACGCCGCGCAAAACATCAACATTTGAATATTATCTTTTGCCCTTTTTAAACCGGGAGTTGTCTGGCTATTTTATTATATTGCCCTTCACTATTAAATATTATGTATAAGTGGGTTTTATTGCTGATTTGCTGTTGCATAATAAATGTACTCAAATATACCAAAGGGAATTTTGCAACTTAATAACATGATCTACTTTGGAGAAACAAAGGCAACTAAGAATTTGAAAATAAGTAACACAAATACCTGTTAAATTTTGATGTGCCATATGTACACATTTCGGAAAATGTGAACTAATACACATGAATGATAACCCAGCAAATCAAGAAAACAAAACAATTAATACATTTTTAAGATCCATAATAAAAAAGTCCTGGCCTTGGAATGACACTGCAGTAAATGTCCAGTATGTGGTGTAGATATATTGCAAGTTGAGGGTCCTCAAATAAGAATATCTGTATTTCAACAGGAATTTGAATTAATTTTGAAAAAGAAATCTTAACAAGAATACAAAAAGAAAAGAAAAAAAAACGTTTGACATGACGATTTCGTATCCATACCACTGATTATGAAACTCCCATTGTGTAACTGGATTTTGTAACCAGGCAATGGCCAGTTTTTTTTGGTTAAGCAGTTTTTATTATTTTACTATTTTACTTGTTTTACGATCAGTTGTCAATTATAACAATTTTTGACCATAAACCCTTTTTGCAGAATAATTAATAAATAACCCGGATTGCAAAAATTGAAATTAAACATATTGTTGTTTTTTTCTAATAAATAAAGCCGCTTTCTTAAAAATAATTAATATTTTAAAATACAAAAATGTACCGATCTTCTACTTGATATGAAAGACGACCAAGTAATATTAAAATCAATTTATGTATAAATTATATATATAAATTCTTTCAATATTTATTAATTTTTATTTCTTTTATTTCTTTTTTTAATAACTTAAAAGAATGTTCAACTTTGACCTTCAAACCTTGACATTATGATAAAAAATTTAGTTTTATTGAATAGGCAATTTTTCAGTTTTTCGCAAATACTTTAAGATTGCATTTCGTTTTTACAATGTAAAGCTTAAAATTAAATCTTCATTCTAAAATTCAAAAGTCAATAACAGATCATTAACACATCAGAATAAGATCGGTTTTAAAACAATTTTTTCACTTTGATAAAATTTCTCTCTACTTGTATCTTTTAAGTAAACATAAACAATGTTAAAATAATAATATATAAAGTCATGAACAACTAATATTACTGTTCAGACTTCCAAGTCCTGAATCTTAGCATAACGATCAAACATCAAAAAAGATATATTTTGCAAAATTTATGATATTATTTATAATTATATATATATATATATATATATATATATATATATATATTATATATATATATATATATATATATATATATATATTATATATATATATATATATATATATATATATATACAGTATAACCTGTAATAGCGTCCACCTCTATATAACGTCCACCTGTCTATAGCGTCCAGTCTTAAGTATCCCCAATCAATTTTACTATACAAAGACCCCTTGTATAGCGTCTACCTGTCCAATGCGTATAGCGTCCACCTATTTCGGTCCCGATCGGCATTAAATTTGTGTATAACGTCCACTTTTCGGCTGATCAAGGGGCATAACTCGTATTTTTCAACACAACCGGAAGTGTTGGTGTCACAGATTTTCTTCTTTCAAGTTTAATTTCAAAGCGAATTAATGTGTTTGACATGCCGACATTGTGTTTATTATCCCCAGGTGGATTCGGGAACAGCGTGGATCGATTAATTACAATTGGATATTATGACTCCTGAATATGTTTATAAAGATGGATGACGAGAACCGCCGATGTTTTGTTAACAGTTAAACGGCATGGTCATGATTTACTCAGCCTGGACATGTCAAGGTGTCAACTGATTATCCTTTGTGATATATTAACAGGGTAACAATCATTTACATCATTAGCCATTTAATAGAGTAATACTGTAATAGCGAGAACCACATATTTTGAGAATTTTTAAATTGTCGAATCTCCGTCCATCTCGGAAAGCTTTAACATTAGAGCAACGTGTAGAAGTAATAAGGTAGATACGACAATTAAAATTTTTAAAGCATATACATTGTAAAAAAGTGGTGAAGTGTGATAAACATCGAATTAAATTTCTGTCAACTTTTGTTACAATTTAGTGGTAATAAAATTTATTTAATTTATATAATATTTTTGCTTTTTTTTTTTAAATTAAATCTATTGATTTCACTTTCTAACAAGATGTTATCTGCAACAGCTATAATTGTTAAAAAATGTTTATAAATTTCTATTACACCCACTTATGGTGCTAATTTTCATGGTCAAGATTAATTCACTTAATATCAAGATGCAGTTTAATCAAAATGATCAAGTCACTTATTAAATCCCAAAATCACTGTAAATTAAATTAATTTTTTTTACAAGTTTTATTTGCTTAAGATAATAAGTTAATTTAAGTAATATCTTATGTAGAGTGATTGTGAAATATTCTGTTTTAAAGTCCTTTGTCAAACACTGGTATGGCAAATTTCCTTTGCGTCATCTGTGACCCTGTATATAAAGTCCACCTGTCTATTAAGGACACTCTTGCCCAATCCCTTGGGTGTCCTTTATACACAGGTTATACTGTATATATATATTTGTCTTCTAATAAGTCGAAATTGCCAATTAATCTTTTAGGCGATGGCATCTAAATTGATTACATTAAACTTCCAACTGAAAATATCTGTGTTAATTATGATGTGCCACATGTACACATTTCGGAAATTTTTTCTTCCCCATTAGTGACACTAGGGGCCGAAAATGATAGATAAAAAAGATAAGCCAAACATTTTAAAATGAATAAATTCAAAGTTCCAAAATCAAATGAAGCCAAATTCAGCCAAGGAATTTCTTGCACGAGGAAACAAACCATAAAATCATTTAAAGATTGTACATTAAGTAAGTAACTTTGTAAATACATTACATAAATACCTGTTAAATTTTGATGTGACATATGTGCACATTTCGGAAAACCATTCCTCATCAGTGACACTAGGGGCCAAGAAGTTTCATAGATAAAAAACATAGTTGTTCTTTTGAGTCAACAGAAGTTTATTGCAATAATACATTAACACTACATTTGAAAATTCTGTGAGAATCAAAATCAGACCTCGAAACTATACTACAGAACCTTATAATATGTATTTATCTTTTTCAGTTATGAATATATGTAAGGTCTTTATAAGGTGAAATACACAATTTTGTAATTAAAATCTTTTGTTCGAAACTACTATATTATAGTTGAATATTACATTACTTCGGTAAAAGTCAATATTTTCAATAAAACAATATTTCTGAAGTATGTTTACATTTGAGAATTAAACAGGAAACTAAATGACACCATTTGTACAGATTCAATTGTTGAGACTGAGTTGTACTACTTTAATTATGCCAATGCTTTACAGCAAGTCAATTACATCCCAAGTAATGTTCACCTTTTAGAAATCACTTACAATAAGTCCTTTGGAAGAATATATGATCAATCTTTGAACGTCTACCAATCATGTTGCAAATGCTAATTATTTCTTTCGAAACCATAGTTTTATCATACAAACATTAATGAATCATCTCAACCTGTAAAAACTTGATAATAAACTATCAAATGGCGTGTTTAACAACTATTCAAATTGAACAATTCCAGAGTATGCAAATTACATTTATTTTAAAATTTTGAATGCTGAAATTTATGAAAACGAAAAACATTAATTTGACAATATCCAAAGCGAAAGACCAAAACACACAAAGAACACCAAAACCAAAAATATTTAGAGTCAGTACTGAAGAATAGTCACTAGATACAATGTTGTGCATTGGCTTAGTGGATAGTATTTATGACTTAGTAGGGAGCATACTTGATCATAGGTCTAAACCGTATGCAAATTATCTCAACTGTTTTAAGTGTTAACAAATTGTCAATCAGCTAATCGAAAACGATCCGTTGTCCTCGTCTATCCCACAACTGAACGTCTCGATAAAAGTGAAATCAATTCTAAAAAGAAACTTAAACACAAATTTTTCTCTAAACTATACTATACATAACTATTATTAGTTCATTAGTTCCTAAAAAATAAAATTAAACGAGAAAATCTAGTTTAAAAAAACTATATTTAAATACACCTTGCTTCTGAATTTTGCAAAAATAAATAGCATTGTTTTATACTTTCTTACATCATGATCAACAAATCACGCGAAAAATGAATTAATTTTGGTAATTATCTTCTTTGTGTTTCTGGAAATTCAAACGGTTTCCTGAGTATCCCTTTTAAACTATATTATTAAATATATAAGCATTAAAATGCTGAAATATAACATTTTTGTGGCGGTTCCATGTAAGCTGAATTTGTTATATATTTATCATATCGCATAGGTTCAATGATGCTTAATATATTTAAACTGAAAATCATTTACCCTTTAACCATCAAGCGCTTATCGGTAATTTTTTAAATAAGCATCGTATAGAACATGCCAAATTGTGTGATAGTTGTTTATTTCATATATTTCGTCGGTCGGGAGTTGCATGTATGTCAATAACAGTCTGATAATGCAAATAGCTTTATAAAAGTAGCATATTACAACGGAAATGGGGAAACATGCGTAATACTTTAACGTTTTTATTCACCTTAGGTAGTAAACAAAAAGAAATAAAATTGCTTCCATTACTGTTGACTTCTTTTAATCGCGAGAGATTTATCAACGCGATCTTTCGTGAGGACTCTCGGTCGCAAATTCATACATCACACGAATATTCCTGGAATCGCAAAATATTAAAAAGATAAATTTAAAACATGTCGACTATGACTATGAAAGTTCTATATATCATGCCATATTAGATGCAATGGTCTTTATATGACAACCAATAACTAAATACGTACAAAATGCAAATTAATAAGTCTAAAAAAAAATTTTTTTTAAATAATTCATTCAAATATTTAAACGTATATACGTATAACTTATTTATACTAATACTAACATTTTATTCATAAAAGAAAGAAAAAAGAACAGAAAAGGTTATAACAATCTGGACATTAAGACTACGTCTTCTTAGGAAAGGGAGATAATTGTCAATCGATCGCGAGTTTTAATATTCAAATGAATTCTGGTCGCTAATTTACATATTCGCAATATAAAAACAAAACAAAACAAAACAAACAAAAAAAAACACTCTGGCGAATTGTGATTCTCGCAAATTCAAAGCGATTTACAGCCATTGTTATATAAAATAAATAACATCATCGTAACATTTCTCAAAAAATACAGAAACTCCATTTGAAAGCATGGTAGTGAGTAATCTTGGAAAAATTCATATAATAAAAGCCAGATCTTTATTTCATTCACAAAATGCATTCTAAACTTAGAAATCGTGTGATAGATGGAAAAGCGTGTTTTTATAAAACTTTAGTGATGTGCAATAGTGACATAGTAGCACACTGCTTGAACTCCAGATTTGCGATGTCCATGTTTGGTGAAGTAGTGAAATGCATTCATAAACAAAAACTTTTAATTAAAAAATCAATTAGAATCAAATAAAATTTAAAATCCGAAAAAACAACTTATAAAATAAAAAACCATTAAATTTTTTCTTGGAGATAGTACTGCTTAAACTTCAGTAAAGGGTAGTATTTGAAGGGCACTTTATACTGTGAAGGTTACTCTACAATAACTAACTAGATGAACAACGCCGTTAAAACTTCTAAATAATAAATCCTCTGATTCATTTTTATGTGACATGTTTTGCTCAGGTTATTTTTATATACTTTTTATAATGTATTCCATTGTAAGTCCAGCTCCTTTTTCTTTAAACATTTTGGAATAAGTAAATTGTTTACTGTTGTAAGATACGTAAAGGTTCATCATTTCACCTTCATTAAAAAACCGTTACTGAAGGTTCTAAAATATACATTTTAAGTTCTTAATATATAACTACAGTAAAACTTCGATTGCTCGAACGTCGTTCCTCGAATACCCCGGATAACGCAAAGTCATCTGTTGGTCCCGACCAATTTCCTATTATATCCTATGTAAATAAACCTCGATGGCTCGAACTTCGTTAACTCGAATACCCCCGCTCGCTCGAACCATAAATATTTTTTTCAAAAGTATTAAGTTAGTCAAAATTCAACTTCTTTCGCTCGAATACAGTTTTTGCCAGACGGACACGTGGTCCTGGTCATTGTAAACAAAACACAAGCTGAAGCCATATTACAGATTTCATCAAAAGTAATAGAGTGGAACGAAATGATTAATCTAAACAGTTACCTAAAATTAATTAATTATTAATTAACCTACTAAGAGAATGTCGATATGCTCAGTTATTCTTTAATCTCTTAATCCGATTACGACACGCGGAAGTGCTCGAATATTTAGTCGAAGTCCCTTGGACTTCGAGCCATCGAAGTTCTACTGTAATTATCTATTTACTTTGTTCTCCTCAACAATGTGAGATCGTTCACGGGTTATTCAGTTGACCCTCTACAGAAGCTTGCAGGCTACATACAACCTTGAATTAGTTCTTGTCCTTATTTATTAGTTTTTTCAGCACTTATACAATGGTGTTAAAAACAATTAACGTTATTTTCAATCTATACTCTCAAAATCTGTTTAGAATGTGCTAGGACCGTCTAGGTATTATCGTGAGGACACTTTCAACTATTGCGGAAGGCTTATCATGACTGATCAAATGAACCCTAATACAGTGGAAAATGGAGTAGGGAATTGGTGTTTTAGGCTTCAGTCAAGATTCTTTCAATTATATCAAGGCGGTCAACTATGAGATGTTATGAATACCGGAGTTCCTTAAGAAAACCACAACTTTTAGACTGACAAGGATCTTCCCCAGTGGTCATGGGATTCAAATTATGCGGTAAGAGCGTTGTCGTTGTGATTCGAAAACGCGTTTTAGATCACTTCGCACTAAGGCCTCTCGTAGATGACATATGTATTGGTTGATATCCTTTTCTGACCTTTTTAACTGATGCAAATTTTTTCAGATATATCAGTGGAAAAAAAATTTCAGACTTTCCCGCGAAATTAAATTTGTTTTACTTGATATGTTTTATCATTTTTCGTCAGGGTTGTATTTTGTTTGTAATATCAACCGTTTTTAGTTTTGTTGTTATATTCTTTAGAAATCTTTTGTTTTATGTTGATATAATTTTATTTCTCTCCCGCAAGTAATGCTGTAGTTTTTATTACATCCAGCACATTGAAATAGATTACTTTTTTGCACATAATTCAGGTCTGCATATGATGTGATTTTCCAAAACAAAAATTGCTCAGATACTATTAACAAGAGAATTTTTACTTTGATTGAAATGGAAATAAGCTAGGTAAAGATATATATTTTCAACACTATGTTTTTAGATTTGGATTAAGCTCACATAGAATTAACTTAATGAGGGCATTTGGTTTAAAGCCTAATCCTTCTGTGATGAGTATAACATACAACAACAAGTGATTAATCTTAAATGTATTGGTACAATCGCAAGGTCAAGTCAAGGACAAGTAATAACGTTTGTTTCCTTCACAAACAAACTGTATGATATTCAAATGAACAATGACAGCTAATTGCGAACTTATCATAATCAACATGGATCTCTCAATGTCACTAGTAACAAATATGGAAGGGTAGAAAAATTGCATAAAACGACGGTTTTATTTCAGTTGATTAGGAAACGGGATTGGATTTTTTAGTTGTATAGAATGTTAGGTGCTTATTGTTCTTCACTTACCTGAAGTAGGTAAGTGTCAGAGGGTTCCTTAGGGTCCTTTCATTAAACAGTTTTCCTTCTATGTAGAAACACTTATAATATTTATACAATAATATCAGATACTTTTTCGTCATCAATTTCTTTGAATAAAAATTAAGAAAGCAAGAAATTCGCAACTAAATAAGTGATTTTGGCAACAACCAACTTAATCGAGAGCAGAAACGGTATAAGCAAATCATAGATAACAACCAATTAAGAAAAGACAGAAAAAAATAAACACAAAATGGCACCGCTTGTTTCTTACCTATTAGTGCGTGGATAATGTTGTCTGTAAAAAAAGATTATCTTATTAACTGCATCATATTACACGAAACAATACAAGCTTATAATAAAAAACAGCCGATTATAAGAGAGGCAAATTAATATTACGACCACTGAAAAAAACAAAAACATTTGCTTTACATTGTATAAATAATCTTACCTATAAATGCGTGGATTGAGTCTTCTGTAAACGATGATGATTGAATTAACTGTACCATTTCGTACAATCCAGTACCCGTGTCACAACGTGTATCTGAAATTCTATAATCGAACTCAATTCCAGCACTTCTCAATGCTGTAAAATTGGCATCATTGTTACACCTATTTATTGTGCTTATAATATCCATGTCGACTTCCGGTCCAAACGACAAAGCGCCGTATTTTGGAACCAAAAACCCTATTGTAACGTTTAATGCTGAACTCGTTACCATAAATGGTAATATTAATAAAATGTTTAGATGAATAACATTGCATCCAATCATTAACTCCGAACATATTAACTGAAATGTCTTCATTATTAATTAATATAAATTGAAAACAAAAAAGTCTAAATTATCTTGAAACTAAATATCTTCATAACACCTTTTAACATTAGGTCCAAGTAGTTGTTGAATGTGTATTATCTGTAACAACAGACTTTCATGTAAAAGTAATATCCTCATGAGCGCTGATTTAAATAATAAATAAAAAATCTTGTATTAGTTTTCCTAAACAGCAAACACCTAGTGTTTTATGAAGAACTTTTATAAAAGTTTTTTTCAAAATTACTCGTTGGAAAACATAATTCTGTTTATTTAGACGATATTAAATTACAACCAATCAGAGCGCTCTGTCTAACCTTTTTCTTACATACAGAACTTTCAGTATTCTTTTTATAAATATTTGTCAACATATATATCTCAAATCACAGTTATGAATAAACAATATTGTTTCTGCTAACCGATTTTTTCTGTTGTATGTTTATGTATATATAAGCCATCCTTCAGAATACCATAAATATAAATATCTCATCCTCAAGAATATTTTCTATATTAATTAGTTTCCAACAAATATTAACTGTATCTCTTTATATGACAAAATATTATCTTAATTATAACAAAAACCGTGTTATTAACAGCATTTCTCCATTTTCATTCAATTGTGATATTTTTAATCTAAATCCATTTTAAATATAACGTCAAAGCTCTCAGTTCTTCATTATATTTTCTTATCATCATCTCTGATATACAATAACGCTTTGTAAAATATAATTTAAATAACAATGATGAAATCAAACAAGTTGTACCTCATCTGAATTCATTTTGCAGAATTGTTTGAATACAACTTCGAACTGAATACCTATCCTTGATCTATACACGCATAAACTGATTTAACTTGATCACAGATCAATAATTAACTTTCCCATTTAGCTTAACATAATCAATTTCTTCAGGATAATGGGAAGACTTGTTGGTGAAATTGAAAGTAAAATTACCCTGTCTTTCTAAATGAATCACGGTAAATCTGGTTGATCTAGATATTAGTCGAGGACATTTTAATGTACATCAGGATTTTAAATTAACCTCGCATCATTTCTCGCCAATTTTTTCTCATTATGACGTAGTTATCACTGATGTTGCAATTATCACCTGATTACGATTATTTGCTGTTTTTATACCTTGTTTGTGAAGTGAAACATTGTTTATTTAACATTCATGATAATACGTATCAATTGCTGATGTTCAATTTTTTACCATCTAAATATCCCTGATCTCCACTACTTGGTATTATTTGGTGAAAAAATTTCCATCATTAAAAAATTAATCTAATGTAGTCTGATTATTATCACAATAGCATTTCCTTTAAGGAAAATCCATATAAATATGAGTTATAATGTCAGCTCCGTATTAATGTTTCTGATGTTCAATCAATCTTTAAAATTTAAGCCGAAATTTAAATTTTATTAGAGAGCTCACAAGTTCCTCGTGATTTTTAATCGTTTAAAATGCGTATTGATGTTATAATACAGAGTCTTTTTTTTAAATTGAGTCTAATTGTAACAAACAGATACAGTAGAATCTACTTAAATCTAAACCTTACCAGCTATTGGTGACTTTGCAGAAATTATAACCTTTGCAATGCGCTAAGGGCAATGTGTAGGGTGACTTCTTTAGGGTGTCGTGCCTAGACACGAGCTAGACATCGGTTTTTCTGTCTCCTCCAAAGGACCGTGTTAATTTTTGTTTCTAAATGCCGAGAGTTTAACAAAAGAACAGTCACTACGTTTTTAAGTCTTGCTCAGACCCGACCGGGGTTAAATCTCCGAGGTCACTACAAAGCAAGGCCTATAGGCCTAAAGCAAGCACTCTACCAACTGAGCTAGCGACCAAGGTGATTGGTGGCTTCTCAAAACGTGATTCACACATAACACTGGAAAGAAACTTTATTGTCCCTCAAAAGTTGAGTTTTATAATTAGAGAAAATATACAGCTATCTTTAGTTGTTATGTCTTTTACTTGTAATTTTAGCTAAAAGAATAACAAAATAATCTATGATTTTTTTTTTTTTTTATTAAATTTCTGATATTACTGAATTTATCTTGCTAAGTCTTGTTTATCCGTGTAACAGTCTGAGATTTTATGCTTTTCACAATCTTCAAATAAGTCCCTGTCAATTTTCCAAATGACTGGTTTTTATATTATGTAAATGTCGCTTTGAAGGGAAATCACATAGTTTGATATGAATCAATATTATCTATTTTACAAGTAATATCATCTTGTTTTTACTCGTTTGTCTCTTCAGATTAATTCACGCATGTTTAAATCAACTGTTGCAGTATGCGGTTTTTAACAACAACATCAACAAAGGTTTTCAACAGGGACTTGAAAATTTAACTGGGAATTTGAAGTTATATTCTTTGATATAATGCAGAGTATTGCGGATTGTCTTCCGTCATACTCAGCAATGCTTTTACGTTTCCTGAAATTGCCCAATGTACAGTACAAAAAGTCACAGTTTTTTACAAAAAGTGCATATGCACCTTATATAATAATAGTGAAATATAAACACGTTTTAGTTAATTATTAATATGCCTGTTATTTATAAGAAAATATGTAATAAAATATGGTAGATTTTGACACGTAACATAAAAACCGAACAATAGATTAACCTTGGATATTTGAACAAATGTGGAGCAAGTCGACAATTTGTGAACAACCCAATGAGCAGCGAATTGGCGGTGTTTGTAGGTTTAGAATTATTGGAATAACGTTAGGTTTATAAAAAACATCATTATTGCTTGAGATTTTTGTCACAAGGTTCCACATCAAATATTCTGATAATCATAACAAACTGTAAAAGCGATCTGCCACTACGATGAACTTGCAGTATGGTAGTTGTAATCAACAATATTTTAGATCTAGCAGGGTATATATAACAGGTTCAATTCAATTCATTTTATTCCATAAGCATACACTCATAGAATTTTACAATTAATTTAAATATGTATGACGGCACATAAATATATAACAGTGTATGACAACATTGCAAAATAAACATTAAATAGCAAGGATAATAATAATAATAATAATAATAATAATAATAATAATACGTTGTTTATTATTGGGATACATTAGACAATTGTATTTAATTATTAGATGGGCTGTGATCACATTATTTATGATCCTTTCTATAGTAGCTTTTTAAAGAAATATACCTAACCTACGGATTTCACGCAGGGTAAAAACACCTTACAGTTGGGTTAGCTTTAAGCAGCTTGGTTTAAACCAGAAGTATCCCTTAAGATACTCTATATCTTATAGCTTTGAATTCAGATCTAGCAGGGTATAAATAACAGGCATATAATTTTATCACGATTTCATTACTTGTAATTACTATTAGTGTATATGATTATCGTAGTTTCTGATATATCATACAATACCATTTGTAATAATAATTTTCTGTTTTATGGCATGATTGGTGCATTCAACCATAGATTTCAATTTATTCATTTCATAGATTTCAATTTTCACGCTCCTGATGATAAGATGCCTTAAAAAATTACAACATATTCATGGCACTTTGTTGTCAATTGAGTCTGATTACTTTATTTCATGATACTAATACTTTACCAGCTTAAGATAGCATATAAATATATATATGTTACTGAATCAAAACTTGTACTAATGAGTACTAATATATCAGATGGTACATATTGATATAACTTACATCGCGGTAAATCCTGTGACTTTTCTACACTCTGCATGCAAACTTTTCGTTTGTTACGCTTGCTTTGGTATTAATCCGCCACGCTACTAAAATTTACCATTGAATTTGGTGGCTCAGGGGTATTACACCCGCTTTGAGAGCGTAAAATAGGAGATTCGAACCCCGACCTTTTCATAATTTAAAATCTGTGATGCTGCTTCCCCAACTGCTTCACGGCGTTAGGAAGACAGAGTATTTACTGGTTTATCCGATGTCGGGATGGTGTGACTGGGGAAACGGTAGACTTGTTTGTGGCTTAATGACACTGTGTGTTAGTACCTGAACAAAACATCGTACTGAGTGCGTGCTATTACAAGGCCGACCATAAAAACACTTGTACATCTCATGCATACAATCCTTAAAGATTAATAACATTGCTTTCATCGCGTATAGCTAAAACGTTGCTGATGCGACGTTAAAGAACATTACAAAACAACCAACAAACATTTTAGCCAGGAGAGACGTGATACAATTTCAGATCTTCTAGCACTGAATCTGCAACTTGAAATAACCTGAATAGGCGCTGTGCCTATTGTGGTAGTAAGAATTATATATAACCTCAATTTGGTTTATTTTTAAATGCCCAATGGAAATCAAAATAATTCCTTATATATATATATATATATATATATATATATATATATATATATATATATATATATATATATATATATATATCAAAAATCGTAATCGTATTTGACAAAATGAATGCATTCAAAGATACCTTTACTTCAACATCCGACAGCACGACTGCATTGTTAATGGTGAAGTCACCATTTAGTTAAGTCATTTCGTAAGTGAAGGGGCGTGGCCATTTAGCTTCTGGGTCAATGGGAAATACTTTTAATCGTGCAACAAGTACTCATTTAAAAAAAACACGTTGCATTGAGGATTAAGATGATTGACTCTTTAACTTGGTGTGTGTGTGTGATTTTTTTTTTTTTTTTTTTTTTTTTTTTTTTTTTTTTTTTTTTTTTTGAGTTACAAAAGTTACAACTAATAGGTGCGTAAAAGTCATTCATAAATGAAGAGAAAAATCCAAATATAACGAGTTTGTTCCTAATTAATTAAGGGCGTGCTTAAGATGAATGTTGTTCGGATTATCACTGCTCTGTAATTAACAAGATTAGAACACATCACCTGCATTACCTTATATCAAAAGTATTTAGTCGATCCATTTATTATATTGGGGGGGGGGGGTGATATTTAACAAATGATTTTTACATCCTGCAATACAAGTGTTAACCGACCTTTGTTTTTTTTTACTACACGTATAAGTATTCAGAGAAATATTTTCAGTTATTACGACTGATCTTTAGCTTATAAAATGATATATTATTAATTAACAACATGTGTTATTGATACAATACGTAAAAATCTGCCTCACCAATAAATTCACAAAACTGGGTCAATATGAGATAAACTGGGCCAATATGAAAAAACTGAGCCAATATGGGCGCGTGCAACTATTATGACGTCATTTCATTATAAAAAAAAAAACAAAATGGCTGATCACATGGCGTTTCACATAATCTAAAGGGGTAAGTGCCAACATTGAACATTTTTCGATTACAAAATATGCTTATCTATGTGGAAAAGTTGCTTTTGTTTTAAAAAATTATTATCAATAAAAGTATCACACAAAATAGACAAAAAAAGCTACACATTTTAAGTCACTCGTCTCTCGTGTCGTGTAAGCTTTAACGTTTCTTGTGACGCAGTATGTTTACAAACAAACGGACGTAAACAACTTGGATTAGATGTAACAAATAATAGACAAACATGTTTGTTTTGGAGAAAGCATGCTCGAGGTTTTTTCACATGACCTAAGTCTGTATGAAATGATGACAGAAATTGAAGATTCTGACTTAAAAACATTCTCTTGGATATTGACACCGATATCAATCAACACTTCCCACAAAAAAGCAGATTTGTTGATGTAACAATCGACGATATTGAAAAAATTATTATTATTATTAATGATTGTAATGTTAATTAATAAAATTATCATTAATCAGGTATTTTCATATTGACCGAGTTATTTGGCCTCGGTATGTCGTATTGGCCCTTGGCCTTCGGCCTCGGGCCAATATGACACACCGCGGCCAAATAACTTGGCCAATATGAAAATACCTGATTAATAATATAATAATATGATGTGATGTGATGTGAAGTGTGATGTGATGTGATGTAATAGGATGTGGTGTGATGTGATGTGATGTGATGTGATGTGTTGTGATGTGATGTGATGTGATGTGATGTGATGTGTTGTGATGTGATGTAATGTAATGTAATGTAATATAATATAATATAAAATAATATAATATAATATAATATAATATAATATAATATAATATAATATAATTAATATAATATAATATAATATAATATAATATAATATAATATAATATAATATAATATAATATAATACAATACAATATAATACAATACAAAATAATATAATATAATATAATATAATAATATAATATAATATAATATAATATAATATAATATAATATAATATAATATAATATAATATAATATAATATAATATAATTTAATATAATATAATATAATAAAATATAATAAAATTTAATATAATATAATATAATATAATATAATATAATATAATATAATATAATATAATATAATAATATAATATAATATAATATAATACAATACAATACAATACAATACAATACAATACAATACGATACGATACAATACAATACATACAATACATACATTACAATACAATACATACAATACAATACAATACAATACAAAATAATATAATATAATATAATATATAATATAATATAATATTATACAATACAATACAATACAATACAATACAATACAATACAATACAATACAATATAATACAATACAAAATAATATAATACAATATAATAATATAATATAATATAATATATATAATATAATATAATATAATATAATATAATATAATATAATATAATATAATATATATAATATAATATAATAAAATAATATAATATAATATAATATAATACAATACAATACAATACAATACAATACAATACGATACAATACAATACAATACAATACATTACAATACAATACAATACAATACAATACAATACAAAATAATATAATATAATATAATATAATAATATAATATAATATAATATAATATAATATAATATAATATAATATAATATAATATAATATATACAATACAATACAATACAATACAATACAATACAATATAATACAATACAAAATAATATAATACAATATAATAATATAATATAATATAATATATATAATATAATATAATATAATATAATATAATATAATATATATAATATAATATAATATAATATAATATAATTAATATAATATAATATAATAAATATAATAAATTTAATATAATATAATATAATATAATATAATATAATATAATATAATATAATATAATATAATATAATAATATATATAATATAATATAATACAATACAATACAATACAATACAATACAATACGATACGATACAATACAATACAATACAATACAATACATTACAATACAATACAATACAATACAATACAATACAAAATAATATAATATAATATAAATATAATATAATATAATATTATACAATACAATACAATACACATACAATACAATACAATACAATACAATATAATACAATACAAAATAATATAATACAATATAATAATATAATATAATATAATATACTATAATATAATATAATATAATATGATATAATATATATAATATAATATATATATAATAATATAATAAATACTATAATATAAATATAATATAATACAATACAATACAATACAATACAATACGATACATACAATACAATACATTACAATACAATACAATACATACAATACAATACAAAATAATATAATATAATATAATATAATAATATAATATAATATAATATAATATAATATAATATAATATAATATAATATAATATAATATAATATAATACAATACAATACAATACAATACAATACAATACAATACAATACAAACCATACAATATAATACAATACAAAATAATATAATACAATATAATAATAATATAATATAATATAATATAATATATATAATATAATATAATATAATATAATATAATATAATATAATACAATACAATACAATTCAATACAATACAATACAAAATAATGTAATATAATATAATTAATATAAATATAATATAACATAATATAATATAATATAATATAATATAATATAATATAATATAATATAATATAATATAATATAATATAATATAATATAATATAATACAATACAATACAATATAATATAATATAATATAATACAATACAATACAGTTCAATACAATACAATACAATACAAAATAATGTAATATAATTTAATATAATAATATAATATAATATAATATAATATAATATAATATAATATAATATAATATAATATAATATAACATAACATAACATAACATAACATAACATAACATAACATAATATAATATAATATAATATAATATATTTTAATATAATATAATTGTTGTTGTTGTTGCTGTTGTTGTTTTTGTTATAACAAGTAACATAGTAAACAATATAGCCAAGCTTCTGGATTATTGTTTTTTTTCAGTGCAAAGAATATCAACCTAATTTTTTTGCACAAGGCAAATTGGTTTCCTGCGGGTTGATAAGATTTTCAAGCAATCTCTTTTTATAATACTAGTTGTATTTCACCCGAGTTAATAGACCGCTAAAAACATATCGTTCATTTCTTGCGGAATCAGCTTTGCATGCCGTAAAATGTAAGCTAGTGCACTCAGTTATACCTTTCATTACTATATAGGTAAACCTATTATATTCTTAATCAACACTGAATGTAATAGATCAATTCTTAATAATAACAGGGTTTTCCGACAACAAATGACACCCCGCTGTTATAACTACTGTATTAAAATAAAAATGTTAGAAAGTTTCTGTTTTCAGCTTGTATCATTTCGGTTTATTGAATTTTTAATAGAATTGTTTATATCTAAAGAAATTTGCTGATAAATATCAAATAAAAGCATATTTTATGTTTAATAAATTGTTTATTGAATAAAATGTCCTTATTTCGGCGGGAAACTATAGCAATAAAACGCGTCTCAGTATGTAGGTTAATTAATCTATTAATTGATTTTATGGAGTTTTACGTCCCAGTCAAGAATTTTTCACTTATATGGAGACGTCACCAGCTATAGGTGGGGTGACAAATTTTGACCTTTGCAGTGCCCTAATGGCAATGCATAGGGAAGGACATCGGTTTTTAAGGTCTCCTCCGAAAGACCCGAGACTCATTTCTAAATGCTTAGTGCTTGGCGAAAAAACAGTCACTATTTTTCAGGTCTTCTTCAGACCCGGCCGTAGTTCGAACCCTGACCCCTACCCTCAAATACAACGCGAGCAATCTACAAACTGAGCTACCGTAGTTGTGTTAATTAGCATTCCTTCATTCAAACAAATGTGTAAAGCTTTAAACTGTCACTTTTGAAACTAAAAGATCTTGCAAATTGTCGAACAACCAGAACGATAAATGTAATTATTTTTAATTGTCGACATCAAGTGAAAGAATCATGTCAACAACACATTGTAGCCGGTAAAACTTCAATAAGATAGTGAGTTTTTTTGGGGAGAATTGATGGAGGTGTTAACTCTGAAATCGACATGATATGTATCCATTTCTCCTCTTACTATTGCTTAGTTTGAAAATTAGAAAATTATAAGCTTTTGGTTGATTTTCTTACTTTCTTTTCTTTTTTCCTTTTCTTTTTTTCTTTCTTTCTCTTTTTTTTTCTTTTTTTTTTTTTTTTGATGAATTTGATGATTTCAAGAACTTCAAGTCAGTCCAACCGTTCAGAACCGACAACTGCTCTGATGGACAGAGATTAGCAATGTTTAATGTATATAATGTATAAATAATACAAATGAAATTTTAAAAATGTCATAATGGATCTATTTTATTGATTAAGCGGACCTGTGGGAGGGAGGGTAGAATGTTGTTTCGAAATAATATTATAAGGTAAAAACAGGAAAATCTTTTAAAAATATTCTAAAGTGCAATTAAATCTTTTATCTTCAATCATCTGATGAGTGCAAGAAAAAATCAAAATAGTGTATCTTAAATACAATTTTTTAATTTTAACCATCTGAATAAGATAACACTGTAAATTGTATTTTGAATTTCAAAATGTAGGCAAAATTAGATATGCGTAAACATCTATTTATTATTATTATTATCATCATCATCATCATCATCATCATCATCATCATCATCATTATTATTATTATTATTATTATTATTATTATTATTATTATTATTATTATTATTATTATCGTCGTCGTTGCTTTTTTTTTTTTTTTTCTTTTTTTTTTTTTTTTTTGATGTTTGTGTTGTTGTTGTATATTTAGTTACCAAGCTATAACATGTGTTATATATGTTTCAGTATTCGTAAAATAATAATAATATACGGGACATTTTTGTGAAATGCAAATAGGAAGGGAAGGGGAGATAATCCTTACTATATCTTCTAGTGTATTATACTATGTTCAGTTCATTCATTCATTCATTCATTCATTCATTCACTCATTCATTCATTCGTTCGTCCGTTCATTCATTTAACTATTTATTTACTGTCTTTTTTCATTATTTATCTATTTTTATAATATTCTTTAAGAATATTCGGGGGGAGGGGGTAGAAGATGGATTTCTCTGGTAAATGATTTACTAATTTTAAACATCGAGGTATATTTTAGGCCTAATACTGCAATAACCAATCATGCATACTGAAAAAAGATTAAGTAAATGATTACCTTTGATCAACATACGTCAGGAATTATGTAATCAGATATAAGCTAGCGATTCCTTAATAAACTATTATAGATTTACGTAATATCGGTTTGCTTTTATAGAATTTAAATCATAATTTTATTATAGTAATTATAATTCAAGATGCAACACAGATAAAAAAAAAACTTGATTGATTCCGCCGCCAGCGGTAAAAGCTTATTATAACTTCTAAAAGCATATCAGTCTGGTCTACAGTTTATTATCAAATAAGATTTAGATTATAACTAAAGTAATCGTATTACTTCCTATAGCTTGTTCTACGTTTTTTCTTTTTTTCTTTTTTTTTTTCTTTTTTTTTTTTTTTTTTTTTTTTTTTTTTTTATTGTTGTTGTTGTTGTTTTTTTTTCATATTCTTATTCTTATTCTTCCTCTTTTTTCTTACCATATCGATTGTAAACAGTAGTTTCCGCATAAACTTAATAGTTTTAAATTTCTCAGTAATTCATTTCTAGAGCGTTTGCATCGAGAGCTTGAGTTTGGGGGTTCCGACCCAGGCCGGGTCGTATACATTCGTTATACTGCTTACTTGCATGGCATTCAGCATCAAGTGGACAGCATATCGACAGATTCAGCATGGCACTCAGCATCAAGGGAACACCATATCGATAGATTCAGCATGGCACTCAGCATCAAGGGGACAGCATATCGACAGGTTCAGCATTGCACTCAGCATCAAGGGGATAGCATATCGACAGGTTCGGCATGGCACACAGCATCAAGTGGACAGCATATCGACACGTTCGGCATGGCACTCAGCATCAAGTGGACAGCATATCGACAGATTCAGCTTGGCGCTCAGCATCAAGGCGACAGCATATCGGCACGTTCAGCATGACACTCAGCATCAAGGGGACAGCATATCGACAAGTTTTGCATGGCGCTCAGTATCAAGGGGACAGCATATCGACGGGTTCAGCATGGCGCTCAGCATCCAGGAGACAGCATATCGACAGGTTCGGCATGGCCCTCAGCATCAAGTGGGCAGCATATCGACAGATTCAGCTTGGCGCTCAGCATCAAGGGGACAACATATCGACAGGTTCAGCATGGCAATCAGCATCAAAGGGACAGCATATCGACAGGTTCAGAATGGCACTCAGCATCAAGGGATCAGCATATCGACAAGTTTGGCATGGCGCTAAGTATCAAGAGGACCGCATATCGACGGGTTTGGCATGGCGCTCAGCATCAAGGGGACAGCATATCGACAGATTCGGCATGGCCCTCAGCATCAAGGGAACATCATATCGACAGGTTTGGCATTGCGCTTAGCATCAAGGGGACACCATATCGACAGTTTCATCATGGCACTCAGCATTAAGGAGACAAAATTTTGACAGGTTCAGTCGTTGACTGGGGAGCGATATATTTTTGATATGTGCTGGATACGCACTCGGTGACTTAACACTTTCACCAAAACGTCGCCCTGAGCGCGCGATAAAACAAGACAGACCATACATACTCGCACATATTTAGGCACAAACGAATTTGCTCTTAAATTTATCTTTAAATATTACTCTTCGCGAATAGAATGCTGATTAGATGTTAAACAATATTACAACAACAACATAAGAAGTACAACGTGGTAGGCTGAGAAAGTACGTGGACATATACAGATAACGTAGAAAAATGCATTGATAGCATGAATAAAATGGGGAAAAAATATAAAAACAAAGGGTTTACATTAAAAGTACCCGTCTTGTCAAAAGAAAGCTAAACACACACCTTACTTTAACATGCACAAAGGCTTTGTGTATGATTGATTCATTCAATGGGATTTTACCTCCCAGTCAAAACGCTATGGCTATCATGCGGCGTCAAGTTCTTTATACCCCAATTAGATAAGAAGAAGAAGAAGAAGAAGAAGAAGAAGAAGAAGAAGAAGAAGAAGAAGAAGAAGAAGAAGAAAGAAAGAAAGAAAGAAAGGGAAGAAAAATTAGAAAAGTATTACACTCACGCAATTCGGTAATTTTAGACATTTTATTTAAATTTCAATTGTAACTATAACTCGGATGCTCTCAGCTATATGATGGTTTTTTCGATATTTTTACATTACTCTTGTTTTACGATGTTATGCTTATGGATTTATTTGAACAAATTGAATGGAGGGTTTCATCTGTGTGACGTTATTTGTTTTCCTAATGTTAATAATGTTTCATGCCTTACCGGCACCGTCGGGTACCATTTTACTATTTTATAACGTTTTCTGTACAATATATATATATATAATTATATAAAGTTTTGTTTTTAAATGAAAGCAGTCCATTTAGGAGTAAACTTCATCACCGCTAACTCTTTTCCTCAAATGTTTTTTTTTTTTTTTTTTTTTTTTTTTTTTTTTTTTTTTTTTTTTTTTTTTAATAATAAAATTACTGAATTTGTAACGTTGAAATTAATTGATAGTAACATAATTTTAATGTCCTATATATATATGCTTCCTATATATATATATATATATATATATATATATATATATATATATATATATATATATATGCAACAGGATACTACAAAAACAATATTTAGGCCTAGAAAATAATATTTATTTACATTTGTTATTTATGATAAATAGTCAGACAGGTTTTATTAGTTGTTTATGATAAGATGGGCATTAACCCACACGTGCAGAATTCGATCAAAAGAAACCATCTTCTTCGCCAACTTTTCACCTAAACTTCCTAGATACAATACATGTGTTACAAAAATATCCATCTAAAATATAACCGAATATATTGAACTTACAATACTTCCGTGTTCCGAAAATGACCGACGATGTATATGGTTAAAATGATGTAAGGGTCAAATCGGTGTATACGCTTCACTGGACATTGGCGATAATATTGGTGATCCGGTAAGTTAATCAATTGGTCAAGTACGTGGTCAAGGTTAGGGAACAAATTAACTATGCAACCGCAGAGGTTTTTAATTAACCTTTCTTATATGTTTTTAATTTTTGGATATTTTACCGCTGTTGTGGAAAGCTCTCAACAGAAACTGCTGTTAATATTACTTGACGGATTTAGATGGGATTATTTCGACCAACCTGGCCTGGATTTACCTGGATTTACAAGGATGTTTGAGCAAGGGGTCAGGGCTGAATACATGGAGTCTGACAATCCAACTTTGTCTTATCCTAATTATTATTCCATAATGACAGGTATTTGACTTGTATTTTACATGTATAGTTATTTCAGAGTTTAACACACACACACACACACACACACACACACACACACAGAGAGAGAGAGAGAGAGAGAGAGAGAGAGAGAGAGAGAGAGAGAGAGAACATACTATCAAGTTCTTTGCAAAGAGGGTGTCTTGGAGGTTGTGTGGTCTAACGCAGGTTAACTGATAGTGTCTTTCACCACCGAAGTTTGAATCTCGCTCGAGCAGATTCTAATGTGAGAAAGTTTGTCCGATCTCTTGCCTGAGGTTGCTGGTTTTCTTCGGGTACTCCGGTTTCGTCAACAATCCCAAAACTGACCGCCTCAATATAAGTGAAATAATTTTGATCGGGGCGTTAAACACCACTCCACTGTTTGAAAAGAATGATGATGTTATGCGTTCCAACCAATATTCCTGTATTAATCCGGCCAATTTTATGATTGTGGAGAAAAAGTACCGGAATAAAACTACGGGACTTTGGAAAAGCACACTTACTTATTTTTCGCACTAGAATCGGCCTGACTTGGATTTGAACCTATAAGGTAGCGATGTGGATGACGCTGTGATCCGCTCTTTGCCACCGATGTCGCACTTAAATGAGAAAAAATAAAACAAATTACCAAGCTGGTGCGTGCATCAGAAATGTCATGACTTTAAGTTGTTACTCTTTGATAAGAATTCGGTACCTAGAGCTTTAGACTTAGGTCATCTTCTCGGTACAATAAAACTACCACTGTTATATAAAAGCATTGGTTTATCTAAACCCTCCTTTTTTATACTGGTATTTGCTTTACCTTCAAATATCCTCTATTTACATGTAGAGATGTAATGATATAATTCTTATTTCATGTTGAATTATTAACAATGTCCTAAAAAGCAAACCTTACACTAGTCGAATTTAGACACAAACATAAGCTCTGTTTTTCTATGTACAATGCGTCGAGAAAAATAATTAGTAACAAAACTTTCAACAATAGATTCTACGGAACTCAACATCGCTATAAAGCTACCGTTTTCCACTGTACTCGATCGACAGACCAATAAACCCTACCTCAGTTGCATCATGGGTAATAACAATTGATATAGTCATCATGATCTTTGAAATGTTTGACATCATTGTTTATACATAATTATCGGAAAAGCACCATACTATCTAAATTGAGTTCATTCTTCAGTTTGATTACTTTAATCAAAATGCAGAAAAACAATTAATAGATGATATGTTATATATTAGATTTATTTAATGTATATTCGATAGACCTGATTTTTGAAAAAAAATATTTTCCGAAATTTTCTTAGACGCATCATTTTTAAGTTCTTTAAATTGATATTAAAATAATTTACTACGTATTTTTTCAAGAAGATTTTTATCAATACCTCTTCATTATACCCATCAGCTTTTTTTATGAATGTTACATGTGTATATAGATCACCACGATACCGATAACCGCATATCTGACATGGTGCGGCCTTTTTAGTGAAGACAATATATAATAAGTACAATAAAGTCATTCTATTTCGATAAATCGCATACAATAAATCTGTTTTATTTGTATCATATTGTGTGGAAGACGACATATATGCATGTCACCTCTTCTTAAGAAATATTATGTGGAGTAAGACACAGGTAAACAAAATCGGGGAACTACATCTGCATAAAAAAAATCAGTCGTTTAAACGTAAGAAGTTTAATCATTGGCTTGGTTGTCTTCTAAAATATTTCTACAATTCAAACAATATCACATAGCAGTTTTGATTTATCATATAAGTTTAGATCAAGAATGCAAAGCGTGTAAATGTTCTACGAGTAGTACTATCTTGTATTAATTAGAGATAGTAATTTTGGATCTATTCCAAGACTCTCTCTCTCTCTCTCTCTCTCTCTCTCTCTCTCTCTCTCTCTCTCTCTCTCTCTCTCTCTCTCCGCACTTGTCCTTAAATAAAATTAATGTTTTATTAAAGATTATCGGGTATCTTATGAATCGTGTGTGTGTGTGTGTGTGTGTGTGTGTGTGTGTGTGTGTGATATCACGCCTTACAATGTACCAGTTTTGTACTTTTATTTAAAAGAAGACAACAAGATCATTCGTAAACTTTCATATGACACTACGATCTTTTAATCCTGGATTTTTAAATGCCATCAAGGTGTATGTATAGTTATCCTTAAGAGTTGATCCCCAGAGGATATTTGCAATAATAAGAGTCGGATTAACGAGGAAGTTAATATACTTGTATCTTTTAAGTGACGATTTCACTTATTAAAACATAAAGAATTGAGCAATATTAAAAAGGGTGAATGTTACCAAGATGTAGAATTCGAAAAACTTTGAATATTTTATCAAATAAATAAATGAATACATAAATAAATGGCATACATGTAGCACAGTTACCGAGTTTCCTTGCCCTTTGGGATAGACGTAATAACACCCCGTGGGGTTGAACTTTGTCAAGATCTAAATATAAGTGATATATATAATTCTATACAAACAGATATTTGTATTACCCGTCACCTAATGCCCTCAGAAGATGCCTGCCCCAGAAATGTACATCCTAATGTTATAAACGAAAATTTAACGATTTTAAAACATAACACGTTTTGAAACTATATTTATTTATTATTATAAATGAAAAAATCCTTTTTCAATTCTATTATTCAAGTCATTTATTTAAGAAGCAATTTTCTATCTATTTTCATTCATGTTTGCTGTCTGATTAACTTGATTAAACAAGAAACATTTAAAGCTGCGTTAAGTTTTCCAAAGAAAAAACTAAAACGGTGCTAATCTAATTAATGAAGTTCCTAATGAACAATGTTACATTTGGTTCAACGATAAAAGCTCGAATAAATACAGAAATTACAGTAATTACCCAGCGAGATGCAGCATTTGGGATCTAATATTAGAAGATGGCTACGTTCTCAAAACCCGGGTCATTTAAACACAACTTTCAAAACGGTGAGATAAATTAAACACAGAACTATGTTGAATTTGTCATTTGTGACTTAGTAAGGGATACATAACACAATTTCAAATACATCTGGATATTAATGAAGGACAATTAATGCAATCTGTCATGTTTCGCCTTCGATTCTAGGGTTTTTCCGTACATCCGTGCGCATGCTCCAAGCTCTTAATTACCATCGTAAAACACTGACCAACCGGTCAGAGGATTCCGTTGATTTACAGCTAAAAGAAAAGAAATTTTAGAAAATGAATGTAACGGATCGTGGTTAGAAGATATGTATTCTTTAAAAAAAAATATTTCTAAAAAATCAAAAAAAAATTCAGAAAATTGAAAAACTTAATGCAGCTTTACAAAATGACGAGAAGACAAGAATGAGAAAACTGACGTTGATTTGAGTTGAGTAATGGTGTTTAACGTCCCAGTCAAGAATATTTCACATATATCAAGACGTTGCCAGCTTAAGGGGAAAGTGCAGAAATTTTGCCCGTGCATTTCGCTGATGGCTTTATACAGCAGTTATCGTGTCAGGCCTACTATGACATGGGACCTCGTTCCCGTCCGAAATAATCGCGAAGTTCATTTCGTAATGGCTAGTACTTGACGAAAGAACAGTCACTACTCACTTAATTTATATATATTTCTCCCAATTTTGTTTTCGGAAAATTCAGTTACCAAAAATAGCCATATGGTTTTCCAGTAACCTAATTTTGTTTGGGCCTTTTTGCATACTTCAAGTAATGGAGTGGTGCGCATGAGAAAATAAGCCCTAACACATATGGTTCAAATTCCATTTTTTTTATTGTTATAATGAGTAAAATAACCTGATATCGAATTGACAAAAAATAACAACAAATGTTGACAACGATCATAAGGAAATAATTGAAATTCTTACACGAGACAGCCTGACCAAGGTGAACTATTTTTCAATCAATTTAGAGGACACCGCCTTTTTTCCCAGTCGAGACGTGGTTTGTGAATAGCCGATGGTTGCAATTAAATCATTGTCACTCTAATTGTCTGACGCCATTTCTTCCCAATTTCGAGATCAAGCTCAGATGTTGCGTCGGCCATTACGTTCGCTATAGCGTATGAATACATTGTATCAAGTGAAAAGGCTATGATTTCCGACAGTACAAACGTGATATTGCGGCAGTAAATCGATGGTTTGTATGCCGCAAATTTGAATCAATTAACCAATAAAAAAAACTTGTAACAAATTAAATGCATTAGAATTACGGAACGAGAACTCTTCAAACTGAGCTACCGCAGTGATAACAAGACTGACATCATGTTTATTATGTGACGGAACATGGCACGTTAGCCCTAACCATAACCCTATTTACATACTTTTTGCAAATTCTTCAGATGGTGATGGCACAAACGGGTCACCGTAAGAACGCAATATACATGCTACTATTCTTTATATACACCGTGTAACCTCTGTGGTTGATTGACGTCACAAGTCATTAGCACATTGATTTACACATGATTATTGCTTCTTCTTTATTTCTTCAACATGCGTATTCATTCAGTTGTCTTCTCAGAATGCATCACATACACTACATTATTTGTTATTTTTGTTATAATTAATGTTGATTAAACGCAACGGTTTTTCATACATCTTGTGATAGTAACAAATTTAAGCCTCGAGCCATAATTAACGAAGCACTAAATAAGATCGTGCATTTTAAATTAACATTCACATAAGAAATGAAAAATTTAAAATTTTTTTGGAAACTTAAATTAAAAAAATTAAAACTTAAATCCAAAAATCAAAGCAAAAAATGTTGAATGCATAACCCGTCGTGGCTAGATAAACATATCCGGTCAAACAAAAGTCTATATTGTATATTGGCTTATGTTATGTGCTGTTTAGGTCTTGAATTTTATTTATTTATTTATTTATTTATTTATTTATTTATTTATTATTTATTTATTTATTTTTATTTTATTTTTTTTAACATTGTTTCTTACAAAATACATGCTTTCAGGTTTACATTGTGAAAGTCATGGTATGGTGGGAAACTTTATGTATGATGAAAAACATAAAGAATATTTTTTGATTGGAGGTAACAAAGAGCAGTTTCATTCTTACTGGTGGGACGACGGGGAACCAGTCTGGATCACAGCCACAAGACAGGTGAATGATTATTAATATGATAAAGAACATTTTGAAACATGGCAAAAATATAAATATGGAATTATTTAGAACGGCCTTGGGTTTCAAACAACACCATTCACAACCGAACTTGGGCAAAATTATTTCTCTAAACTTTGTGTTCAAGCCCTCTGTTTGAATTTTAAATAGGGCATCTGGTTACCTAGCGTATTCTTACAAATTACAGAACCTGTCGCGTGGAGTCCGAAGCCGAATCGGACAGATCCTAGCGGAAAAAGGCTCTTCAGTTTGTTTGCAAAATGTTCTTCGAATGTTCCGATTCCCTCCAACATTAACAAATTGACCGTCTCTAAATGAATGTAGGATCCTTGACTTGTGGCATAAAAACAGTAACACAACTGTAAAAATTCTTATCAAACTTAAAAATATAAAGAAGTTTTCTGTTTAAAAAATTATTTCCAGTTGTTCTGTTTCTAAGGCGAGCTGAAGAAACTAACCAAAGCATTCTCCAAAAAAGGAGTCTTACTTTGATTGTACTAGCAATTTTTGACATCCTAATCTTAGTATTGCATATTTGTTTAATGTGACGAATGTATGATTGAAGATTTAGAATCATTAGTTTTTTTACCCCACAGCAAAAGACGTCATATATGTATCATTGGCCCGGATGTGACGTCACAATAAGAAACCGGAAACCAACGTACTGTAAGCCATACAAAGGTGTACCACAGATATCAGATTTACAGGAATCTATTGCTGAAAGTATACAGTTGTTTAAACAGGATTCGGCAGATTTAGTCGGTAAATACAGCACTAAACAATATAGTTATTAATATAGCCAGCGAGTAATACATAGACACGCGTACACGCACGTACATACGCACACACGCACGAAAACGTAACGTCGATTGGGTAGTGATAAAGGCCATTTAAAGAAATAAATAAGTCATCTCCTTCTTTGTCATTGTGTCATAAAAGATCATTTTTTATCAGTAATCACAACGAATTTTTATCCAGGTTTGTGGTAGTCTGTCAATAAAATACATTATTTATGTGCATACATTAGTATGGAAGTGTCTACCATCTGGGGACATTTACAGAGCATCCGAGCTCTGAGATATTATTAAAATTTCTTGTAATTTAGGTTTTTTATTCTGTTTTTCCATATTTCATACATGTAGTATTATTCTCTTGCCGGTGATACTTTTGTAGCAATTTTTCACCTTTTTGATGAACAATAACCCTATATTATTGAATGTTATATGATTGGCTTTCTAACATATTCTTTATTTATCCATGTAAACTTTAAAGCATGCGATTAAGCACTACTTATTTTCTATTTGTCTCAGTTTAATAACATGGAGTATTCCGCAATCAACAAACACTTTTTGAATTGAATGATAGAAACAAAGCAACCTATAAACTATTTGGGGTTTTTATCTATTTTTATTTATTTATTTTTTTTTTTATTTTTTTTATTTATTTATTTTTTTTTTGTTCATTCACTCATTTCATTCATTCATTCATTCATTTTGTTGTAGGTATATATGTAGAATTAACAGATAAATATGGACATAAATACGGACCAAAGTCACAAAAATTAAACGAAATAATAGTAGAAGTAGATAAAGAAATATATAAACTAATGGAGAGTCTGGAGAATGATGGACTCATTGATGAGGTTAATATAATGATATTTTCCGACCATGGAATGACCGATGTGTCACAACAACGACTGGTCAACATAACCGGACATGTTGATATGAAGGATGTAGATGTTATGCTGGACAGTGGACCCAACGTATACGTCTGGCCAAAACCGGATAAAATTGAAAAGGTAAATAATCGAATACAAATTGTCCTACACTACCAAATTTTGGTTACGTGAATTTCACTGTAGAAAATTTGCTTGTATACTGATAGACCCATATCATTTAGGATAACAACGGATTTTTCCGATTAATTTTTTCGGAGATTACCGTGACATTATAGGTGATATGCATGTACATATGCCGCAAAAAAAAAAAAAAAAAAAAAAAAAAAAAAAGTTTCAATTTTTTTTTCACGAATGGCTTTAATAATGCTGACGGTCTAAAAAAAATTTTTTTTTTTTTTAAATTTATTTATTTATTTAAAAAGTTTTTATTTTATTTATTTATTTATTTATTTATTCATTTATTTATTTTCCTTGTTACTTTAGTAAAGTTTTTGTACTTCTGAAGTAGGTTTAATAAATCATTAGTATTTCATGATTGAATGCCATTGTAATACTATTTTTCATTAGGTCTATAACGATTTGAAGATGATGAACAATCCGCATTTATCAATATACAAAAAAGAAGAAATACCAGAAGAATGGTTTTATAAACGACATTATAGAATATCCCCGATAGTACTTATAGCAGAAGTCGGCTGGTACATTATAACGGTAATCGATAAAAAACTTTATTTTAGTTAACATCGAAAAGGTAGTGAAGTAAAATAAAAAGAAAAAATAGCAACAAAAAGTGTCACATCATAAAAATGTTAAATAAATGCATAAAATAATAATAATAATAATAATGATAATAAGTCTAAGGTTTATAACATTAAGCTTAAAAGACTTATAAGACACTTTATATACATATAAAAGGTAAATTTATTTTGAAACAGGTTTTAAGAATAAAACAAGGTCACTAAATCAGTCAATCAATCAATAAGCTAAGAAATCAAACACTTCTGAAATAAAGTTCTCAGTCAACGAACAAAAAGTGTAAAAAATCAATCAATCAATTAGTTCTCAAATAATGGTTTTCTTAAATTAGAAAAATACGCAAAATGCATTGCATTTTGAGAAGCAAGGCTTGCTTAACTAAACTTAATTCGTTTCTTAAAATAACGAATGCCAATGTATGCATGTAGACTCATAAATTTGCATCAAATTAAGCACACCAAATTCAATAAATCCATAAAACTTCAAAGGTACAACTAAAATCGAAAATGCATGTATTTTCTATTTCGTTCTTGAAATATTGTTGCAATCACAAACGGCGGAAGAAGGGTTAGTGTTTGATAAACAGAGATTAATATGCGCTTTTTCTTTATCTTTTCAGCCTGCATTCCCGGTTTATTATTTTTACTTTGATTCTGGGCCAATCAAAGGTCACCATGGTTACGAGAAAGTTGCAGAAGATATGCGTGCTATATTTGTAGGCAGTGGTCCTGGTAAGTTTTGTTTTATTTTTGTATTGAAAATATTCAATTAAACAAAAACGTACCAGTCCATATCCAATCTATACCAAAATAAAGTAAAATCTGTAAGTTAAGCATGTAACTTTCCACCATGGAAGTAAGACCGGGTGCTGCGGAAGAGTAGGCATTTTCTAGCTAGCCAAAACTGACGCGTGCGTAAAAAAAATGAATTGGAACATGAAACTATGGGACGTCAAATAAATTCAGGAAAATCATGAAAAATCGTCTTTACACTGATCAATAATATTGTGACGAAGGTAATAAAACTTTTAAGGGCATATATCCAAAATTACATGCACTAATGCATCCCTATTATACACAATTTAAAGATGTAAAAAAAATTAAAGGCAGCCAAAAAAATCAACAGAACCACATAAAACGTAAGTGCCCCCTCCTAGCCCTTCATGAAAATTAATGAGGTTAAAAAACTTAATTAGATGGCAGTTTCTATTAATCTTTTTAAAGTATTTATTGTCAATATCCACATAATACTGAAAGCCTGTTTTATAATTTTTCTTCCAATTTAAAATGCTACAAAATCCAATATTACGTTTCTTAAACATAAATGATAATATAGAAATAATAAATAAGCAAATATGAAAAAATCACTTGATAAGCCTGTATCAAGATAAATGATCTCCCGACTTTGAGGCCACCGGATATAATATTATGGCGGTATCCATTAACGAGTCTTTGTTCTCTGTTGCTTTATATTCTACTTTCAGTAATTCTCATCCTCCTTGAGCTATTGTCTAGATACCAGTATGTACAAAAATGTACATTATCTAGTTTAATTTGGCTTGTTATCCTAAGATCAGGCGCGCGCGCGCGCGCGCGTGTGTGTGTGTGTGTGTGTGTGTGTGTGTTCTAATTATAATATTGGATGTAACATCCATGTTGATTCACCTTTCTTTTATTTTTAGGTTTCAGAAGAAACTACAGGGCCAGGCCATTTAGTAATGTTAATTTATATCAGGTTATGTGCAGTCTGTTGGACATTCAGCCGTCTCCTCATAACGGAACATGGAGTGCTGTTAGTGAAATGTTAAAGTCATCGGGATCTCTAATAGAATCCAGCATAAGTGTACTTCTATCAATCGTAGCAATAATGATAATTAGTTTTATTTGAACACAGTTAATGGATTCACTGAAGTGCATTAATCTTTTCTGATATTGAAATGTAAAAAGCCGTATTTGAGTGATTGTTTCCGTTGAGCAAGATGTTCTTCCATTAACCGAAATTTTCACACCTTTGTGTTTGAATCTTTCCGTGATAATCTGTCTTAGTGGAAGTAATGGATTGAATTTACCACGCATTTTTATGGTAATATGAGGTCAGAAATATGAAAGCAGTTGATTCTGTTTCTGTTTCACATTCAAGACAAATGGGAATACATCTTGAACGTTTGGTTCTTTTGTTTTCAACAATAGATGGAACATCTCTGTTTCACAATGACATATAACAAGATTAAATCTTGACATTAATAAATTCATTATTTAATATCTGTTGAAGGTTATACAGTTCTTAAATTTTTACCCCTTAGTTTTTCACTGTAACGCATCCGTTTAAGCATTTTATGTGTTTTCTTACCATCTATCGTAAATCCGTTTGATTTCTTGATTTCTTTTTAAACTTACTTGATTCAAGATTTGAAATTTAAGATGTTAAAAATCGATCATCTATTATTCTTTAATTATATGTACATTAATATTGTACAAACCGTGTTTTATAAGTGTATTACAAATATCGCAAAAATATATGCTCGCGAAAAATATCGGTAGCCGTTATGGTCATTATAAACGCGAATATATATATATATATATATATATATATATATATATATATATATATATATATATATATATATATATATATATATATATTCCTTAATGTTTATTTTTTATCTTTTGCATTTAAAACTGTTATATAGGCGATTTTTTTTCATACCGTTATAAATCTGCATTAATTCGTGTAACATCTACAGTAGTTTTAGGTTTTCTAGAGGACGGTTTTTCGATAAGTCGTGATCTGATTAATATAAACGCAGTATTTCACTTATATTGTTTACCGTTTATAAGTTATCAATCTTTTCTTTCAATTCAAACAACTTCAAGTCGAATTTAATTTTTTCGAACACTGTTAAAAATAGGAAACGCGCATTTTGCATAATAGCCGAATCCAGACTGTACAGTACTGTACCTGTAATCTTACCTGTCCTGTCAGAGTTGTGGTTCTTGATCTACCAGACGGATTTCTTGCAAAGATAACCATTTCCTCGTCATTTTAATAATGTTTTGTATTTGTCTATAAATTCAGTTTTTGTGAATTTTGTTATTATTGTTGTTGTTTAAGTTTGAATCTGTTTTCTATAAAAATGATTTTGTTTATATTTGTTTCTTTTATTTCAGTCATTTGTTTCTTAATCAATTTGTTTATTCTTGAATTAATTTGATATATAATTTTAAAACATTGTAATGAGATGGTTTAAAATGACCTTATTTAAATGTTGTTTATGTACAGTTTACTTAATAAAATGAGCCAAGCAACTGAATGGCAAAAAAGTCCTTATGGAAAAAAATCGATTTTATATTTTTATTTGTAAAAGAAAGATATGAAATCGAAACTAGTACTTAGTATATGTCAATTGCTTAACAGTGGTTTAACATTCAACAACCAAGTACAGTTTATTTCACTAGTATTTATACAGAGCGAGAATATCAGTTTTTGGGATAGCGGAGGTAACCGATTATTCACCACCACCACAACCACAAAAAAAAAAAAAACAAAAAAAAAACAAAAAACAAAAAAATAATAAAAACAACACGTTGAGTATATTTACTATCAATCAATTTCAAACAACTACCTGTCCGATTGATATTCGACCCTAGTTGTTGAGAGTATGGAAGCTGGCGCCTGATACAATCTGACAACAAAATCCTCTCAATAGATCGTTTAATAGTAGGCGAACCTTCCGTGATATAGGATATTAGGCTTTTGGTGCTGCCTATAGGTGCCAAGTGTGAACCAAAGGATATTAAATGCCTTGTAAGAAGTTGCTCAGTTGTTTAGACGAAAACAAATAAAATGTAATTTAAAAAAATGATTTAATGGTACCATGTTTGAACCCCAGTTGTATGACGTGTCCATAAATATTAAACTTTGCATTATTTGCCTTGTATTATTCAGTACTAATAACTATATTTGTACGAACAAAATGCTGGGCTTGATAGACTAACTCCCATAACAATACAAAGGAGGAATGCATAATGATTTGTTAATAGCTTCATGCTACTAAAAGCAGTAGATACATCACCCTTATTAGCTTTTATGTCAATAAAATATTTAACTTTAACCTTTAAATAAAGTCAAACAAAGAAACGTTTGTTATAAATTTCATTATTTATTTAAAAATTTAGAATTTGTGTTACAAAAAGTATAAAATTATTTAGTACATAATAAAAATGTAAAAAAAATATTGATAAGTAGAAGATAAATCAATGATTATAAGCCATCTAATCTCTCTCTCTCTCTCTCTCTCTCTCTCTCTCTCTCTCTCTCTCTCTCATTAAAGCACTAAAGCTTGGATTACTAATCAAAATGCACCACGTGATTTCTCATATCCTTCCTAACAATCTTTCAAATGAATCTCTTAACTTGACTTTTTCATTCACATTGCGTTATTCCGAAGAAAATTACTTGTTTACATTTCTATTACCTGTCAAAACGACAGTTCATCAAGACATTAAGAAATCACGTGGTTTATTGGAGAAAATCCAATGAAATGTGGTTGCACTATTACCTCGTTAATATGTTTGATTCCTATGAATTGATAAACTACAGAAGACATTTTAAACTAGAAAGCAACAATTTGCAAACAGAAAACTCAACAAAGAATGCATCACATTGTTAATAGAAATACCTATTGTATATGAAGTCAGACGTAAAACGTTTATATAGTTGACATTAATTTGGTAATGAAAAGATTTTTTATAATCAAGATATTTTTCTCGGTAAATTAATGTATGTTGAATTAAACTTCTATATAGAGATATTTTAGAAATGCACAAATAGCTAAATGATATTAGTTCTCATTTTGCAAATCTAAATGTTTTATGTTAATATCACTTGTAAAGATAGTACGAATTAAAATTTATTAACAAACTAAGTAGAAACTTTTGAAAATATTGTTTTCTGATAAGGGATATTGAACCAGACAAGTACCGTATGATATATGAAGCTTGAAACTAAAATTTTAATTTTTTTTTCCGTTAATTTAGAAAATAAAGCATATATTAGTATATGTAGGCGAGAGAACGTTATTGTTGTGACAAGTTTGCCTTTAGACAAATAAGATTAATAGTGCAACCGCAATTAAGATTAAAAGAATTCATTGAATTCATCTAAATGAAGAAAATGCACATTACATCTATATATTGATAAAAAATATAATTATACAGTATTAATTGGATTCAAGCACAACACTAAAATCAACGCTTTTAAAGTTAAATGACAGAAACAAAACAAGAAAACAGAAAATAAAAGTAAATAACTAATGGATAACACACTGACCAATCATCATACATATTACCTTAAGTTTTTAATAAATAAGATTCTTCCCAAATTGATTTTGCTTAGAATATATAGACTTTGAAATTGACGATGAAAAATATGTTTCTTCTTTTTTTTTCTTTGGATTATAAAAATAAAAAGTGCATTTCATAAAAGGTTTTTATTGTTAATGACTACAAAAACAGGTTAAACTGTTCTCAAATTTTCACATTTTCTTAACCATATTCCCTTTAATAATTATTTTCAAAAAATTATGCTTAAAATTTACACAATCATGTTTATATTTAACAAAGTTACAGAAGACTTACAGATTAAGTGGAAAAATTGAAGCAGGATTTATTAGGCTATTTATGTAACAGCGTCACAGATGGTTTACATTTTAAGTGGAAAAATTGTAAGAGGGGTTATTAGGCCATTAATGTTACAGCGTTACAGATGGCTTACATATTAAGTGGAAAATTTGTAAGAGGGGTTATTAGGCCATTTATGTTACAGCGTTATAGATGGCTGACATATTGAGCTGAAAAATTGTAAGAGGGGTTATTAGGCCATTTACTTTACAACGTTTCAGAAGGCTTACATATTAAGTGGAATTTACGTTACAACATTACAGAAGGCTTACAGATTAAGTGAAAAATTGAAACAGGGTTTATTAGGCCATTAATGTTACAGCGTTACAGAAGTCTTACAGATTAAGTGGAAAAATTGTAACAGGGTTTATTAGGCCATTTATGTTACTGCGTTACAGAAGGCTTACATATTAAGTGGAAAAATTGTAACAGGGTTTATAAGGCTATTTAAGTTACAACATTACAGAAGAATTACAGATTAAGTGGAAAAATTGTAACATTGTTTATTAGGCTATTTACATTACAGCGTAACAGATAACTAACATATTAAGAGAAAAAATGTAACAGGGTTATTAGGTCATTTTCTCGACATAAATGAAACATTGCATTGTTGTAGGATTCATCTATTTTTGTAGATTATGGAGATTATGGACACAATTTTAGGTGTCTGACAAATGCACATTACAAATTAATGGTAGTTACTAAAAACAACAATTTATCACTAAATCTAACCATTCCTAGAATATTTCTACTGCAATTTTTACATATTTTCTTGAGTGTTTTTGTGTGCGTAGATATATTATTGCAATATAAGCAATCTTATCTCGAACATAAAGCTGTATGGGTATTCAAATTCTACAACAGGTTTTGAAATTTAATTTTTATTTTATTTTCTTAACCAATGGCATCTTTAATAAGATAATAAAAAAAAAGAATGTAATGAATCGTAGAAGTGACGTTTTGTGCACCAGTTAAGATTTTTTTCACTTTTATCAATGCAGTCAGTCTTTGGATGGTAAAAACGGAGTACCCCAAGGGACTTTATGATTGTTTGCAATGGATTTGGCAAATGTACTAACATCAGGGCCTACTCGAACGTGATTTCAACACGAGTCACGAGAGGCGTTGTCATCTTCAACTGATACTGACGATCACTTGGCAACCAAAGACGATTGTGCATTTAGAATAGTTTTGAGTTTCTATATTACAAGATATATTTAAATTTCACACATGACATTGGTACCATGGGGATATTTAACGCTTTGCGTCATAGATAATACATTTTTCGGCATTGTTCAATTATGTTACAAAATGTGTTGAAACTCTTTCCTATAAAATGAAACGAAAAAAGAAAATTTAATTAAACTCAACTAAAGACTGAGTCACAATTACTAAAAAACAAAATTTGATGTAGAAAAAAAAATTGGATTTTCAATATAATGATAAATGAAATTTTATGATTTAAATGAATATACAATATAAATGAGCTATGAACCAAAGAGATTAAGTAAACATAATGTCAGTATTAAAACTACAGACGGGACTGTTCCTTCACTCCCCGCTACAATTTCCGACGTTGCTGGATCTATTATTACTTGACCTCCTATAAAAGATAAATGAATTTTAGTTAGTTTTAAAAGCACTAAGAGGAGATTTTTTATATCTAACATTCATACATTTCAATAACAACAGATATATAAAACTACAAAACAAGAAGGTTTAAATTATGATGAAGTAAGGTAACCCAAACAGGGTAAATTAGAAAGCTTACCAACTGCGGTTTGAATAGAAATGTTCATCTATTCGGCCACTGAAAATATTCAATAATCTTTTGTAAAACACGAAAAACTCATGATAAGGTTTCATTAAGGCGACTGATAAGCTATTGCAAACTTTAAAACAAATATAGCTGTTAATTTTTTATGTGCCATATGTGCACGTTTCGGATAATTATTCCTTATCAATGACACTAGGGGCCGAAAAGTTTGATAGATAAAAACATGAGCTAAATAATTGACAATTAATGAATCCAAAGTTCTAAAATTATTTGAATCCAAATCCAGCTAATGAATGCTTTGCATAAGTGAGCAAGCCTTAGTTTGAACTAAGTTAAAAAAAATTAAGAAGTCTGGAAATTTAATTCGAAGGAAACAGTTAAGCAAATTTAAATACTGTTATCATATTTTGTCCAATTGGTGAATTTTAAATCTTGAGAAATCATATTACAAAAGGTATTTATTCGTGACAAAAAATCTTCGGAAAATCTTCACTAAAATGTGTTCATTTGTTTTACGAATTTGATTAAGTTTCAAGAAAGGTAATTAAAAAAAATTCACTTAAACATGTACTTGGTATAAGCCAACACAATCAAGACAAAGTCAGCATACAAATAATTGATCAAACAGCCAAATAAGACAAGAAAATACAGATTAACTAGCCGGCTCTGAAAAAAATAACAGTGGTGTGGTTGTAGTTCTATTGAAGCACCAACCTTTCAACTTAGTTCTAGTTGTTTATTTTAATTTATAATTTAAAATAAAACAATTTTAACAATGGGCTATCATCGCTTGAATAAATATTTAATTCATAAAGCACAAGACTTCATTTAAAAAGTATTACTTTTTCAAATCTTTAATCGCATTTTTGTTCTTATAATACAATGGGGATAGTCAGGAACTTTTATCAATAAATGAAAACTTTCCATCATATCTGATGTTGTCTAAAGACCAAAAAACTCGGCGATCCCAAAATGTATTCATTTTATATCTTGCTTAATTTTGTTTTTGTTACTTCGACACTTGAGGCAATTGACATATTTTTTCAGATTATAAATGCAAAGCAGTTTTACAAAAACAATTTCTACGGGATATAATTAAACCACTATTCCAAAATGCAAAGCAAAACTACGAAAAACTGGCAAACTAAGTCAAACATAAAACCTTCTTTAAGGGAAGTAAGAGCGGATCTCCGGTTTTTATTATTATTATTATTATTATTTATTTCTCTTTATTTATTTATTATATTTTCGCATTGTCTTGTGCCCTCTTTTCATCACTGTCTTGTATCGTATCATTTCGTGTTTTTTGCTGTGTTGGTTGTACATGTTTTGTTCCCTTAAAATGTGTTACTTAAAAATTAAATTAAATCTTACTGCATGTGCAATTGGCATAAACATCGAAATTTAATTGTGGTTTTTTCTATATATGTATCATTGTAACCGGTCTGTGATAATTGTATAATTTTGGTTTACTTGTACATTGTAAAATGTTTATATCGTTTATCGCCGATTTTGCATCATTGTTTATCTTTTATAAGGAAAGACTTAACTTTCCGTATCAAGTGTTCTCAGTTACCTGTTGGAGGTTTACATTAATGTAAATTAGCCAATTTTTAAGGTTTTTACTTTTCTTGTGGGATGTTGGTTGATACATGGACTGGAAATTTTGTGTTTGATTAACTAGGGCAAATAGTTGCAAAAATGCTAAAGAGGTAAAGAAAAAGCAAATCAAAAATCCCTTAAGGAAATAAATCATTCACTTTCTCTAAAATAACATGTCTAACACAAATTACCTAGTGTGAAATAAACAGTTGGACCTTTTTTACCCTCTCCTCCACGACTATATCCTAGGACTCGTAACTGATACACTACATTCTTTTTGATACCATAAATAACCCCGTTTGTCACCTTTTCCGTAACAACGTCTTGTGCATTGTGCATGGTTTCACCAAATGGCCAATATCGTAGCTGAAACATGAAAACATAGAAGGAATAGATTTCAAATTAAGCATATACATATAGTATTTTATGGCGATTATATCTCAAATAAGATATTAATATGTTCGATTATGTTCATAAATGAAATAATATTAGTGTTAATAGAATAATCTCTATTTTTACAAACCATTACATTTAAATTGGGAAGGCAAGGACAGGTTTTATTCAATTTATTGATTTATTTATTTATTTTACTTTATTTATTTATTTATTTTTTTAAGTTTTAAACCCTTCAGAAAACAAATGAACTCGATATAGAGTTTGATTATATACTTTTCATCTACAAATATTTTATTCTAACAGATTTTGGAAAATTTAAATTTGTTAACCGTTCTAATTGGCCTATCATGTTATTTACCAAAAGCGTTTACAAATATACTTAATTTTAAAATTTTCAAAACACTCCTGACAAAATATACCTTATATCCTTTGATTGTTTCCTCATATAGACCGGTACTTATCCCTCTCCATGTAACATACACACTATCGGAGCCATGTGATGACACGTTGACATATTCAGGATACATAAACGGTGCTAGAATTAATGAAGAAATAGAATGCTAATGCATATACGAGAGGAACAACGTCCATTAAATGAAACATCGTAAATCATTAGGAAAGCCTACCTGATATTCTCGCAGTCATTATAAAACATTTTTACCAAATTATATATAACACAACACGAAATTGATTAGTGATCTACTATACTGTCTTACGTGGTTATGGTTATTAGATATTTTAATGATGTTTCAAGACTTTTTCTTTTTTATTTAAAGGATGGCAGTTCAAGGATTGACAAGATAACCATCCAGAGTGCCTGGTAAAAAGCTAACAAGCAAGCTAACTGGCAACGGTTTTCAAACTTGGACCTACCCGAGTGAGATCCAAAAAAAAAAGGAGTTGTGTTCTATGAATTCCCGCTTAAGAAGCATCCAAACAATAATGCAAGACGTCATTATTCAAACAAAAAATCATGATTTAATTGGCTTACCTGAGAGAAACGTGCTAACGCGTTGTGACTGACTTGGTTCGCTTTCTCCAGCTGTATTGAATACCTGGACTGTAATCCAGTAGTCACTGTTAGGTATTAAACCAATCACCATACCTTGTGTTAATTCTGACCCATAAACATAGGTTGTTCCAGATTTAAAGTCCGGATTTTCAGCATCTTCAAAATTAATCTGAAATAAAATTTTCAAATATAACAAGTGAGTAGTTTTTTCTTTAATATAGACCACTGAAAGACATGACATGAAGCTGTAATCAAGAATTATAGCATACCTTGAAAAAAATAAAAGGGAAAAGTACTGAAGGCTTATCCATTATGACTTAATTTGAGTAAAACCCGAAAACAAGTACTCTTCTTGATAATATCTAAAGTTGAAAAACAGGTGTAAGGCTGATAATTTTATATCACGTCCAAATTATTATTACTTTACTTACGATTCCAGGAATTGGTAAGTTATAAAGAAAATCCAGTACGAGTTTGAGGTCGAGATGGGGAAATTCCGATCGATTGGTCAGATTTTCATCTCAAACGAGTTCTGAATTTCTCCATCTCGGCCTCAGTCGAGTAATTGATTATTTTTCTTTTTCTTTTTATTTTTCATATAGTTTTTCGCACTAAATTATCATCGTTGCAAATTGAAAAAAAATGTAGTTCCCGTTCAACTAAGATGGGCTACACGTGCGCACGTGGGGAGCAATAATCTGTGAAAAAGTTTTGTATAGTTCAATTTGTATCTTGTATTATCTAGTCGTTTTTGTTATTTTCTTGAAATGTTTTTTTCTTTTGTTTGGCAGGTTGTTGCCAAATGCAGATGTCACAGTGTGGTTAAAATCGGTAAGGCCTTAGCATTACAGTCACCTCTCACAAAGCTAATAGATTTTTATATGAGCCACAGTATTGTCTTTATATACGTGATAATACAATTTGAATTGATTTAAATAGTAGTTTAAACAATCTCCTACCTCAAACCCCATTATTCTTCCCTTTACAACTTCTCTAGTGTTTGGTATTTTGTCCCAATACACAATTATCGCCGTACTATTATATTCATAACCATTGATATTTGTTGGCACTATTGTTGGCACTGGAAAAAGAAAACAAATAAAAGCGTCCATTGTTAATAAATAAAAAGGGAAAATTTATTAAAGAAATAAAAGATCCATTATCGACAATTTAAAATATGTAAATTATATAAACTACACAAATACAAACTTTTTAATGATATTATTTTTATTTTTTATTTAAATATTCATTACAAATAATTTTTATTCAAAAGCTATGAAATTTAGGGAAATATGTATACATATGAAATGCAAGTGCAAGTGTACCTTTATACAACAATTGTTTAAAGTAATAATATCATGTTAAATCAACTATTATACAAATAAAAATTATCAACAATATAAAAACTTTCAAATCCACATACTTCCTTCCGCAGAATACACCAATGCTATAGTACTATTTGGCCCAGGTCCGATCTCATTCCAAGCACCAACTTTTACTTCATATTCTAAATAATAGTTGTTCTCTCCAACTGTATCTGTGTATGATGAAACGTCACCAGTCAGATTTTTCTACAATAGGATAAGTTTACAGGATTTTTTTTAAATTATGTGTAAAATATTCTACCTGTCATTACCAAAGATTTTGTTTAAAGGTTTTTTGTATGAAGTATTTATTTCTACATTTATTTGCAAAATCCTATATATCGATATCAAAAGTAATTTAATTTTAACTTCTGTATAAAATCTATTAAAAATAAAGTGAAGAAAATAAAGTGTAGTAGTATTAGATTGTATACAAAATTTCAGACTCTTGCTCTTACAATTAGGCGGTCAGTTCCGAGAAAATTTGAAGCCAATCCCAAGGTCTGTGGTTTATCAAATTCCGTTTTAAATCGCTAAGTTATTTGGATTTTGAAATGATATGTTATCCACTTATCATAGGAATTAACAACTTCGAATTATTCACTACCTTAATACTGGGAAAAACAATTCTCTAAGCTGAAATGTTGATTGAATTTAACCGAGTTTCGTAGTGTGTGTGTGTGTGTGTGTGTGTGTGTGTAAAATTGGAATTAAGATAAGGGTCAGATTACACTCTCAAGAATTAACTTCATATTAAAGATTTTACACAAATATATACAAGTTTTAATTAGCGACATTTTTGTTCTCTTAAATAAAATAGAATGTAATACTTACATGTTGCCATTTATTAGTGGAACCTTTCAGACGCCAGTAAAGATTGTATCCAATTGTTTCGCCGCACCAGTCCTTCTGGGCCAATGGCTAAATAAAACAAAGAAATACTTTAGTTTTAGTTAAACTTGATAAGAAAAAATAGTGCTTTAAACTTTATGTCAATTGTTTTAACTATCGATAAAAGTCTAAAATAAAAGTTACAATTTAATTAGCAAAATATACACAACAAAAAATAGCTGAGGGTGCATGACCACAACTAAACAGCAGCAATGGTCAATTTTTAGAATGTTATTAATTATTAACGGACCAAAAAACGAATGGTTGTAATGGTTAACTAGCTAATTATCTCCTGTTTATCCGGTCACCATACGTCTAGATATTAAAAGACATATAAATGTTGCCATGCAGGTTAAGCTTGTTCAAAGATTGTTTATGTTTGAAACTTTTTTGCAAACATCTAAATAATAAACAAAATGTGTAAAAACTTTTGTAGCAGTGGGAATCGGTTTTAGAAAAGAAATTATTTTTATACATCGTATCTGAAATAATGACTCTATTCAAATCCACGTATCCTTTTTCGGAAAATTTTGTAATTAACCTTTTCCTAAGTGTACGTCTTCATTTTTCAAAAAAAAAACGTTCAATAATGTGAAAGGTGAAAATATACATTAACAACTTTTAAAAACTTTAATAAAAAAGTATACATTTAGTAACGATACAAAAAATTAGTATACCTGCCAGCTCATATATAAAACACCCACTGAACCATTTCCACCACCTACATTAGCGGGAGCCAAAACCGGCGCTGCTTTAGGAAGCGTATAATATGCTGCAACATATTAAAATTATATACAGCTTATTTTTCTCTACAGAATTTATACATTTGCGTCGTCACAATGCAAACCACCATAATAAAAGGGAATTGATACTGATTATATATTACTTTAATGAGTCCATGATGATGCCTGGGCCTTAGTGTTCTAGAGTTTTTAAAGTTGTGATTATAAGATAAAATTACTCTACTACTACTGATGATGATAATTAGCTTTAAAACTTAATATCATTGCTTTGATTTTCGGTTCATAGAATATTTTTATACTTATTTTCTTCAATGAATTATAAGCAATCATTATTTTTTCTTTCTTGTGTTTTTGAACAGAACATCAATATTTACACAGATAAAACCATTCCTTTCTGCATCAATGAAAATCGTTTTTTATTTTTTTATTTATTTATTTTTTTTTATTTATTTTATTTATTTATTTTTTTTTTGTTTCAAAATGTAGCAATTTCATTTTACCCCATTTAGTTTGATAATAAAAGCCGCAGATCATCGAAAGGCAAATTAGCTTTCTTATATAAGAATTTGAATTTGCGACATTTTAACGGGTGTTGGTAGTCATATGCAGCAGCTGTAAAAGCAGTTTGTCGCCTAGGTAAACAAAATATACAATAATTGTATACATTTACTGTCTCCAATAATATGCATCTTACTTGATGGTAAGCTAGCTGGTCCTGGTTCAGCGAAATTATTCTTAGCTCTGACCCTAAATCTGTAGCTTGAGAAAGGTGTTAATCCACCAACAACGAACGTTCTTCTGTCTGTTAGTGTTGGGTGGATGATATTCGGTCCCTCAGTTATTTCTGTTTATAGAAATAAAAAACACCAATTATTATAAAACGTAAGACGCGTTAAGAAAGTTTACGCTGACTTAACAAATTATTAATATTTTTACTGAAATATCTATATTACCTTTGACTTGAACTATCCAGTTTTCATCCAATGAGGTTGAAGCTTCTAAAATATAACTTATAACAGACGAACCATGGTCTGGAGCACTGAACCACGTGACTTGAATCGAATAAGGAGTTGCAGTGTCTTTTTCGCAGTACACACGGGCTGGTTCTCCTGGAGGGCCTATAACAGTTAATGTAGCTATTCCGCTTGTACGTTGTGTAGTGGACCTAGCAATGCATTCATAATCACCAGCATGATAGAAATTGGCGTAGTTAATATAAAGACCTCTCGTTCCTTCATTTTCTCCCTGAAAAAGAACCAATTTATTTTAATAAATTTGTATTGTTATACACTTTTTAAATGTGAACTGTTTTTTATTGTTATACACTTTTTTTATGTAAATTGTTTTTAATTAAAGATGGAATCATTTTACCAAATAAATACTAGTACTTTTTCATTTTAAAAAATACCATGTATTATAGCAGATAAACATTTACTTGAAAATTTACACTGTGTACATAACGATACAAAGGCATGCAAAGGGAAGTAATTAGAAAATTACATTAAACTTCCGAATGCTGGGCTAAAGCGTAATTGTAAAATGGTGTCTTTAAAGATTAATCGAGTAATTTTCTTAAATATCTAACATTCCATTCAATAATAAAATTTAATTAATTGAGAAGAAAGACAAATCTTGTGAGCAACAATGAGATCACAATAAAATATAGCCTACCTAGCGTTTATTATTAAAACACGGACAAAATATTGATATACCTACCTTTGATTTTAACAATTTATTAAAAATTATGGATTTACCACTAAACCTTAAATTACATTAGACTGAACTTGTTCGATACATACTGGAGATACCACAACAAATGTTTTACGCATTATGAGAAGAGCAGGGTAAAGTAATGTGTTTTCAAATTTGCTCAGTGTGAACGATGTCGCAGTTTCGGTAGGCCCGAAAAAACAATCTTCCTTCTGCAATACATGTACAACTGAAAGACTTTAAAAAACTAGGATCTGTACCGAGCGGCATCTTACTATTTTCAGGCACCAATATTTCTGAAGCACACCTTAAGACTTTACTTACCCTTTGGTAAACATTTCCAAATTTGTTATCAAAATCAATTGTTTTTCCATTAAATCTCCACTCGTATACAAGGTCATACAGGTTGAAGTCATATGAAGCTTCACATCTAATAAATGCAGTTTCATTGGCATAAACAAAGGTGTTGTTCGGAGGCAAAACCAGTGAAATACCCTCTGAAATACAATTATTGATTGATTTATTAATTACTTATGTTTCGGTTTAAAATCGTTTATAATTTCACCACATATGCTAATGTGTTTTGAGAAGATTTGAATACGGTTGACTACGTCAAAAGACGAAAGAATGGGTAACATTGTATTATCAAACTAACTAACCCTATTGTTGCAACATCTATATAATGCTGTAAAAATACAATGTGTTATAGTAATGCAATTTCCGTTAAAGTACACTCTGATACGGAGGAATGTACACTTAATGCAATTTGACGATTTTCACTTGACTGTTTAATGAAAAATATTCATCTTAAGTCCAGTTGTCAAATCATGTACTTTCATCATAATAATCGCAAGTGCCCGTGTGTGTGTGTGTGTGTGTGTGTGTGTGTGTGTGTGTATGTGTGTGTGTGTTAATAATCATTCTACCTGCAACAGTGACTTTAGTTGTACTTTCGGCTTTACCATTGGTATTTTCAGCTGAACAAGTATAGAACCCTGCGTCCCCATAGGTAACCTTGATTATTCTCAGGTAGCCATTGAGAAGCATTTGTTTATTTCCTGATGATGTTCCGGGAGTAAGACCCATTGCCTGATTATTTTGTTTCCAGACTATCGTTGCTATAGGAGCAGCTTCCGGTACACAAGGTATCGTCAGGTTACCGCCTGATCCAGCAAGCATTGATTTTGGTAGTGGGTGTTTTTGAAATGAAGGTTTAAATGCTGCAAAGTATAAGAAATCTAAGTTTTATGTAGTTCGTCTTTTAACTGATAAATACTCCTCCAGTTTTTACGTTCTAACACAAAAAATGCCAATGATGCACAGGACGGCTCTGATGTAACTCTCTTTAGAAAAATTACAATTTATCTTGCCAATAACACCTTTAACGATTGTAGTTGTGACAATTGATTAATTTTATTTTTAAGAATAAGAATGCTCCATGATATTTACAAAATTGAGTTTGGACACTAAAAACTCCTTATTTTACGAATAATTACAATTTACTTAGAAGTAAATGAAGATTGATTTTTTAAAGAAAACTTACAAGAAATTTACAAATAACTAGTAAACATAATGTTACAAAATTAATCGAATTATTGACGGTCATAATTCTGAGAATGCTTTACAAAACAAAACAAAAAAAAAAAAAAAAAAAAAAAGAAAAAAGAAAAGAAAAGGAACAAAACTTTCAGGACAAGATAAAATGTGGAACTCTTCATACTTACTTAGCGTAAAACCGACACTACCTTTTTGGTTGGAATCGGCGAGAAAAAGTTACGAAAAAAGTAAATTTAGAAAATGGATTTTGCAATGTTAAACTTACATAATACACGCAGTTGTGCGTTGCTGAATGTGGTTCCATGCACGTTATGAGCGCCACATTGGTACATCCCTATATCAGATTCGGTTAAGGAATAAATCTTCAGAACGTTTGATACAATGTCTAACTTCCCAGTGACCGGTTGTAACGGTTGTGAGTTTTTGTACCACGTGTACGTCGCTCTTGGTTTTCCAATTGCTTCACAACGCCAAGTTAGTTCACTGTTCAGATCGGCATGGACATGTTGTAGCGGAGAAACAAAATAAGGAGCGGCTAAAACAAATTTAAAAAAAAAATAGTTTTATCCACATATGAATAAATTCCATTTCTATTTTGAAAGTGAATAAGTAAAAAGTAAGGTTCTGAGATAAAGGTTTCAAAGATAATTCGTACTATATAACCCAACTTCTACAATTTAGTTTGAAATGATTATCTATTGCGATTGTTTACTAAGGTTTAACTACTGTCAGATGGTTTTTTTTTTTTTTTTTTTTTTTTTTTTTTTTTTTTACAAACTTGGTACCACTTGTTTCTTGTAATAGAACCTTTAGGGTGAAATTATGGAATTATGGAGAGGTACTTGTACTCTTTATTGAGGATCCTATAGTAAACATTAATTATATAGTACAACAAAACTCATTTAATTCTTGGTATTGTAAAGGCTTTTATAGATAATTAAAAAGTAAAGACTAACGACAGCATCATCTGTAGTTTATCAGTTAGTTAAAATATAAGCTTGATAAGGAATACTGTGTTTTCGAAATATATTGCAATATGAAAAATCATGCGGTCGTTATTTTTTATTTTGTTAAAACAGGAAATTATTAAAACTAAACGCAATATAAAAACCGTCATCAAGTTTTATAGTTTCGTAGTTTAAAGATCATATTTATCAGATAAAAGTTGTTTTAAAGCTAAACGATAACTTTGCTACATCACTTATCGTAACAGTAATGAAAGTCGCAAAATCTATTTCCTTTAGGTTCTCTCGATTTTAAAACAAAAATATATTGGAAAATATTTGTACATATGCTTATATCTTGCAGAAGATGCATGATGAAATCAAGATTTTTTTTAAGTATTTTTTTTATTTATCTTTTTGCTTTATTCTATAGAATTCACATACTCTTAGATATATGTGTGAGGAAATAATGTATAATTATAAAATACAAATACCAGTTAAATTTTTATGTGCCAGATGTGCACATTTCGGAAATTCCTTCCTCATCATGTAATAAATGAATTATCTTAGAAATTCTATAATACATTCTTAAATAATTCAAAAATTCCCAAAAATACAATGCTGTTTAAATTAAAATTACATCTTTATTTTATCAATGTTTAATCTTGATTCAATATTGTAATCTTAGATGTGACAACCTATGTTATCTGATGACATGACGATTAAATAACCCGGAATTATTCACTTCTCGATAATAAAACGCTCTCTCTCTCTCTCTCTCTCTCTCTCTCTCTCTCTCTTACCTCCTATTGACAATGTGTAACTCTTTTCATCAAAACTTCCATCTAGTCTGCCCACATGACATGTGTAAGTTCCTTCATCATCAATATCTACATTATCTATTGTTATGACACGGTCAAGGTCACTAAACTTTGCGCGTGCTGGTATTGGTTTCCCTTCTCGTCTCCAGGAGTATTTAAGGGGCATTCTGTTATGTGAAATAAAATATGTATTAACTTAATTAAATTTTGCAAAAGCAGCTTTAAATAAATGATATAAAGAAATAAGCATTAATATACTTTAATGCGACCACTGAATACCCTACTTCGGACTGGCTTTGGAAAGTATGATAAAATGTTGCCCGGATATCAAGTTAATACTTTAATGGTACCTGTATTTCTAGTAGGTACGTATATATAAAACAGAAATACCTGTTAAATTTTGATGTGCCATATGTGCACTTTTCGGAAAATCATTCCCCATTAGTGACAGTATGAGCCGAAAAGTTTGTTGATAAAAAACAAAAGCCAAACAGTTAAAAATAAATGAATCTAAAGTTCTTAAATTTATGAATCCAAATTCAGCTTAGGAAAGCTTTGCATAAGGAACCAAACCTTAGTTTTTTATAAATGTTTCTTTGATATTCAGACTACATTAGCTCACATCGTATGTGGGAGGTCGGGGTTTGAATGACTTGAATATTGGTAATGATTGTTCTTTCGCCAATCCGACAAGACGTATATCACACGCATATATTGTTATAAATTTTTAGTTCTATACAATCAAAAAGTGCGCTGATTTTGTGAGGAATTACTTTTAATAAAACAAACATACTAGTCCTTGTCCATATCACACTCCCAAAAACAAAGTTAAAACTTTGCGAACTGGCAAAATATGTTATACACGTAAACTTCCATCAAAGAAGCGAGGCCGGGTGCTCCGGAAGGGTAAGCACCTCCTGTCTAGCTAGCTATACCCATGGTAGGTAAAATATATCTAGTATAAGTTGGGATACAGTGACTACATACTTATCAACAATACTGTTAAATATAATTTAAGCAATTGAAAACCATTCATATAAACTTACCGGCCATATGCTAGACACTCTAAACGAATCCGTTCACCGCGCATTGGTTGTTTGGGATAAACGGTTGGAAAATCGTTATGTATCTGAGGGTGATAATTTGCAGCCGCTAAAAAAATAATGGATTTAAAAATATAAAGAAAAGACCAAACAATAAACTTTTCAAATTTTAAGTGTAAAAACTGCTTGGTTCATTAAGTCTGATTTTGAAGATAAAATATTTCTGTACGTAAATAAATGAGCTCCATTAATGGATTATTAACAAATTATCAATACATTTCAAAACCTGATGTCTTATTCTGTTAAAAAAGCTAATGTGGACATAATTTGCAACCTAAATTTGATTTTAACACCACAGGCCTCTTTTTACTTCATTTTGTCATCACTCTAAATGTAGAGAAGCCATCCTGCACCTTAGTAGTTTAAGATTCCATCATTCTGTGGAATTAGTTTTTTTCCAAAGAGAATGTATGAAAGAGTGTATGTTAAAAAAATAATTGTAAATTACAAGTAAGCATTAAGCATTAAAAAGTGAAATGTTTGCACTTACTTTCTCCAGTTACTGTGAGGTGCATCTTTGGACTGATCATACTGGTTGGTTGATCAATTGATAACGTCTGACCTTGACCTGCAGCTAAGGTCACTATACAGTGAAAATCACCTTCATCCGATTGTTGAACTTCAGAAAAATAAAGATTTCCACCAGCGGATAAGAAGTAATAATGGTTCAACTCTGAGAACAGAAAGTTTCCATTTTTTCTCCATTGGTAAGTAACAGCTAAAATTCAAAACAAACATTTAAAATTATTGATTTAAATTTTCATATACAAAAAATTATGATTTTTTTTACAAAATAACACCAGCGTATATCAACGAACGTATGCATGTACTCAAGTAAAATATTTAGGTAGAACGTACATGTAAACTAAACGTACTCCTAACGAGTGTTAGCAAGACTGGAAAACGACGGCAAATTTTCCTGTGTTGACAACCAATTACAATTTAAAATAAATATAACGGATTCTTCGAATAGGAAGCTAAAACCTGAAAAACTTGTGACATAGATGGCATTATGCAAATCAATTCTAGCGCTCTGTAAATGTAACACGGTCTGACATTTGTGTTCGTTAGTAAAAAAATATCGGTTATTTACTTATTAGGCGGCAAAATATTCTCAAGCGCCTAACACGTTGAACACATCGCCTTTTAGTGTATTAGCTTAAGCTTGTGAAAATTTCGTCATTTCGCTTGCGGGATGTTTTTTCCGTTTAAAACCGGTTAACTCTACCCTTAAGATAACCATGTCGATATAATTTTAAAAATCTTGACCAAGACTTTTGTGGAATAAATACGAAAAGTCTTAAAACATTAACATTCAGTACGGAAAACCTTGAAAAAGCTGTCGTGATCTGGATATTCAGTGACTGTCTCGACAGATTTGGACCGTCAACAGCTTGGCAGTTTATCGAGCCCTCGGCAGCCTAATTCGACAACTGAATCTAACCCTCTAGGATTCGAGTAACAAACAGTGATCGAGCAGTTGGGTTCGTTCCTACCTACCCGGTTTATATGATGGCGGTATGCAATTTAAAACTGTTCCCTGATACAACGGAACATTAAATGTTCCTAAAGGCACATTGGAAAACTGTTCTAAATCTGAAAAATAAAGAAAATTATATATGTAAACTTTACAAACTTGCCATCAATATGAATTACCCTTTAAGTGACATTAAAAATAATAATAATCCGCAATTACACCAAAGAAAGCACAAAATATTGTGTTAACCTTACTCTAATGACTTTATCAATAAACAAAGGATGAAAAGTGTTATGTAGTTAAAACATAATGTTGTTTCTTCTGGTCTTTGTGCTGCTTTTGTCTTAAGAAGTTTAGTGACCAATTTGACGTTTTAAGTAACATAAAAAAGAATACACATTTGAACTGCTGCTGCTAATAATGATGAGGAGGTAGTGGTGATAATGATGTCATAATGGTGCACTGATGATGATGATGATGATGATGATGATGACGAAGAAGAAGAAGAAGAAGAAGATGATGATAATGATGATGATGATGGTGATAAAGAAGAATAAGGTGATGATGATGATGATTATGATATATTTACTTACATCCCCAGGTCAAGTCGATAAATGAACTGAGAATTGATCCATATTGATTTTCGGCTTTACACTGATAGACCCCTGTATCTGCCGTTTCATTCGGACTAGAGATTGTTAGCCGTCCATTACTCAGCGTGAACCGATTACTCAGTGCTGACGTAATTTTCTGTGTGACGTTAGTTCCGATTTCTCGGTACCAGGTATATGTTGGTGACGGGTTCCCTGATGCTACACATTCCAGGTATACCACAGTTGTCCTGTCGGTAAACAGAACATTATAAGGCAGTGTTGTAAATACTGGCCCTCTTTTGGCTTTATTGGGGTCGTTAATATCTGTTCCATATGCTGAAAGTTAATTAATAAATTAAAATAAAATCACACAGATTTACACAGCAACTTAATGTAAAACAATTGCATCACAATGCTGAATTCATTGTAAGCCAAATTGCTATCAAAATAGCATCGGGGAAAAACACCTCCAAACAAAAAACCATTTTTTCTTCTTTCTTTCTTCCTTTCTTTCTATCTTGAAGTTCCTTTTTTGTCCCTGTTTTGAAATACTCTAAAATTTTACATAGGCAAAAGAAAAAAAGCGTTTTTCCTCCATTTTTAAAAAATAAAAATGAAAGGCACATGTACTCAGCATTACCTTATAAGAATTAAAAGCATATTGTATGTGAGGCTTTATGGGAACATAAAAAAAAAGTTAAATTGGATTAAAAAGGTTACTAAAATTACATACTGAAATCTCGTCCACTTTGTACTATTCTCTGGATCTCTGCCGATGGAATTTCACAAATATATTTTGATCTGACGTTTCCGTTAATCTTGGTCCAGCCAAATTTCATGACAGGTGCCCCTTTCAGATTAAAAAAACAAATGTTTTATAACAACATTGTATTTAAACATAAAACTGATATTGTTGTATGTTCTCCTAATGTTCGGTCTCTTGGCCGAGTCACCTGGTGTACAATAAAATAACTGCTACAGAATTTAAAGAATTATCCTTTCTTTCCCCAGAACTGACCACGTCGAAATAAGTGGAAGAATCTTGAGGCGTAAAACACCATTACTACGTAAAACACCATTACTGCATAAACACCATTACTACTACTACTACTTTCTTTTAAAAAAAACAACTATAACGTCATAGAAAAACGTCATTTTACGAGAAAACACAACATCATGCGATACGAATTGGAAACAAACTCCATCAAATCACATGTAAAAAGATACTCTGTTGAACACAGTTATTATTTGCCGTTTTCAAACACAATCGGTACAGTTACTAAACAACGGTTTGTCAAAATAAGCAAAGTATCGCTGTATTAACCTTTGTTTATTTAGCTATATCATTCAGTAACTAACTCTTCATAGTGGCACGAATGACAAAAGGTCAGTAAGGTCAAATAAAAACCCAGGTTTCTTTCTTCATTCTGCACTATACTAAAAGCCTTGATATAAGTGAAATATCTATGACTTGGACAATTCTCTACTTTCTACATGCTGTTTACAGATACATTAATCGAACCCAAGAAAATCTAGCAGTTCTTTTGTGAAACAAAGTAGCTTTTTGAAGTAAATAGGGCGTTAAAAAGATTTTAAAAGTTACAAAATTTTCAGTTTGTTTTCTCTGTTAGATGGTTTTTATTCCCCCCCCCGCTCATTTTTCATTTTTGGCTCTTGCCAAGTATATGTTTTGTAGCTGTAAATTTCTTTCTTGTATCCTGAATGCCAGCAGAGTGGAAAACACGTACATACCTGAATGCCAACAGTGTGGTATACACATACAAACCTGAATTCCAGAAGAGTGAGATACACGTACATACCTGAATGCCAACAGTGTGGTATACACGTACATACCTGAATGCCAACAGTGTGGTATACACGTACATACCTGAATGCCAACAGTGTGGTATACACGTACATACCTGAATGCCAGCAGTGTGGTATACACGTACATACCTAAATGCCAACAGTGTGGTATACACGTACATACCTAAATGCCAGCAGTGTGGTATACACGTACATACCTGAATGCCAACAGTGTTGTATACACATACATACCTGAATGCCAACAGTGTGGTATACACGTGCACGTACATACCTGAATGCCAGCAGTGTGGTATACACGTGCATACCTGAATGCCAGCAGTGTGGTATACACGTACATACCTGAATGCCAACAGTGTGGTATACACGTACATACCTGAATGCCAACAGTGTGGTATATACGTACATACCAGTGCCAGCAGTGTGGTATACACGTTCATACCTGAATGCCAACAGTGTTGTTTACACATACATACCTGAATGCCAACAGTGTGGTATACACGTACATACCTGAATGCCAGCAGTGTGGTATACACATACATACCTGAATGCCAGCAGTGTGGTATACACGTACATACCTGAATGCCAACAGTGTGGTATACACGTACATACCTGAATACCAACAGTGCGGTATACACGTACATACCTGAATGCCAACAGTGTGGTATACACGTACATACCTGAATGCCAACAGTGTGGTATATACGTACATACCAGTGCCAGCAGTGTGGTATACACGTTCATACCTGAATGCCAACAGTGTTGTTTACACATACATACCTGAATGCCAACAGTGTGGTATACACGTACATACCTGAATGCAAGCAGTGTGGTATACACATACATACCTGAATGCCAGCAGTGTGGTATACACGTACATACCTGAATGCCAACAGTGTGGTATACACGTACATACCTGAATGCCAACAGTGCGGTATACACGTACATACCTGAATGCCAGCAGTGTGGTATACACGTACATACCTGAATGCCAACAGTGTTGAATACACATACATACCTGAATGCCAACAGTGTGGTATACACGTACATACCTGAATGCCAAACAATGTGGTATACACGTACATACCTGAATTCCAGCAGTGTGGTATACACGTACATACCTGAATGCCAACAGTGTGGTATACAAGTACATACCTGAATGCCAACAGTGTGGTATATACGTACATACCTGAATGCCAGCAGTGTGGTATACACGTACATACCTGAATGCCAACAGTGTTGTATACACGTACATACCTGAATGCTAACAGTGTGGTATACACATACATACCTGAATGCCAGAAGAGTGGGATACACGTACATACCTGTGAATCGATAAGCGATATGTATAGGTAATGTATCTTTGTCAGCCAGGTTGTTCCAGTACTGATCTGTGTCGGTGGCCAATGTACCATCCCCCTGCCACTGAAGTACTGAATCCATATAAACCCCACTTGTCCACCAGTCGACATCTCTACAAAATATATTAACAAGTATTTCAAAGTATATATAAAAATTACATGTTTGAATATTGTTAAAATATTCGGAAGTTTCTTTATGTAAGAATAATGGTAAGCTTGCTAAACGAAATCTATGATATCCGGAAAATCTCAGAAATCTAAGGCTCCAGTTTCACAATCATTCCTTAACTGAAATTTGTCCTAAGTTTTTTGCAAATTTGGCAATAATTTATAAAAATACAAATAAACATTTTTGGGGAAAAAACTAAGTATAAATTTTATCAACTTAAAGGGATTTCCGAAATAACAATTGAATTAACGAATATCTTAATATCCTTAACAAAATTATTAAGATTTCAAATTTTCCATATTTAAGTTACAGAAATTCTTAGTAAAGTATTGATTGTGAAACTGGATCCAGAATGCACATGGGGTTTTATCAAACAATGTGTTTTCAAGAAGAAAGATAGAAGTTTAAAATCGGATGAGAAAAGATACGATTTAACACATTATAAATTGATAAGGTTAAATAAGAAATGACATGCTGTAAGATGATAAAACAGTTCCTGATATGTATGGGTTAACTGATTTTTTAGAAAGAAAAAACATAGATAACAAAATTTGTGAAACATTTAAAGTTAAAGTTGTATATCATATAGGATTCCTGATATGTATGGGTTAACTGATTTTTTAGAAAACAAAATTTGTGAAACTTTCAAAGTTAAGTTGTATATCATATAGGATTCCTGATATGTATGGGTTAACTGATTTTTTAGAAAACAAAATTTGTGAAACTTTCAAAGTTAAGTTGTATATCATATAGGATTCCTGGTATGTATGGGATAACTGATTTTTCGAAGGGAAATAAGAAAGTTATATGGCTTTATTTTACTTACCTTTGTGTATCAATTTGTTGTAAATGTTTATTTATAAAATCATTTTCTTGATAATCGTTGACACTGACAAGGGATGCTCCCTGACCCTGCAAATAAACCACATGATCATTTAAAAATCTTCCACTTCGTTTTTCGTATGTCCGCAGATTTATGATTGGTAAGTCAAAGCTATATATATAATTATCGATTTGAAGATGAATGATGACAATGGGCGAATCGTTTATACAGCGACTTCTTACTGACTATTGTCCTAACGTGCTAGATCGAGTGTCAGTATAATTACCACAGTTTTTTCTCATCGAAATTTCCTGCTACTTCATCTATAGCTTTTGACGTCTCGATATAAGTCAAAACATTTTGACTGTGACATAAAACCCAATTAAATCAATCAACAAATCAAACCAATCATAGCAATTTGGTTTTCTTAGTCATTTTAAAACATTGCTCACGATCCAAAGAAATATTATTGCCTGAATGTAAACATCATTCCTTTTGATCTTATAATCTTTCGAGACATTAAGTTGAAACCCTGTTTTGTTTCATTGTGTGTTTTGAGTAAGACATTAAACTTCACATTGTTCTTGTTTACTGGTACAGCTAATTGACAAACGAATACAGACGGCATCATGTATATAGAAATATTGGTTAACGGTCTTAGGGACATCATAAACAATCTGTAGTACCGCGTCACTTTAATCGGATGTAGCGGAGACTTTAAGTGTCTACACGCAGTATTGTACGATGGCCGATATCAGCCGTACAAAAACACACATCACTAACTACAAACTGTACTTAATTTTTACATAAATATGTACAGAAAATACCTTTACTAAACATAAACTGTACATAATAAAAACATTATGTACGGTTTTTGTTGTTACTAACGCGAACTTGTACCAATTAAATGATTTGGACATTTTGTCAATTCTTGAATCTGGGTCGGTTCATTTAGTAAAGTATTTGATGAAGAGCCTGCAGATTAAAGTGTAACATTTTATCAGAACCTTATAATTGGGTTGTCAACTAAAGAAAAACAGGTGTGTAATTTATTGCCACATACTCAAAAGAAAATGGACATCGGAATAAATGTAACAGCGAACGGTTAGTAAATTTAAAATATATTTTTTCAAAAGTTTCTAATATTTATATAATATTTTAACAGTCATTAACTTAAACATTTTTCAATAAAGTGATTTAAGTGATCAAAGTAAAAATAATGCATTTGCTAAACTTAAAAAAGGGCAGGACTGGTTGTAAGTCCGTTATTACATTTTGTGATGTAAGTGTAGAACGAAACTATTAATATATGTCACTGTAACTTTTATTTTGTTTCTCTTTTAAATTTTTGTTTTACAGTCAACTTGATAATAAAAAGATATGCTGAGAAAAACCTACCATATAAAGAGATTTCTTTACTCATTCAAAAACATAAAGGAATTAAATTAAGGTATGTAATTAATAGACAAAAATAAGAATTTGTATGTAATGATACAATTAAAAAGTAGCACATAACAATATCATATAGAAACCTTAATGTTGAGGTGGGAGTAGGTGGAAATTTACGTAATCATTGGAGATAAGCATCAGATTAGTTTAAAATCACTAAATGGTAAATTACAGGTAAATTTCGCTTTAAATAAAGGGAAAAAACAAAAAATCAAACCTAAGTTTATCATTTTATTTATTAACAAATAAAAATGTATGTCAGACTCGAAAACTCATTCTCATGTTTTTCAGTCAAATCTGGGTGCATTACAAGAATGCTGCTGTAATATCCCCTTAATGATAGTAATCATCCATATTGTGTTGTTTTTTTTCGGAACTTTGATGGCCATCCTTATATTTTCATGTGGGAAGAACTAGCATTGTCTTCTGGAGCTGTATAAATTACAATTACATGTTTAGTACATCATTAACATATATATATATTAAATATTGATAAAGTCATCAATTAAAATAAGTTTTTTGATTTAAGTATTAATACTCAATTGACTGACAAAACTTAGTTTATAACATGTTAATCCAATTTTTTATCTATATTTTTACAAATTTAGTTTTTGTAAGTAAAAACTTAACATGTAAATTAAAACAGGATAAAAAATTTTTATAGCATATTCTAATTTATTTTATTTTGTTTTTATTTTATTTTATTTTATTTTATTTTTATTTTATTTTATTTTATTTTATTTTTTTTATTTTATTTTATTTTATAATAATAATAATAATAATAATAATAATATTTTATTTACGTCTCATCTTAAATACATAAAAAACTTATGATAATGCCTAAAAGCCACTCTTTACAGAGTTATAAGATACGATGAAAGAATAGAAACATAATACATGTATATAGATATGTACATTATCTAGATAGAAGTAATCGATCGACGTCTAGATAAAATATTACTACAGAATTTGCCACTACTAAAAATTATATCTTTGAAAGCTAAAATAACCTCATCATTTAAATAATCAAAATAAAAAACATCTTTAAAACACACATTTCTGGCTCATTTGAATAATACCTCTCTAAAATCATTATAAATTGGACATTTTAAAATAATATGACATTCAGATTCAATGCAGTTAAAACAGTTAAAGCATGTACGTTTTGCTAACTCTAACCCTTCATGTCTTTATAGGCGCTACTCCACAACTAAACTTAGCTAAATCACTACGTTGGCTAAGGGGTAAAACCGATGAAACATAAAAAATGTTTAAAAGTTCTTTAGATGCTGGATATAACATATAACAATTTAGATGCGAGTGATTAAAACCGGCAGATATGCAAAGCTAAAAATTCCAATCTGTGATAGAATTTGTAAATATTGTGATTTTAATATGGCTGAATCTGAACAACATCTTTTAATTAAGTGTCCATTTTATGATGATATTAGATATGATATTTTAACTATATGTATAACAAGAACAATCTTTTTATAGCTTGGACAGTTAAAGTGAATTTTTATTGATTACGAATGATGATGATGTACAAATTTTTTTAGCCAAAACTTTAAATCTAATGTTTAAACGACGGAAATCTGTTTTATGTTGAATAATTTGTTAGAATTTTTTCTGTGATACTTGTGATTTTTATTGTATATAGCTATTTTGACAGTGTCTAGTATGCCTTTATAGACATGGTACCATACATTTTAATACGTTTTTTATATAATATACATAATATTTATTCTTATGTGTGATATCTTTATGTTGGTATGTGACACTTAATAAATTATTATCAAGTTAAAAACTTTAAGGTACTTTCAACTGTATGGCTAATTACTGTAAAACAAGATAAGTTGAATTAACTATTGTATTCTTGAAGTGGGAGGAGGTGGAATGTGAATTTTTAGAAAATGAGCAGGTGGAATGAACCAAGAATGGTATATGACGCTATTTACATTACCACTGCTTTTGCCCCAAGTTGTTGACGTGTCGATAAATAATCATGTGATTAATTTTTTTAAAAAGATCTTTGCTTGATTAATAAGCATAGGGGTTTTCCACCATTTTTAACATAATTAAGGTTTTTATTGTTATTCAAGTGTTACATTGTTCATTAGTAAGATTATTTAAGAAAAAGTTGTTTTATACACAGGAAAACTAAATGCAGCTTTAATCTAACTTTACAGTCCTAATGCAATTGGAAAAAGACTTAAGAATATAGGTCTTCCATCAAGAAGAGGGTTTCATGGCAATACTTTTTCCGATTTGAAAAGAGCTATAAAGGCAAGTATGATAAATCTTTTACAAATCTCTTTTTCCGACAATCCGCCGTTGAGATATAGATGTGGACGCCGGATTTATCATGCATGCTATATAATATAATATTATATAATATACAATTGTCATTAAACATTAATATCGCAATTAACACAGACACTTAACGCCATTAAAAAAATAAATGAATAAATAAATGAACCAATACTTAACTCAGTGTCACACTTATGCTGATTAATAAGAAAAACTGTTATAAAAGAAAATTAATCTGGGAAACAGTGGCACCAAAATGGCATAACATAGCACATATTTTATTAGCGCCTCAAATCGTTTTTTTTTTTTTTTTTTTTTTTTTTTTACAAATATTAAAATATATTAAAACATCATATATTCTGAGACATTCTTAAAAGTGCTATGAGAGACTATATACAAGTGCACAAAATATTAACACACACCACACACACACACACACACACACACACACACACCAAAATAACATCATAATAAATTTACATGTGTGTATATAAAATACATTTCCTATTCAATAAATTATCATCACAGGTTTTGGCAGTAAAATAAAACACTGACTCATTTGTAAACAAAAACTTAATTTTTTCTTGATCAGTTCTACTATAAAAATGGGTATCAAATGACCTTGCTTTTAAAGATGTTTGACTAAAAGCATGGTTTATTTTTAAAATACAAAGGCAGAAGTGGAAAACACACCAGATACTGTTGGATACAGGCAAATGACGAGTATAATGCGCCAAAAGGGATGGAACGTTCGTAGGTAAAAATAAAATAAATAAGATGACATTATTTTATTTCCATTAACTATTTTATTTATTATGGGTATTTCTTGACACGTTTCTAAGGGATCAGTTTTACGATGGCCCATATCAGCTGTACAAAAACGCACATCACTAGCTACAAACTGTACTTAATTTTTACATAAATATGTACAGAAAATACCTTTACTAAACATAAACTATACATAATAAAAACATTATGTACAAAATCGTTTAATTAGGTACACATTCGCATTAGTAACAACAAAAACCGTACATAATGTTTTTATTATATACAGTTTATGTTTAGTAAAGGTATTTTCTGTACAAATTTATGTGAACATTAAGTACAGTTTGTAGCTAGTGATGTGCGTTTTTGTACGGCTGATATCGGCTATCGTACAATGATTTTCACATCTAAAAGAAAATAGCATTCTTTTCTGATAGCAATATATTCTTAAAAATCAATAAATATTCTAGTTTTAGAAATTTGTCATTTAATGCACGTAGTTATGACGAAATGAAGAGTCCCACAAGAGACAATTTTTTCAGTATTGCATGTTCACTATTGTTACTTATGAAACAGAATCATGATTAAAAAATTAGCAAATGGCAACTTCTAACTTTTGAATACTTTATTTAAAAAGCGAACCAAGTGACTCAACTTTATTGCTTAATAATAATACAATGTATTAATAATTGGACATTTATGACAGGATCATTCTGAACAGTTCTTTGGGATATATGAAATGTCGAATTAACTGGTGCTTTTTATTTCAAAACCACCAGCTATAGGTTAGGGTGCAAATTTTTACCAGTGCTATGCGATGATGACATTGTGCAGCGATGTTTCTTATATTTATCTGCCATGGCTTTTAAGAATTCAAAGAACGTCAATTCTTAATGCAGAGTCAATCCATTTTTGAATATTGATCAGGATCGAATTTGCGACCATTTTCATTTACTTGAAATTTGTTTAAGCATAGAATAACTGATCCTTACAGAGTTGATATCTATAACCTGAGTAAAACATTATAAAAACTGAAACTGCAATTGTATGGAGATTATCATATTATCAGGACTATCAGGTGTTTTTTAATAAAATCAGCACATGAAAAAATAGTATCTAGTATGTATGTTATGAAAATAAGAATTTTATATACTAAAATTTTTCTAGAGATACCGTCATGCATGTTATGAGGATAATTGATCCAGTTGGTGTTGAACTAAGACGTAAACGAAGAATATGTCGCAAAATATATTTGTCCATTGGACCAAACCATGTCTGGCACGTGGATGGGTAGGTAAAATACACTTTAATTTTTCTGCGAAATATTTAAAGTTTTGTAATATTTACTTCCTTAAATAAATGTCAAATAAAGATGATAAACACTAACAATATGGCTGAAGTTATGGTAAAATGCTTTCAGTATATGCACTGTAATATCTATATTGTACCTACCTGTCACTGTGAGAAATCTCAATATTTTATATATATCTGAAGGCGTTTTAGCAAATCATGGATAATTCGCTATTTAAGTATATATAAATTATAAAATTCAGGTAGTGCTTCTTCTTAAAATAAAAACAATTTGCTATTTTTTCAGTTACGACAAATTAAAGCCTTACGGATTCGGAGTTCATGGATGTATTGATGGGTAAGTGAGCTCGCAGTATGACCATGGGTATCCATGGGCGCAGGTACAAAAGTACAAATTTGGTATCCAAAATCATAGCAAAGTCCAAATAGAAAAAATTAAAATACATAAATATTTCTAAAGTTATTGTTCACGTAAAGAACGAACATAAATTAAAAATTAGACCGGTGCTCCGGAGGGAGGAGAGAGGAGCGTCTCTTGTGTTGCATTTAACATGTATTACTTTGTAAAAAAGGAAGCGTGCAAATATTATAACCTCTCTCTCTCTCACGTGTTTATAGATGTCATGTGCTACTTTTGAATTTTTATGAAATAATACATTCAAAAGTAGCACATAACATATAATTGTCATGTGCTACTTTTGAATGTATTATTTCATAAAAATTCAAAAGTAGCACATAACATAAACACTCGACTTGTATGTTTTGTTTTTTTTTAGTTTATTTTTAATGCTGTTTCAGATTTTCTCGTCGTTTAATGTGGCTCAAAGTTGGGACAACAAACAATAACCCTAGAGTAGTGGCATCTTACTTCGTAAATTGTGTACAAAGTGTAGGAGGTAATATAATTTTAATCATTTCATTTGTAGTTGTAACACACACACACACACACACACACACACACACTGTGTGTATGTGTGTATGTGTGTGTGTGTGTGTGTGTGTGTGTGATATTTAAAATTGTAATGTAAGCAATTGCATGATTTGAAAACATTTTCCAAAATTTCAAAATGGATAGGTTAAAGTTGGATGATAATTTTCACAGAAATCCATAATCTCACATAACATCACTTCCTATTTGACCTATATACCGCGCATCTATCACCCATCGTAAGCCATTGACCTGAGGGACATATTTCGCATTAAAAAAATTATGACTAATCATTACATTTACATTACAGTATTTTTATTTTATTCAAACCAAGATAATGAGTTATTCGTTTTGATAATTTTTTCTGATATTTGTTAAAAGGAGGCCTCTAAATAATCACATAGCTTATAAAGTGGGATTTTCACTGTAAGACTTATCTTATATGACAGATCTTATAAAATTTACATATACACTTATAACTTGTCACATAAGATTTTTTTTTAATTTATCTGTAAATTTACACGTGTTTGCATATAACTGTGAACTTGGATAACAGGTTATTTATAATAAACCAATAGATGATAGGTTAATTTCAGTATTAATATTTATACATGCCTGTTATTTATTTATTAATTCATTTAATTACATGTACTTATTTTTTAAATAGATCTCAGTAGGATATTTTGTTCAACATTCTATTTATTTCATTTTAATTTATTTTACTATTGTTCATTTTTTTATTCATAATTTTTCAAAATTTTATTTGTTACTTACTGTTTTGACCCCGAATGACCTGGATGACCTTTTTTTATTGATTAATCGCTATTTTGGGACAAGACTAGTCATGACATAAAGAACATGTTCTATTTTGCCATGACAAATATCTCAAGTCATAAGGGGTTTTACATGTCTTATATGCCAAATTTTAAAGTGTAAACGGACCTTTAGTATTTCAACTTTCTCTCACGCGTTATGTTCCAGAAGGTTATTGAAAAGCCAAAATAACATTATTGTTTGTTTTCAGGCCATAACATAGTTTTTAATGATTTTATATCTTCAGGTTGCCCGACTATATTACAGGCTGATCCCGGTACAGAAAATATTGTAATTGGTGCTTTGCAGTGCACATTCAGACGCCAAGCTAAAGATGCTTTTGGGGCAGAAAAAAGTTTTCAAATTGTTAAATCGGTGTTTAATCAGGTATATCTTCAAGATTGCTTATAGGTTACTATTCTATTCATAATTATACTCTTAGGTACAAGTGATATGAGCGACATGCGATTTGCTTTCAATTTTTAAAGATTTGAGCTACATGTATAACTACAACACCATCAAAATACTTGTAAGTTTGAAAAAAATGTCGTGCTGTATAATCATAGGATTGGATGGCCAAAACTTGCATGGTCATGTGATATTCACTAACTTCATCATTCCCGAAAATATTTTGCAAAAATTCAGATGCGGCACTTCTTTATTGTAATAGATGTTGGTGTTTGTAACGTTTTTGCTTTAATGTTTATTCATTATGCTAATATCAACCCAAATTCTTTATTCAGGTTACCAATCGTTTAGTAAAAATCATAGAATGAATATTTAAACACACATAGGAAAGTTTTATTGTGTCATTCAAATACCCATACTCATACATACCCGTATCGCGTTTGAGGGAAAGAAGTAATTTAATATGATTTGGCGACAAGCATTTTTAATGAAATCTAGATTTTGCAATTGATAGAGAATAGAGGCATGGTGGAGTTTATTCAGAAGACAGAAAGCACAGCTATGGATAGATCTGTTTAAGCAATTGGAATTATTTGGAGCCTTCAAAAAAGACAATCTGCTAGATATGTAAGCTAATATATTAATAATTTTTATTTGAGAAAACAGTGCATGCTAAAGTAGCACATGAGAATTAAATGTATAAATGCAATAAATCATAAATGTCGCAAGTAGCACACGACACCTCTATTGTAACAAAGAGTTTGAATACCATGCTAAATTTTACCTCATTAAGCTTATTTAAGATGTGTCATATACCATTTTTTGAATTTAATCATAAAATACATTCAAAAAATGGTATATGACAATATTGTCATATACCATTTTTTTGAATGTATTTTATGATTAAATTCAAAAAATGGTATATGACAGATGTATATTATTAGTTTTTTTTAAGTAACTACGGGTGAAAGATGAATATGGATTTAAGTCAACACCAAATTTATCACACGAGTACATGAAAGCAGCATTTCTTGCTTTAATGTATTTGAACTTGGGTGTTCAAGTGGCGCAGTGGTTAGCGCTTCCGCCTATCACCAATGCGACCAGGGTTCGATTTCTTAGCGTCGTATGTGATAAGATATGAGGTCACCTGCTTGAGCACGTTGGTTTTTCTCCGGGTTCTCGGGTTTTCCTCCCACAATAAGACGTCACGCGCGCTACAATTTGGGCCAACGAGCTAGATTAATGTAAGTTGCACAACTTGTTTCTAAATCGTTGTAAAAGAAATAAAGTTTAAATTTTTAAAAATGTATTTGAAAAAATCTGTTTATAGGTTTGATGATTAATAGACCTGTTTTTATATTTTTATAGGTATTGTTTGCGTTATTGCTTCATGCCAATCATACAGAGAGAGTTAGATATACTGGTTGAACTTTGGAATAATCATTATATAAGCAAGAGCAGACAAGCCGTTTGTCCTGGAGGACGTCCGATATTTATGTATGACATCCCAGAAGCAAATGGTAAATTGTTTCACTTACTTTTTAATATATTTTGACATGTTCGAAAAATTTTAGTAACATATTAATTTTAAAATTATCATATTAGAAAGGAAGATTGATTTAATTTTGCTAATTCCAAACTTCAACGTCTTTAGTTAATTGAAATTAACATTTATTATGTACCATCCCACCGTATTATTGAATCCAAATAAAAATAAAAATATTTTTCAAAATCATCATTATCAGGAATAATTCGCCACTAAAATTAAGACAGGGATAGGAAAGTTATCTTCTATATACAAGACACTCGTTATGGTTGCAGTGGTGGCGAGACCCCATTTGTCAAAAGCTTACCTTGGTATCAGCTTAATATCTGTCTGAAAGTAATATAAGCATGCAAAGTTCTTATGTAAACAGAATGAAATTTCAAATTTACAACCTGAAATCATCAAAACTGTCCATAGACTTTCTCATATTTATATTTAGTATTAATCTTAACAACGAACACACCTTTTCATCTATATATAAATGCTTAAATATGAACCAAGAACTTTGCAGAATTGTACTAATTGCAATTTCATTTACAACCAGGTGCCATGGACTGTCTTTACCAAGTAGACACTGAAGACATTGATTGGGCATTTTCAAAATGTGAAAGCGATACGCGTAGTGGTTGCAGACATTTTGATGCATTTGCAAAAACTTATTTTTCTGAAATGCATTTGTTTGACGCACAAACAACTGATGAGGCGTTAAAACAATTCTTCGATCTGTCTTCTTTAATGATTACTGTATACTAGAAATAAACAATAGCTTATAATATGTTAACCGTTATCATTTTTATGCAATTTTGTGTCATATGTGATTAATTTTTGTATGCCTGTCATCTATACATGTGTGTTTCAATTTCCAATAACTAAATAGTACAAACCCCGTTATAACGTCAACATTTATCCATTAATATTTTGGCGTTATAACGAGTTTGGCAATAAACTGAGGGAGACAGAAACCGGAAGTTGACATGTGAATTTTTGTGGGTATCCCACGTAAAATCGAAATTGGAGATGGCTCGATTAAATCGTTTTCAGTGGTAGACTCATATAATTTAAAAAATCGTTTTATTGATTTATTATATTCTGGGTTCGAGCATTAGTAAACACAACTTCTCCGAATACATAGCACTCCCGTGTCATTTTCTTTTCTGTACATATTTATGTAAAAATTAAGTACAGTTTGTAGTTAGTGATGTGTGTTTTTGTACGGCTGATATCGGCCATCGTAGTATTGTTTGACTCGAATAGGGATAATCGGAGACTTCTTATGATTATTCGTAGTAATGTGTCACTTGAATCGGGTTGGTCGGAGACTTCTAATGTCTACCGAAAGTTGAGTTGAGTTGAGTAATGGTGTTTAACGTCCCAGTCAAGAATATTTCACTTATATCGAGACGTCGCCAGCTATAGGCGAAAGTGCAGAAATTTTTTCTGTGCGTTGCGCTGATGGCATTATACAGCAGGGTTCTTTTTCGTGCCACGCCATGACACGGGACCTCGTTTATTTTAAGTTCCCATTCGAAAAAACCGTGACTTTCATTTCGTAATGCCGAGTGCTTGGCGAGAGAAATGTCACTACCCACTTTCAAGTCTTAGGTCAGACCCTACCGGGGTTCGAACCCACGACCTCCCAATTACGGAGCGAGCAGTTCTACTGAAAGAAGGGTGGCATGTAGATTGGAATGAGCTGAGCTTTAAAAGTCCATCCAAAATACAGTGTCACAAAAGTCGGAAGTATCGGAAACTTATAATGTCTACCCATATAACTGTGTCACTTAAATTTACAGGATCTTGGCTTCTTAAGTCTATCGAAAGACCTGTGCCACTAAAACCGGAGTTATCGGAGACTTCTAAATGTCTACCCATGGTACTGTGTCACTAAAATCGGAAGGATCGGAGACTTTTAATGTCTTCCCATGGTACTGTGTCACTAAAATCGGAAGGATCGGAGACCTTTAATGTCTACCCATTGTTCTGTGTCACTAAAATCGGAAAGATCAGAGACCTTTAATGTCTACCCATGGTACTGTGTCACTAAAATCGGAAGGATCAGAGACCTTTAATGTCTACCCATGCTACTGTGTCACTAAAATCGGAGGGATCAGAGACCTTTAATGTCTACCCAGGGTACTGTGTCACTAAAATCGGAAGGATCAGAGACCTTTGATGTCTACCCATGGTATTGTGTCACTAAAATCGGAAGGATCAGAGACCTTTAATGTCTACCCAGGGTACTGTGTCACTAAAATCGGAAGGATCCGAGACCTTTAATGTCTACCCATGTTACTGTGTAACTAAAATCGGAAGGATCGGAGACCTTTAATGTCTACCCATGGTACTGTGTCACTAAAATCGGAAGGATCGGAGACCTTTAATGTCTACCCATGTTACTGTGTCACTAAAATCGGAAGGATCGGAGACCTTTAATGTCTACCCAGGGTACTGTGTCACTAAAATCGGAAGGATCCGAGACCTTTAATGTCTACCCATGGTACTGTGTCACTAAAATCGGAAGGATCAGAGACCTTTAATGTCTACCCAGGGTACTGTGTCACTAAAATCGGAAGGATCGGAGACCTTTAATGTCTACCCATGGTACTGTGTCACTAAAATCGGAAGGATCAGAGACCTTTTATGTCTACCCATTGTTCTGTGTCACTAAAATCGGAAGGATTAGAGAACTTTTATGTCCACCCATGGTACTGTGTCACTAAAATCGGAAGGATCAGAGACCTTTAATGTCTACCCATGATACTGTGTCACTAAAATCGGAAGGATCAGAGACCTTTAATGTCTACCCATGGTACTGTGTCACTAAAATCGGAAGGATCAGAGACCTTTAATGTCTACCCATGCTACTGTGTCACTAAAATCGGAGGGATCAGAGACCTTTAATGTCTACCCAGGGTACTGTGTCACTAAAATCGGAAGGATCAGAGACCTTTAATGTCTACCCATGGTACTGTGTCACTAAAATCGGAAGGATCAGAGACCTTTAATGTCTACCCAGGGTACTGTGTCACTAAAATCGGAAGGATCAGAGACCTTTAATGTCTACCCATGTTACTGTGTCACTAAAATCGGAAGGATCGGAGACCTTTAATGTCTACCCATGGTACTGTGTCACTAAAATCGGAAGGATCAGAGACCTTTAATGTCTACCCATGTTACTGTGTCACTAAAATCGGAAGGATCGGAGACCTTTAATGTCTACCCAGGGTACTGTGTCACTAAAATCGGAAAGATCCGAGACCTTTAATGTCTACCCATGGTACTGTGTCACTAAAATCGGAAGGATCAGAGACCTTTAATGTCTACCCAGGGTACTGTGTCACTAAAATCGGAAGGATCGGAGACCTTTAATGTCTACCCATGGTACTGTGTCACTAAAATCGGAAGGATCAGAGACCTTTTATGTCTACCCATTGTTCTGTGTCACTAAAATCGGAAGGATTAGAGAACTTTTATGTCCACCCATGGTACTGTGTCACTAAAATCGGAAGGATCAGAGACCTTTAATGTCTACCCATGATACTGTGTCACTAAAATCGGAAGGATCAGAGACCTTAAATGTCTACCCATTGTACTGTGTCACTAAAATCGGAAGGATCAGAGACCTTTAATGTCTACCCATTTCTCTGTGTCACTAAAATCGGAAGGATCGGAGACCTTTAGTGTCTACCCAGGGTACTGTGTCACTAAAATCGGAAGGATCCGAGACCTTTAATGTCTACCCATGGTACTGTGTCACTAAAATCGGAAGGATCAGAGACCTTTAATGTCTACCCATGGTACTGTGTCACTAAAATCGGAAGGATCAGAGACCTTTAATGTCTACCCAGGGTACTGTGTCACTAAAATCGGAAGGATCAGAGACCTTTAATGTCTACCCATGTTACTGTGTCACTAAAATCGGAAGGATCGGAGACCTTTAATGTCTACCCAGGGTACTGTGTCACTAAAATCGGAAGGATCAGAGACCTTTAATGTCTACCCTTGTTACTGTGTCACTAAAATCGGAAGGATCGGAGACCTTTAATGTCTACCCAGGGTACTGTGTCACTAAAATCGGAAAGATCCGAGACCTTTAATGTCTACCCAGGGTACTGTGTCACTAAAATCGGAAGGATCGGAGACCTTTAATGTCTACCCATGGTACTGTGTCACTAAAATCGGAAGGATCAGAGACCTTTTATGTCTACCCATTGTTCTGTGTCACTAAAATCGGAAGGATTAGAGAACTTTTATGTCCACCCATGGTACTGTGTCACTAAAATCGGAAGGATCAGAGACCTTTAATGTCTACCCATGATACTGTGTCACTAAAATCGGAAGGATCATTGACCTTAAATGTCTACCCATTGTACTGTGTCACTAAAATCGGAAGAATCAGAGACCTTTTATGTCTACCCATTTCTCTGTGTCACTAAAATCGGAAGGATCGGAGACCTTTACTGTCTACCAGTGGTACTGTGTCACTAAAATCGGAAGGATCGGAGACCTTTAATGTCTACCCATGGTACTGTGTCACTAAAATCGGAAGGATCAGAGACCTTTTATGTCTACCCATTGTTCTGTGTCACTAAAATCGGAAGGATTAGAGAACTTTTATGTTCACCCATGGTACTGTGTCACTAAAATCGGAAGGATCAGAGACCTTTTATGTCTACCCATGATACTGTGTCACTAAAATCGGAAGGATCAGAGACCTTAAATGTCTACCCATTGTTCTGTGTCACTAAAATCGGAAGGATCGGAGACCTTTTATGTATACCCATTTCTCTGTGTCACTAAAATCGGAAGGATCGGAGACCTTTACTGTCTACCCATGGTACTGTGTCACTAAAATCGGAAGTGTTAGAGGCCTTTAATGTCTACCCATGGTACTGTGTCACTAAAATCGGAAGGATCGGAGATCTTTAATGTCTACCCAGGGTACTATGTCACTAAAATCGAAAGTGTTAGAGGCCTTTAATGTCTACCTAGGGTACTGTGTCACTAAAATCGGAAGTGTTAGAGGCCTTTAATGTCTACCCAGGGTACTGTGTCACTAAAATCGGAAGGATCAGAGACCTTTTATGTCTACTCATTGTTCTGTGTCACTAAAATCGGATGGATCAGAGACCTTTAATGTCTACCCGTTGTATTGTTTCACTAAAATCGGAAGGATCAGAGACCTTTAATGTCTACCCAGGGTACTGTGTCACTAAAATCGGATGAATCAGAGACCTTTAATGTCTACCCATGGTACTGTGTCACTAAAATCGGATGAATCAGAGACCTTTAATGTCTACCCAGGGTACTGTGTCACTAAAATCGGAAGTGTTAGAGGCCTTTAATGTCTACCCATGGTACTGTGTCACTAAAATCGGAAGGATCGGAGACCTTTAATGTCTACCCACGGTACTGTGTCACTATAATCGGAAGAACGGAGACCTTTTATGTCTACCCAGGGTACTGTGTCACTAAAATCGGAAGGATCGGAGACCTTTAATGTCTACCCATGGTACTGTGTCACTAAAATCGGAAGGATCGGCAACCTTTAATGTCTACCCATGGTACTGTGTCACTAAAATCGGAAGGATCAGAGGCCTTAAATGTCTATCCATGGTACTGTGTCACTAAAATCGGAAGGATCAGAGACCTTTTATGTCTACCCATTTCTCTGTGTCACTAAAATCGGAAGGATCGGAGACCTTTAATTTCTACCCATGGTACTGTGTCACTAAAATCGGAAGGATCAGAGACCTTTTATGTCTACCCAGGGTACCGTGTCACTAAAATCGGAAGGATCGGAGACCTTTAATGTCTACCCATGGTACTGTGTCACTAAAATCGGAAGGATCAGAGACCTTTTATGTCTACCCATTTCTCTGTGTCACTAAAATCGGAAGGATCGGAGACCTTTAATGTCTACCCATGGTACTGTGTCACTAAAATCGGAAGGATCGGAGACCTTTTATATCTACCCATTTCTCTGTGTCACTAAAATCGGAAGGATCGGAGACCTTTAATGTCTACCCATTGTACTGTGTCACTAAAATCGGAAGGATCGGAGACCTTTTATGTCTACCCATTTCTCTGTGTCACTAAAATCGGAAGGATCGGAGACCTTTAATGTCTACCCATGGTACTGTGTCACTAAAATCGGAAGGATCGGAGACCTTTTATGTCTACCCAGGGTACTGTGTCACTAAAATCGGAAGGATCGGAGACCTTTAATGTCTACCCATGGTTCTGTGTCACTAAAATCGGAAGGATCGGCGACCTTTAATGTCTACCCATGGTACTGTGTCACTAAAATCGGAAGGATCAGAGACCTGAAATGTCTACCCATGGTAATGTGTCACTAAAATCGGAAGGATCAGAGACCTTTTATGTCTACCCATTTCTCTGTGTCACTAAAATCGGAAGGATCGGCGACCTTTAATGTCTACCCATGGTACTGTGTCACTAAAATCGGAAGGATCGGAGACCTTTTATGTCTACCCATGATACTGTGTCACTAAAATCGGAAGGATCGGAGACCTTTAATGTCTACCCATGGTACTGTGTCACTAAAATCGGAAGGATCAGACACCTTTTATGTCTACCCAGGGTACCGTGTCACTAAAATCGGAAGGATCGGAGACCTTTAATGTCTACCCATGGTACTGTGTCACTAAAATCGGAAGGATCAGAGACCTTTTATGTCTACCCATTTCTCTGTGTCACTAAAATCGGAAGGATCGGAGACCTTTAATGTCTACCCATGGTACTGTGTCACTAAAATCGGAAGGATCGGAGACCTTTTATGTCTACCCATTTCTCTGTGTCACTAAAATCGGAAGGATCGGAGACCTTTAATGTCTACCCATTGTACTGTGTCACTAAAATCGGAAGGATCGGAGACTTTTTATGTCTACCCATTTCTTTGTGTCACTAAAATCGGAAGGATCGGAGACCTTTAATGTCTACCCATGGTACTGTGTCACTAAAATCGGAAGGATCGGAGACCTTTTATGTCTACCCAGGGTACTGTGTCACTAAAATCGGAAGGATCGGAGACCTTTAATGTCTACCCATGGTACTGTGTCACTAAAATCGGAAGGATCAGAGACCTTTTATGTCTACCCATTGTTCTGTGTCACTTAAATCGAAAGGATTAGAGACCTTTTATGTCCACCCATGGTACTGTGTCATAAAAATCGGAAGGATCAGAGACCTTTAATGTCTACCCATGATACTGTGTCACTAAAATCGGAAGGATCAGAGACCTTTTATGTCTACTCATGATACTGTGTCACTAAAATCGGAAGGATCAGAGACCTTTTATGTCTACCCATTGTTCTGTGTCACTTAAATCGAAAGGATTAGAGACCTTTTATGTCCACCCATGGTACTGTGTCATAAAAATCGGAAGGATCAGAGACCTTTAATGTCTACCCAGGGTACTGTGTCACTAAAATCGGAAGGATCGGAGACCTTTAATGTCTACCCATGGTACTGTGTCACTAAAATCGGAAGGATCAGAGACCTTTTATGTCTACCCATTGTTCTGTGTCACTAAAATCGGAAGGATTAGAGAACTTTTATGTCCACCCATGGTACTGTGTCACTAAAATCGGAAGGATCAGAGACCTTTAATGTCTACCCATGATACTGTGTCACTAAAATCGGAAGGATCATTGACCTTAAATGTCTACCCATTGTACTGTGTCACTAAAATCGGAAGAATCAGAGACCTTTTATGTCTACCCATTTCTCTGTGTCACTAAAATCGGAAGGATCGGAGACCTTTACTGTCTACCAGTGGTACTGTGTCACTAAAATCGGAAGGATCGGAGACCTTTAATGTCTACCCATGGTACTGTGTCACTAAAATCGGAAGGATCAGAGACCTTTTATGTCTACCCATTGTTCTGTGTCACTAAAATCGGAAGGATTAGAGAACTTTTATGTTCACCCATGGTACTGTGTCACTAAAATCGGAAGGATCAGAGACCTTTTATGTCTACCCATGATACTGTGTCACTAAAATCGGAAGGATCAGAGACCTTAAATGTCTACCCATTGTTCTGTGTCACTAAAATCGGAAGGATCGGAGACCTTTTATGTATACCCATTTCTCTGTGTCACTAAAATCGGAAGGATCGGAGACCTTTACTGTCTACCCATGGTACTGTGTCACTAAAATCGGAAGAACGGAGACCTTTTATGTCTACCCAGTGTACTGTGTCACTAAAATCGGAAGGATCGGAGACCTTTAATGTCTACCCATGGTACTGTGTCACTAAAATCGGAAGGATCGGAGACCTTTAATGTCTACCCATGGTTCTGTGTCACTAAAATCGGAAGGATCGGCAACCTTTAATGTCTACCCATGGTACTGTGTCACTAAAATCGGAAGGATCAGAGACCTTAAATGTCTATCCATGGTACTGTGTCACTAAAATCGGAAGGATCAGAGACCTTTTATGTCTACCCATTTCTCTGTGTCACTAAAATTGGAAGGATCGGAGACCTTTAATTTCTACCCATGGTACTGTGTCACTAAAATCGGAAGGATCAGAGACCTTTTATGTCTACCCAGGGTACCGTGTCACTAAAATCGGAAGGATCGGAGACCTTTAATGTCTACCCAAGGTACTGTGTCACTAAAATCGGAAGGATCAGAGACCTTTTATGTCTACCCATTTCTCTGTGTCACTAAAATCGGAAGGATCGGAGACCTTTAATGTCTACCCATGGTACTGTGTCACTAAAATCGGAAGGATCGGAGACCTTTTATATCTACCCATTTCTCTGTGTCACTAAAATCGGAAGGATCGGAGACCTTTAATGTCTACCCATTGTACTGTGTCACTAAAATCGGAAGGATCGGAGACCTTTTATGTCTACCCATTTCTCTGTGTCACTAAAATCGGAAGGATCGGAGACCTTTAATGTCTACCCATGGTACTGTGTCACTAAAATCGGAAGGATCGGAGACCTTTTATGTCTACCCAGGGTACTGTGTCACTAAAATCGGAAGGATCGGAGACCTTTAATGTCTACCCATGGTTCTGTGTCACTAAAATCGGAAGGATCGGCGACCTTTAATGTCTACCCATGGTACTGTGTCACTAAAATCGGAAGGATCAGAGACCTGAAATGTCTACCCATGGTAATGTGTCACTAAAATCGGAAGGATCAGAGACCTTTTATGTCTACCCATTTCTCTGTGTCACTAAAATCGGAAGGATCGGCGACCTTTAATGTCTACCCATGGTACTGTGTCACTAAAATCGGAAGGATCGGAGACCTTTTATGTCTACCCATGATACTGTGTCACTAAAATCGGAAGGATCGGAGACCTTTAATGTCTACCCATGGTACTGTGTCACTAAAATCGGAAGGATCAGACACCTTTTATGTCTACCCAGGGTACCGTGTCACTAAAATCGGAAGGATCGGAGACCTTTAATGTCTACCCATGGTACTGTGTCACTAAAATCGGAAGGATCAGAGACCTTTTATGTCTACCCATTTCTCTGTGTCACTAAAATCGGAAGGATCGGAGACCTTTAATGTCTACCCATGGTACTGTGTCACTAAAATCGGAAGGATCGGAGACCTTTTATGTCTACCCATTTCTCTGTGTCACTAAAATCGGAAGGATCGGAGACCTTTAATGTCTACCCATTGTACTGTGTCACTAAAATCGGAAGGATCGGAGACTTTTTATGTCTACCCATTTCTTTGTGTCACTAAAATCGGAAGGATCGGAGACCTTTAATGTCTACCCATGGTACTGTGTCACTAAAATCGGAAGGATCGGAGACCTTTTATGTCTACCCAGGGTACTCTGTCACTAAAATCGGAAGGATCGGAGACCTTTAATGTCTACCCATGGTACTGTGTCACTAAAATCGGAAGGATCAGAGACCTTTTATGTCTACCCATTGTTCTGTGTCACTAAAATCGGAAGGATCGGAGACCTTTAATGTCTACCCATGGTACTGTGTCACTAAAATCGGAAGGATCAGAGACCTTTTATGTCTACCCATTGTAATGTGTCACTTAAATCGAAAGGATTAGAGACCTTTTATGTCCACCCATGGTACTGTGTCATAAAAATCGGAAGGATCAGAGACCTTTAATGTCTACCCATGATACTGTGTCACTAAAATCGGAAGGATCAGAGACCTTTTATGTCTACTCATGATACTGTGTCACTAAAATTGGTAGGATTAGAGACATTTTATGTCCACCCATGGTACTGTGTCACTAAAATCGGAAGGATCAGAGACCTTTAATGTCTACCAATGGTACTGTGTCACTAAAATCGGAAGGATCAGAGACCTTTAATGTCTACCCATGATACTGTGTCACTAAAATCGGAAGGATCAGAGACCTTTAATGTGTACCCATTGTTCTGTGTCACTAAAATCGGAAGGATCAGAGACCTTTAATGTCTACCCATGGTACTGTGTCACTAAAATCGGAAGGATCAGAGACCTTTCATGTCTACCCATTGTTCTGTGTTACTAAAATCTGAAGGATTAGAGACCTTTATTGTCCACCCATGATACGGTGTCACTAAAATCGGAAGGATCAGAGACCTTTAATGTCTACCCATGGTACTGTGTCACTAAAATCGGAAGGATCGGAGACCTTTAATGTCTACCCATGGTACTGTGTCACTAAAATCGGAAGGATCGGAGACCTTAAATGTCTACCCATGGTACTGTGTCACTAAAATCGGAAGGATCGGAGACCTTAAATGTCTACCCATGGTACTGTGTCACTAAAATCGGAAGGATCGGAGACCTTTAATGTCTACCCATGGTACTGTGTCACTAAAATCGGAAGGATCGGAGACCTTTAATGTCTACCCATGGTACTGTGTCACTAAAATCGGAAGAATCGGAGACCTTTAATGTCTACCCATGGTACTGTGTCACTAAAATCGGAAGTGTTAGAGGCCTTTAATGTCTACCCAGGGTACTGTGTCACTAAAATCGGAAGGATCTGAGACCTTTTATGTCTACCCATGGTACTGTGTCACTAAATCGGAAGGATCATAGACCTTTAATGTCTACCCATGGTGCTGTGTCACTAAAATCGGAAGGATCATAGACTTTAATGTCTACCCATGGTGCTGTGTCACTAAAATCGGAAGGGTTAGAGACTTTTAATGTCTACCCAGGGTACTGTGTCACTAAAATCGGAAGGATCAGAGACCTTTTATGTCTACCCATTGTTCTGTGTCACTAAAATCGGAGGGATCGGAGACCTTTTATGTCTACCCATGGTACTCTGTCACTAAAATCGGAAGGATCGGCGACCTTTAATGTCTACCCATGGTACTGTGTCACTAAAATCGGATGGATCAGAGACCTTTAATGTCTACCCATGGTACTGTGTCACTAAAATCGGAAGGATCGGCGACCTTTAATGTCTACCCATGTTACTGTGTCACTAAAATCGGAAGGATCGGCGACCTTTAATGTCTACCCATGGTACTGTGTCACTAAAATCGGATGGATCAAAGACCTTTAATGTCTACCCATGGTACTGTGTCACTAAAATCGGAAGGATCGGCGACCTTTAATGTCTATCCAGGGTACTGTGTCACTAAAATCGGAAGGATCAGAGACCTTTAATGTCTACCCATTATACTGTGTCATTAAAATCGGAAGGATCAGAGACCTTTAATGTCTACCCAGGGTACTGTGTCACTAAAATCGGAAGGATCGGCGACTTTTAATGTCTACCCATGGTACTGTGTCACTAAAATCGGAAGGATCAGAGACCTTTTATGTCTACCCATTGTACTGTGTCACTAAAATCGGAAGGATCATAGACCTTTTATGTCTACCCATTGTACTGTGTCACTAAAATCGGAAGGATCGGAGACCTTTAATGTCTACCCATGGTACTGTGTCACTAAAATCGGAAGGATCGGAGACCTTTAATGTCTACCCATTGTACTGTGTCACTAAAATCGGAAGGATTGGAGACCTTTTATGTTTACCCATGTTACTGTGTCACTAAAATCGGAAGGATCAGAGACCTTTTATGTCTACCCATTGTACTGTGTCACTAAAATCGGATGGATCAGAGACCTTTTATGTCTACCCATTGTACTGTGTCACTAAAATCGGAAGGATCAGAGACCTATTATGTCTACCCATTGTACTGTGTCACTAAAATCGGAAGGATCAGAGACCTTTAATGTCTACCCATTGTACTGTGTCACTAAAATCGGAAGGATCAGAGACCTTTTACGTCTACCCATGGTACTGTGTCACTAAAATCGGAAGGATCAGAGACCTTTTATGTCTACTCATTGTTCTGTGTCACTAAAATCGGAAGGATCATAGACCTTTAATGTCTACCCATGTTACTGTGTCACTAAAATCGGAAGGATCAGAGACCTTTTATGTCTACCCATTGTTCTGTGTCACTAAAATCGGAAGGATCGGAGACCTTTAATGTCTACCCATGGTATTGTGTCACTAAAATCGGAAGGATCGGAGACCTTTAATGTCTACCCATGGTACTGTGTCACTAAAATCGGAAGGATCGGAGACCTTTAATGTCTACCCATGGTACTGTGTCACTAAAATCGGAAGAATCGGAGACCTTTAATGTCTACCCATGGTACTGTGTCACTAAAATCGGAAGTGTTAGAGACCTTTAATGTCTACCCAGGGTACTGTGCCACTAAGATTGGAAGGATCTGAGACCTTTTATGTCTACCCATGGTACTGTGTCACTAAAATCTGAAGTGTTAGAGGCCTTTAATGTCTACCCAGGGTACTGTGTCACTAAAATCTGAAGTGTTAGAGGCATTTAATGTCTATCCATGGTACTGTGTCACTAAAATCGGAAGGGTTAGAGACATTTAATGTCTACTCAGGGTACTGTGTCACAAAAATCGGAAGGGTTAGAGACCATTAATGTCTACCCAGGGTACTGTGTCACTAAAATCAGAAGTGTTAGAGGCCTTTAATGTCTACCCAGGGTACTGTGTCACTAAAATCGGAAGTGTTAGAGACCTTTAATGTCTACCCAGGGTACTGTGTCACTAAAATCGGAAGAGTTAGAGGCCTTTAATGTCTACCCAGGGTACTGTGTAACTAAAATCGGAAGGATCGGAGACCTTTAATGTCTACCCATGGTACTGTGTCACTAAAATCGGAAGTGTTAGAGGCCTTTAATGTCTACCCATGGTACTGTGTCACTAAAATCGGAAGGATCGGAGACCTTTAACGTCTACCCACGGCACTGTGTCACTATAATCGGAAGGATCAGAGACCTTTAATGTTAATCCATGGTAGTGTGTCACTAAAATCGGAAGGATCGGCGACCTTTAATGTCTACCCATGGTACTGTGTCACTAAAATCGGAAGGATCGGAGACCTTTAATGTCTACCCACGGTAATGTGTCACTATAATCGGAAGGATCGGAGACCTTTAATGTTAATCCATGGTACTGTGTCACTAAAATCGGAAGGATCAGAGACCTTTAATGTCTACCCATGGTACTGTGTCTCTAAAATCAGAAGGATCAGAGAACTTTAATGTCTACCCATGGTACTGTGTCACTAAGATCGGAAGGATCGGAGACCTTTAATGTCTACCCAGGGTACTGTGTCACTAAAATCGAAAGTGTTAGAGGCCTTTAATGTCTACCCAGGGTACTGTGTCACTAAAATCGGAAGTGTTAGAGGCCTTTAATGTCTACCCAGGGTACTGTGTCACTAAAATCGGAAGGTCGGAGACCTTTTATATTAATCCATGGTACTGTGTCACTAAAATCGGAAGTGTTAGAGGCCTTTAATGTCTACCCAGGGTACTGTGTCACTAAAATCGGATGGATCAGAGACCTTTTATGTCTACCCATGGTACTGTGTCACTAAAATCGGAAGGATCATAGACCTTTAAAGTCAACTCATTGTACTGTGTCACTCAAATCGGAAGGATCGGCGACCTTTAATGTCTACCCATGGTACTGTGTCTTTAAAATCAGAAGGATCAGAGAACTTTAATGTCTACCCATGGTACTGTGTCACTAAGATCGGAAGGATCGGAGACCTTTAATGTCTACCCAGGGTACTGTGTCACTAAAATCGAAAGTGTTAGAGGCCTTTAATGTCTACCCAGGGTACTGTGTCACTAAAATCGGAAGTGTTAGAGGCCTTTAATGTCTACCCAGGGTACTGTGTCACTAAAATCGGAAGGATCGGCGACTTTTAATGTCTACCCATGGTACTGTGTCACTAAAATCGGAAGGATCATAGACCTTTTATGTCTACCCATTGTACTGTGTCACTAAAATCGGAAGGATCATAGACCTTTTATGTCTACCCATTGTACTGTGTCACTAAAATCGGAAGGATCGGAGACCTTTAATGTCTACCCATGGTACTGTATCACTAAAATCGGAAGGATCGGAGACCTTTAATGTCTACCCATTGTACTGTGTCACTAAAATCGGAAGGATTGGAGACCTTTTATGTTTACCCATGTTACTGTGTCACTAAAATCGGAAGGATCAGAGACCTTTTATGTCTACCCATTGTACTGTGTCACTAAAATCGGATGGATCAGAGACCTTTTATGTCTACCCATTGTACTGTGTCACTAAAATCGGAAGGATCAGAGACCTATTATGTCTACCCATTGTACTGTGTCACTAAAATCGGAAGGATCAGAGACCTTTAATGTCTACCCATTGTACTGTGTCACTAAAATCGGAAGGATCAGAGACCTTTTATGTCTACCCATGGTACTGTGTCACTAAAATCGGAAGGATCAGAGACCTTTTATGTCTACTCATTGTTCTGTGTCATTAAAATCGGAAGGATCATAGACCTTTAATGTCTACCCATGTTACTGTGTCACTAAAATCGGAAGGATCAGAGACCTTTTATGTCTACCCATTGTTCTGTGTCACTAAAATCGGAAGGATCGGAGACCTTTAATGTCTACCCATGGTACTGTGTCACTAAAATCGGAAGGATCGGAGACCTTTAATGTCTACCCATGGTACTGTGTCACTAAAATCGGAAGGATCAGAGAACTTTAATGTCTACCCATGGTACTGTGTCACTAAGATCGGAAGGATCGGAGACCTTTAATGTCTACCCAGGGTACTGTGTCACTAAAATCGAAAGTGTTAGAGGCCTTTAATGTCTACCCAGGGTACTGTGTCACTAAAATCGGAAGTGTTAGAGGCCTTTAATGTCTACCCAGGGTACTGTGTCACTAAAATCGGAAGGTCGGAGACCTTTTATATTAATCCATGGTACTGTGTCACTAAAATCGGAAGTGTTAGAGGCCTTTAATGTCTACCCAGGGTACTGTGTCACTAAAATCGGATGGATCAGAGACCTTTTATGTCTACCCATGGTACTGTGTCACTAAAATCGGAAGGATCATAGACCTTTAAAGTCAACTCATTGTACTGTGTCACTCAAATCGGAAGGATCGGCGACCTTTAATGTCTACCCATGGTACTGTGTCTTTAAAATCAGAAGGATCAGAGAACTTTAATGTCTACCCATGGTACTGTGTCACTAAGATCGGAAGGATCGGAGACCTTTAATGTCTACCCAGGGTACTGTGTCACTAAAATCGAAAGTGTTAGAGGCCTTTAATGTCTACCCAGGGTACTGTGTCACTAAAATCGGAAGTGTTAGAGGCCTTTAATGTCTACCCAGGGTACTGTGTCACTAAAATCGGAAGGATCGGCGACTTTTAATGTCTACCCATGGTACTGTGTCACTAAAATCGGAAGGATCATAGACCTTTTATGTCTACCCATTGTACTGTGTCACTAAAATCGGAAGGATCATAGACCTTTTATGTCTACCCATTGTACTGTGTCACTAAAATCGGAAGGATCGGAGACCTTTAATGTCTACCCATGGTACTGTATCACTAAAATCGGAAGGATCGGAGACCTTTAATGTCTACCCATTGTACTGTGTCACTAAAATCGGAAGGATTGGAGACCTTTTATGTTTACCCATGTTACTGTGTCACTAAAATCGGAAGGATCAGAGACCTTTTATGTCTACCCATTGTACTGTGTCACTAAAATCGGATGGATCAGAGACCTTTTATGTCTACCCATTGTACTGTGTCACTAAAATCGGAAGGATCAGAGACCTATTATGTCTACCCATTGTACTGTGTCACTAAAATCGGAAGGATCAGAGACCTTTAATGTCTACCCATTGTACTGTGTCACTAAAATCGGAAGGATCAGAGACCTTTTATGTCTACCCATGGTACTGTGTCACTAAAATCGGAAGGATCAGAGACCTTTTATGTCTACTCATTGTTCTGTGTCATTAAAATCGGAAGGATCATAGACCTTTAATGTCTACCCATGTTACTGTGTCACTAAAATCGGAAGGATCAGAGACCTTTTATGTCTACCCATTGTTCTGTGTCACTAAAATCGGAAGGATCGGAGACCTTTAATGTCTACCCATGGTACTGTGTCACTAAAATCGGAAGGATCGGAGACCTTTAATGTCTACCCATGGTACTGTGTCACTAAAATCGGAAGGATCGGAGACCTTTAATGTCTACCCATGGTACTGTGTCACTAAAATCGGAAGAATCGGAGACCTTTAATGTCTACCCATGGTACTGTGTCACTAAAATCGGAAGTGTTAGAGACCTTTAATGTCTACCCAGGGTACTGTGTCACTAAGATTGGAAGGATCTGAGACCTTTTATGTCTACCCATGGTACTGTGTCACTAAAATCTGAAGTGTTAGAGGCCTTTAATGTCTACCCAGGGTACTGTGTCACTAAAATCTGAAGTGTTAGAGGCATTTACTGTCTATCCATGGTACTGTGTCACTAAAATCGGAAGGGTTAGAGACATTTAATGTCTACTCAGGGTACTGTGTCACTAAAATCGGAAGGGTTAGAGACCATTAATGTCTACCCAGGGTACTGTGTCACTAAAATCAGAAGTGTTAGAGGCCTTTAATGTCTACCCAGGGTACTGTGTCACTAAAATCGGAAGTGTTAGAGACCTTTAATGTCTACCCAGGGTACTGTGTCACTAAAATCGGAAGAGTTAGAGGCCTTTAATGTCTACCCAGGGTACTGTGTAACTAAAATCGGAAGGATCGGAGACCTTTAATGTCTACCCATGGTACTGTGTCACTAAAATCGGAAGTGTTAGAGGCCTTTAATGTCTACCCATGGTACTGTGTCACTAAAATCGGAAGGATCGGAGACCTTTAACGTCTACCCACGGCACTGTGTCACTATAATCGGAAGGATCAGAGACCTTTAATGTTAATCCATGGTACTGTGTCACTAAAATCGGAAGGATCGGCGACCTTTAATGTCTACCCATGGTACTGTGTCACTAAAATCGGAAGGATCGGAGACCTTTAATGTCTACCCACGGTAATGTGTCACTATAATCGGAAGGATCGGAGACCTTTAATGTTAATCCATGGTACTGTGTCACTAAAATCGGAAGGATCAGAGACCTTTAATGTCTACCCATGGTACTGTGTCTCTAAAATCAGAAGGATCAGAGAACTTTAATGTCTACCCATGGTACTGTGTCACTAAGATCGGAAGGATCGGAGAACTTTAATGTCTACCCAGGGTACTGTGTCACTAAAATCGAAAGTGTTAGAGGCCTTTAATGTCTACCCAGGGTACTGTGTCACTAAAATCGGAAGTGTTAGAGGCCTTTAATGTCTACCCAGGGTACTGTGTCACTAAAATCGGAAGGTCGGAGACCTTTTATATTAATCCATGGTACTGTGTCACTAAAATCGGAAGTGTTAGAGGCCTTTAATGTCTACCCAGGGTACTGTGTCACTAAAATCGGATGGATCAGAGACCTTTTATGTCTACCCATGGTACTGTGTCACTAAAATCGGAAGGATCATAGACCTTTAAAGTCAACTCATTGTACTGTGTCACTAAAATCGGAAGGATCGGAGACCTTTAATGTCTACCCATGGTGCTGTGTCACTAAAATCGGAAGGATCATAGACCTTTAATGTCTACCCATGGTGCTGTGTCACTAAAATCGGAAGGGTTAGAGACCTTTAATGTCTACCCATGGTGCTGTGTCACTAAAATCGGAAGGATCTGAGACCTTTTATGTCTACCCATGGTACTGTGTCACTAAAATCGGAAGTGTTAGAGGCCTTTAATGTCTACCCAGGGTACTGAGTCACTAAAATCTGAAGTGTTAGAGGCCTTTAATGTCTATCCATGGTACTGTGTCACTAAAATCGGAAGGGTTAGAGACCTTTAATGTCTACTCAGGGTACTGTGTCACTAAAATCGGTAGGGTTAGAGACCTTTAATGTCTACCCAGGGTACTGTGTCACTAAAATCGGAAGTGTTAGAGACCTTTAATGTCTACCCAGGGTACTGTGTCACTAAAATCGGAAGTGTTAGAGACCTTTAATGTCTACCCAGGGTACTGTGTCACTAAAATCGGAAGTGTTAGAGGCCTTTAATGTCTACCCAGGGTACTGTGTCACTAAAATCGGAAGGATCGGAGACCTTTAATGTCTACCCAGGGTACTGTGTCAATAAAATCGGAAGGATCGGCGACCTTTAATGTCTACCCATGGTACTGTGTCACTAAAATCGGAAGTGTTAGAGGCCTTTAATGTCTACCCATGGTACTGTGTCACTAAAATCGGAAGGATCGGAGACCTTTAACGTCTACCCACGGTACTGTGTCACTATAATCGGAAGGATCAGAGACCTTTAATGTTAATCCATGGTACTGTGTCACTAAAATCGGAAGGATCGGCGACCTTTAATGTCTACCCATGGTACTGTGTCACTAAAATCGGAAGGATCGGAGACCTTTAATGTCTACCCACGGTACTTTGTCACTATAATCGGAAGGATCGGAGACCTTTAATGTTAATCCATGGTACTGTGTCACTAAAATCGGAAGGATCAGAGACCTTTAATGTCTACCCATAGTACTGTGTCACTAAAATCGGAAGTGTTAGAGGCCTTTAATGTCTACCCATGGTACTGTGTCACTAAAATCGGAAGGATCGGAGACCTTTAATGTCTACCCAGGGTACTATGTCACTAAAATCGAAAGTGTTAGAGGCCTTTAATGTCTACCCAGGGTACTGTGTCACTAAAATCGGAAGTGTTAGAGGCCTTTAATGTCTACCCAGGGTACTGTGTCACTAAAATCGGAAGGATCAGAGACCTTTTATGTCTACTCATTGTTCTGTGTCACTAAAATCGGATGGATCAGAGACCTTTAATGTCTACCCATGTTACTGTGTCACTAAAATCGGAAGGATCAGAGACCTTTTATGTCTACCCATTGTTCTGTGTCACTAAAATCGGAAGGATCGGAGACCTTTAATGTCTACCCATGGTACTGTGTCACTAAAATCGGAAGGATCGGAGACCTTTAATATCTACCCATGGTACTGTGTCACTAAAATCGGAAGGATCGGAGACCTTTAATGTCTACCCATGGTACTGTGTCACTAAAATCGGAAGAATCGGAGACCTTTAATGTCTACCCATGGTACTCTGTCACTAAAATCGGAAGTGTTAGAGACCTTTAATGTCTACCCAGGGTACTGTGTCACTAAAATTGGAAGGATCTGAGACCTTTTATGTCTACCCATGGTACTGTGTCACTAAAATCTGAAGTGTTAGAGGCCTTTAATGTCTACCCAGGGTACTGTGTCACTAAAATCTGAAGTGTTAGAGGCATTTAATGTCTATCCATGGTACTGTGTCACTAAAATCGGAAGGGTTAGAGACATTTAATGTCTACTCAGGGTACTGTGTCACTAAAATCGGAAGGGTTAGATACCATTAATGTCTACCCAGGGTACTGTGTCACTAAAATCAGAAGTGTTAGAGGCCTTTAATGTCTACCCAGGGTACTGTGTCACTAAAATCGGAAGTGTTAGAGACCTTTAATGTCTACCCAGGGTACTGTGTCACTAAAATCGGAAGAGTTAGAGGCCTTTAATGTCTACCCAGGGTACTGTGTAACTAAAATCGGAAGGATCGGAGACCTTTAATGTCTACCCATGGTACTGTGTCACTAAAATCGGAAGTGTTAGAGGCCTTTAATGTCTACCCATGGTACTGTGTCACTAAAATCGGAAGGATCGGAGACCTTTAACGTCTACCCACGGTACTGTGTCACTATAATCGGAAGGATCAGAGACCTTTAATGTTAATCCATGGTACTGTGTCACTAAAATCGGAAGGATCGGCGATTTAATGTCTACCCATGGTACTGTGTCACTAAAATCGGAAGGATCGGAGACCTTTAATGTCTACCCACGGTACTGTGTCACTATAATCGGAAGGATCGGAGACCTTTAATGTTAATCCATGGTACTGTGTCACTAAAATCGGAAGGATCAGAGACCTTTAATGTCTACCCATGGTACTGTGTCACTAAAATCGGAAGGATCAGAGACCTTTAATGTCTACCCATGGTACTGTGTCACTAAGATCGGAAGGATCGGAGACCTTTAATGTCTACCCAGGGTACTGTGTCACTAAAATCGAAAGTGTTAGAGGCCTTTAATGTCTACCCAGGGTACTGTGTCACTAAAATCGGAAGTGTTAGAGGCCTTTAATGTCTACCCAGGGTACTGTGTCACTAAAATCGGAAGGTCGGAGACCTTTTATATTAATCCATGGTACTGTGTCACTAAAATCGGAAGTGTTAGAGGCCTTTAATGTCTACCCAGGGTACTGTGTCACTAAAATCGGATGGATCAGAGACCTTTTATGTCTACCCATGGTACTGTGTCACTAAAATCGGAAGGATCATAGACCTTTAAAGTCAACTCATTGTACTGTGTCACTAAAATCGGAAGGATAGGAGACCTTTAATGTCTACCCATGGTGCTGTGTCACTAAAATCGGAAGGATCATAGACCTTTAATGTCTAACCATGGTGCTGTGTCACTAAAATCGGAAGGATTAGAGACCTTTAATGTCTACCCATGGTGCTGTGTCAATAAAATCGGAAGGATCTGAGACCTTTTATGTCTACCCATGGTACTGTGTCACTAAAATCGGAAGGATCAGAGACCTTTAATGTCTACCCATGGTACTGTGTCACTAAAATCGGAAGGATCAGAGACCTTTAATGTCTACCCATGGTACTGTGTCACTAAGATCGGAAGGATCGGAGACCTTTAATGTCTACCCAGGGTACTGTGTCACTAAAATCGAAAGTGTTAGAGGCCTTTAATGTCTACCCAGGGTACTGTGTCACTAAAATCGGAAGTGTTAGAGGCCTTTAATGTCTACCCAGGGTACTGTGTCACCAAAATCGGAAGGTCGGAGACCTTTTATATTAATCCATGGTACTGTGTCACTAAAATCGGAAGTGTTAGAGGCCTTTAATGTCTACCCAGGGTACTGTGTCACTAAAATCGGATGGATCAGAGACCTTTTATGTCTACCCATGGTACTGTGTCACTAAAATCGGAAGGATCATAGACCTTTAAAGTCAACTCATTGTACTGTGTCACTAAAATCGGAAGGATCGGAGACCTTTAATGTCTACCCATGGTGCTGTGTCACTAAAATCGGAAGGATCATAGACCTTTAATGTCTACCCATGGTGCTGTGTCACTAAAATCGGAAGGGTTAGAGACCTTTAATGTCTACCCATGGTGCTGTGTCAATAAAATCGGAAGGATCTGAGACCTTTTATGTCTACCCATGGTACTGTGTCACTAAAATCTGAAGTGTTAGAGGCCTTTAATGTCTACCCAGGGTACTGTGTCACTAAAATCTGAAGTGTTAGAGGCCTTTAATGTCTATCCATGGTACTGTGTCACTAAAATCGGAAGGGTTAGAGACCTTTAATGTCTACTCAGGGTACTGTGTCACTAAAATCGGTAGGGTTAGAGACCTTTAATGTCTACCCAGGGTACTGTGTCACTAAAATCGGAAGTGTTAGAGACCTTTAATGTCTACCCAGGGTACTGTGTCACTAAAATCGGAAGTGTTAGAGACCTTTAATGTCTACCCAGGGTACTGTGTCACTAAAATCGGAAGTGTTAGAGGCCTTTAATGTCTACCCAGGGTACTGTGTCACTAAAATCGGAAGGATCGGAGACCTTTAATGTCTACCCAGGGTACTGTGTCAATAAAATCGGAAGGATCGGCGACCTTTAATGTCTACCCATGGTACTGTGTCACTAAAATCGGATGAATCAAAGACCTTTAATGTCTACCCAGGGTACTGTGTCACTAAAATCGGAAGTGTTAGAGGCCTTTAATGTCTACCCATGGTACTGTGTCACTAAAATCGGAAGGATCGGAGATCTTTAATGTCTACCCAGGGTACTATGTCACTAAATTCGAAAGTGTTAGAGGCCTTTAATGTCTACCTAGGGTACTGTGTCACTAAAATCGGAAGTGTTAGAGGCCTTTAATGTCTACCCAGGGTACTGTGTCACTAAAATCGGAAGGATCAGGGACCTTTTATGTCTACTCATTGTTCTGTGTCACTAAAATCGGATGGATCAGAGACCTTTAATGTCTACCCGTTGTATTGTTTCACTAAAATCGGAAGGATCAGAGACCTTTAATGTCTACCCAGGGTACTGTGTCACTAAAATCGGATGAATCAGAGACCTTTAATGTCTACCCATGGTACTGTGTCACTAAAATCGGATGAATCAGAGACCTTTAATGTCTACCCAGGGTACTGTGTCACTAAAATCGGAAGTGTTAGAGGCCTTTAATGTCTACCCATGGTACTGTGTCACTAAAATTGGAAGGATCGGAGACCTTTAATGTCTACCCACGGTACTGTGTCACTATAATCGGAAGGATCGGAGACCTTTAATGTTAATCCATGGTACTGTGTCAATAAAATCGGAAGGATCGGAGACCTTTAATGTCTACCCAGGGTACTATGTCACTAAAATCGAAAGTGTTAGAGGCCTTAAATGTCTACCCAGGGTACTGTGTCACTAAAATCGGAAGTGTTAGAGGCCTTTAATGTCTACCCAGGGTACTGTGTCACTAAAATCGGAAGGTCGGAGACTTTTTATGTTAATCCATAGTACTGTGTCACTAAAATCGGAAGTGTTAGAGGCCTTTAATGTCTACCCAGGGTACTGTGTCACTAAAATCGGATGGATCAGAGACCTTTTATGTCTACCCATGGTACTGTGTCACTAAAATCGGAAGGATCATAGACCTTTAAAGTCTACTCATTGTACTGTGTCACTAAAATCGGAAGGATCTGGGACCTTTAATGTCTACCCATGGTGCTGTGTCACTAAAATCGGAAGGATCATAGACCTTTAATGTCTACCCATGGTGCTGTGTCACTAAAATCGGAAGGGTTAGAGACCTTCAATGTCTACCCAGGGTACTGTGTTACTAAAATCGGAAGGATCTGAGACCTTTTATGTCTACCCATGGTACTGTGTCATTAAAATCGGAAGTGTTAGAGACCTTTAATGTCTACCCAGGGTACTGTGTCACTAAAATCGGAAGTGTTAGAGGCCTTTAATGTCTACCCAGGGTACTGTGTCACTAAAATCGGAAGGATCGGCGACCTTTAATGTCTACCCATGGTACTGTGTCACTAAAATCGGATGAATCAAAGACCTTTAATGTCTACCCATGGTACTGTGTCATTAAAATCGGAAGTGTTAGAGACCTTTAATGTCTACCCAGGGTACTGTGTCACTAAAATCGGAAGTGTTAGAGGCCTTTAATGTCTACCCAGGGTACTGTGTCACTAAAATCGGAAGGATCGGCGACCTTTAATGTCTACCCATGGTACTGTGTCACTAAAATCGGATGAATCAAAGACATTTAATGTCTACCCATGGTACTGTGTCACTAAAATCGGAAGTGTTAGAGACCTTTAATGTCTAACCAGGGTACTGTGTCACTAAAATCGGAAGTGTTAGAGGCCTTTAATGTCTACCCAGGGTACTGTGTCACTAAAATCGGAAGGATCGGCGACCTTTAATGTCTACCCAGGGTACTGTGTTACTAAAATCGGATGAATCAAAGACCTTTAATGTCTACCCAGGGTACTGTGTCACTAAAATCGGAAGTGTTAGAGGCCTTTAATGTCTACCCATGGTACTGTGTCACTAAAATCGGAAGGATCGGAGACCTTTAATGTCTACCCACGATACTGTGTCACTATAATCGGAAGGATCGGAGACCTTTAATGTCTACCCATGGTGCTGTGTCACTAAAATCGGAAGGGTTAGAGACCTTTAATGTCTACCCAGGGTACTGTGTCACTAAAATCGAAAGTGTTAGAGGCCTTTAATGTCTACCCAGGGTACTGTGTCACTAAAATCGGAAGTGTTAGAGGCCTTTAATGTCTACCCAGGGTACTGTGTCACTAAAATCGGAAGGATCAGAGACCTTTTATGTCTACTCATTGTTCTGTGTCACTAAAATCGGATGGATCAGAGACCTTTAATGTCTACCCATTGTACTGTGTCACTAAAATCGGAAGGATAAGAGACCCTTAATGTCTAACCAGGGTACTGTGTCACTAAAATCGGATGAATCAGAGACCTTTAATGTCTACCCATGGTACTGTGTCACTAAAATCGTATGAATCAGAGACCTTTAATGTCTACCCAGGGTACTGTGTCACTAAAATTGGAAGTGTTAGAGGCCTTTAATGTCTACCCATGGTACTGTGACACTAAAATCGGATGTGTTAGAGGCCTTTAATGTCTACCCAGGGTACTGTGTCACTAAAATCGGAAGGTCGGAGACCTTTTATGTTAATCCATGGTACTGTGTCACTAAAATCGGAAGGATCGGAGACCTTTAATGTCTACCCAGGGTACTGTGTCACTAAAATCGGAAGGATCATAGGCCTTTAATGTCTACCCATGATACTGTGTCACTAAAATCGGAAGTGTTAGAGGCCTTTAATGTCTACCCATGGCACTGTGTCACTCAAATCGGATGAATCAGAGACCTTTAATGTCTACCCATGGTACTGTGTCACTAAAATCGGAAGTGTTAGAGACCTTTAATGTCTACCCAGGGTACTGTGTCACTAAAATCCGAAGGATCGGAGACCTTTAATGTCTACCCAGGGTACTGTGTCACTAAAATCGGAAGGTCGGAGACTTTTAATGTCTACCCATGGTACTGTGTCACTAAAATCGGAAGTGTTACAGGCCTTTAATGTCTACCCAGGGTACTGTGTCACTAAAATCGGAATGTTAGAGGCCTTTAATGTCTACCCAGGGTACTGTGTCACTAAAATCGGAAGGTCGGAGACCTTTTATGTTAATCCATGGTACTGTGTCACTAAAATCGGAAGTGTTAGAGGCCTTTAATGTCTACCCAGGGTACTGTGTCACTAAAATCGGATGGATCAGAGACCTTTTATGTCTACCCACTGTACTGTGTCACTAAATTCGGAAGGATCATAGACCTTTAAAGTCTACTAATTGTACTGTGTCACTAAAATCGGAAGGATCGGGACCTTTAATGTCTACCCATGGTGCTGTGTCACTAAAATCGGAAGGATCATAGACCTTTAATGTCTACCCATGGTGCTGTGTCACTAAAATCGGAAGGGTTAGAGACCTTTAATGTCTAACCAGGGTACTTTGTCACTAAAATTGGAAGGGTCTGAGACCTTTTATGTCTACCCATGGTACTGTGTCACTAAAATCTCAAGTGTTAGAGGCCTTTAATGTCTATCCATGGTACTGTGTCACTAAAATCGGAAGGGTTAGAGACCTTTAATGTCTACTCAGGGTACTGTGTCACTAAAATCGAAAGGGTTAGAGACCTTTAATGTCTACCCAGGGTACTGTGTCACTAAAATCGGAAGTGTTAGAGGCCTTTAATGTCTACCCAGGGTACTGTGTCACTAAAATCGGAAGGATCGGAGACCTTTAATGTCTACCCAGGGTACTGTGTCAATAAAATCGGAAGTGTTAGAGGCCTTTAATGTCTACCCATGGTACTGTGTCACTAAAATCGGATGAATCAAACACCTTTAATGTCTACCCAGGGTACTGTGTCACTAAAATCGGAAGTGTTAGAGGCCTTTAATGTCTACCCATGGTACTGTGTCCCTAAAATCGGAAGGATCGGAGACCTTTAATGTCTACCCACGGTACTGTGTCACTATAATCGGAAGGATCGGAGACCTTTAATGTCTACCCAGGGTACTGTGTCACTAAAATCGGAAGGTCGGAGACTTTTAATGTCTACCCAGGGTACTGTGTCACTAAAATCGGAAGTGTTAGAGGCCTTTAATGTCTACCCAGGGTACTGTGTCACTAAAATCGGAATGTTAGAGGCCTTTAATGTCTACCCAGGGTACTGTGTCACTAAAATCGGAAGGTCGGAGACCTTTTATGTTAATCCATGGTACTGTGTCACTAAAATCGGAAGTGTTAGAGGCCTTTAATGTGTACCCAGGGTACTGTGTCACTAAAATCGGATGGATCAGAGACCTTTTATGTCTACCCACTGTACTGTGTCACTAAAATCGGAAGGATCATAGACCTTTAAAGTCTACTAATTGTACTGTGTCACTAAAATCGGAAGGATCGGAGACCTTTAATGTCTACCCATGGTGCTGTGTCACTATAATCGGAAGGATCATAGACCTTTAATGTCTACCCATGGTGCTAGTTCACTAAAATCGGAAGGGTTAGAGACCATTAATGTCTACCCAGGGTACTGTGTCACTAAAATCGGAAGGATCTGAGACCTTTTATGTCTACCCATGGTACTGTGTCACTAAAATCTGAAGTGTTAGAGGCCTTTAATGTCTATCCATGGTACTGTGTCACTAAAATCGGAAGGGTTAGAGACCTTTAATGTCTACTCAGGGTACTGTGTCACTAAAATCGAAAGGGTTAGAGACCTTTAATGTCTACCCAGGGTACTGTGTCACTAAAATCGGAAGTGTTAGAGGCCTTTAATGTCTACCCAGGGTACTGTGTCACTAAAATCGGAAGTGTTAGAGACCTTTAATGTCTACCCAGGGTACTGTGTCACTAAAATCGGAAGTGTTAGAGGCCTTTAATGTCTACCCATGGTACTGTGTCACTAAAATCGGATGAATCAAAGACCTTTAATGTCTACCCAGGGTACTGTGTCACTAAAATCGGAAGTGTTAGAGGCCTTTAATGTCTACCCATGGTACTGTGTCACTAAAATCGGAAGGATCGGAGACCTTTAATGTCTACCCACGGTACTGTGTCACTATAATCGGAAGGATCGGAGACCTTTAATGTTAATCCATGGTACTGTGTCACTAAAATCGGAAGTGTTAGAGGCCTTTAATGTCTACCCATGGTACTGTGTCACTAAAATCGGATGAATCAAAGACCTTTAATGTCTACCCAGGGTACTGTGTCACTAAAATCGGAAGTGTTACAGGCCTTTAATGTCTACCTAGGGTACTGTGTCACTAAAATCGGAAGGATCAGAGACCTTTTATGTTTACTCATTGTTCTGTGTCACTAAAATCGGATGGATCAGAGACCTTAAATGTCTACCCATTGTACTGTGTCACTAAAATCGGAAGGATCAGAGACCTTTAATGTTCACCCAGGGTACTGTGTCACTAAAATCGGATGAATCAGAGACCTTTAATGTCTACCCATGGTACTGTGTCACTAAAATCGGATGAATCAGAGACCTTTAATGTCTACCCAGGGTACTGTGTCACTAAAATTGGAAGTGTTAGAGGCTTTTTATGTCTACCCAGGGTACTGTGTCACTAAAATCGGAAGTGTTAGAGGCCTTTAATGTCTACCCAGGGTACTGTGTCACTAAAATCGCAAGGTCGGAGACCTTTTATGTTTATCCATGGTACTGTGTCACTAAAATCTGAAGGATCGGAGACCTTTAATGTCTACCCAGGGTACTGTGTCACTAAAATCGGAAGTGTTAGAGGCCTTTAATGTCTACCCAGGGTACTGTGTCACTAAAATCGGAAGTGTTAGAGGCCTTTAATGTCTACCCAGGGTACTGTGTCACTAAAATCGGAAGGTCGGAGACCTTTAATGTTAATCCATGGTACTGTATCACTAAAATCGGAAGGATCGGAGACCTTTAATGTCTACCCATGGTACTGTGTCACTAAAATCGGAAGTGTTAGAGGCCTTTAATGTCTACCCAGGGTACTGTTTCACTAAAATCGGAAGTGTTAGAGGACTTTAAAGTCTACCCATTGTTCTGTTTCACTAAAATCGGAAGTGTTAGAGGCCTTTTATGTCTATCCATGGTACTGTGTCACTAAAATCGGAAGGGTTAGAGACCTTTAATGTCTACCCAGGGTACTGTGTCACTAAAATCGGAAGTGTTAGAGGCCTTTAATGTCTACCCAGGGTACTGTGTCACTAAAATCGGAAGGTCGGAGACCTTTTATGTTAATCCATGGTACTGTGTCACTAAAATCGGAAGGATCGGAGACCTTTAATGTCTACCCAGGGTACTGTGTCACTAAAATCGGAAGTGTTAGAGGCCTTTAATGTCTACCCAGGGTACTGTGTCACTAAAATCGGAAGTGTTAGAGGCCTTTAATGTCTACCCAGGGTACTGTGTCACTAAAATCGGAAGGTCGGAGACCTTTAATGTTAATCCATGGTACTGTATCACTAAAATCGGAAGGATCGGAGACCTTTAATGTCTACCCATGGTACTGTGTCACTAAAATCGGAAGTGTTAGAGGCCTTTAATGTCTACCCAGGGTACTGTTTCACTAAAATCGGAAGTGTTAGAGGCCTTTAATGTCTACCCATTGTTCTGTTTCACTAAAATCGGAAGTGTTAGAGGCCTTTTATGTCTATCCATGGTACTGTGTCACTAAAATCGGAAGGGTTAGAGACCTTTAATGTCTACCCACGGTACTGTGTCACTAAAATCGGAAGGATCGGAGACCTTTAATGTCTACCCATTGTTCTGTGTCACTAAAATCTGAAGGATCGGAGACCTTTAATGTCTACCCATGGTACTGTGTCACTAAAATCGGAAGGATCAGAGACCTTTTATGTCTACCCACGGTACTGTGTCACTAAAATCGGAAGGATCGGAGACCTTTAATGTCTACCCATTGTTCTGTGTCACTAAAATCGGAGGGATCGGAGACCTTTAATGTCTACCCATTGTTCTGTGTCACTAAAATCTGAAGGATCGGAGACCTTTAATGTCTACCCATGGTACTGTGTCACCAAAATCTGAAGTATCGGAGACCTTTAATGTCTACCCAGGGTACTGTGTCACTAAAATCGGAAGGATCAGAGACCTTTTATGTCTACCCACGGTACTGTGTCACTAAAATCGGAAGGATCAGAGACCTTTTATGTCTACCTATTGTTCTGTGTCACTAAAATCGGAAGGATCGGAGACCTTTAATGTCTACCCATGGTACTGTGTCACTAAAATCGGAAGGATCGGAGACCTTTTATGTCTACCCATTGTTCTGTGTCACTAAAATCTGAAGGATCGGAGACTTTTAATGTCTACCCATTGTTCTGTGTCACTAAAATCGGAGGGATCGGAGACCTTTAATGTCTACCCATTGTTCTGTGTCACTAAAATCTGAAGGATCGGAGACCTTTAATGTCTACCCATGGTACTGTGTCACCAAAATCTGAAGGATCGGAGACCTTTAATGTCTACCCAGGGTACTGTGTCACTAAAATCGGAAGGATCAGAGACCTTTTATGTCTACCCACGGTACTGTGTCACTAAAATCGGAAGGATCAGAGACCTTTTATGTCTACCTATTGTTCTGTGTCACTAAAATCGGAAGGATCGGAGACCTTTAATGTCTACCCATGGTACTGTGTCACTAAAATCGGAAGGATCGGAGACCTTTTATGTCTACCCATTGTTCTGTGTCACTAAAATCTGAAGGGTCGGAGACCTTTAATGTCTATCCATGGTACTGTGTCACTAAAAGCGGAAGGATCGGAGACCTTTTATGTCTACCCATTGTTCTGTGTCACTAAAATCTGAAGGATCGGAGACTTTTAATGTCTACCCATGGTACTGTGTCACTAAAATCGGAAGGATCGGAGACCTTTTATGTCTACCCATTGTTCTGTGTCACTAAAATCTGAAGGATCGGAGACCTTTAATGTCTACCCATGGTACTGTGTCACTAAAATCGGAAGGATCGGAGACCTTTTATGTCTACCCATTGTTCTGTGTCACTAAAATCTGAAGGATCGGAGACCTTTAATGTCTTCCCATTGTTCTGTGTCACTAAAATCGGAAGGATCAGAGACCTTTTATGTCTACCCACGGTACTGTGTCACTAAAATCGGAAGGATCAGAGACCTTTAATGTCTACCCAGGGTACTGTGTCACTAAAATCGGAAGGATCAGAGACCTTTTATGTCTACCCACGGTACTGTGTCACTAAAATCGGAAGGATCAGAGACCTTTTATGTCTACCTATTGTTCTGTGTCACTAAAATCGGAAGGATCGGAGACCTTTAATGTCTACCCATGGTTCTGTGTCACTAAAATCGGAAGGATCGGAGACCTTTTATGTCTACCCATTGTTCTGTGTCACTAAAATCTGAAGGATCGGAGACTTTTAATGTCTACCCATTGTTCTGTGTCACTAAAATCGGAGGGATCGGAGACCTTTAATGTCTACCCATTGTTCTGTGTCACTAAAATCTGAAGGATCGGAGACCTTTAATGTCTACCCAGGGTACTGTGTCACCAAAATCTGAAGGATCGGAGACCTTTAATGTCTACCCAGGGTACTGTGTCACTAAAATCGGAAGGATCAGAGACCTTTTATGTCTACCCACGGTACTGTGTCACTAAAATCGGAAGGATCAGAGACCTTTTATGTCTACCTATTGTTCTGTGTCACTAAAATCGGAAGGATCGGAGACCTTTAATGTCTACCCATGGTACTGTGTCACTAAAATCGGAAGGATCGGAGACCTTTTATGTCTACCCGTTGTTCTGTGTCACTAAAATCTGAAGGATCGGAGACTTTTAATGTCTACCCATGGTACTGTGTCACTAAAATCGGAAGGATCGGAGACCTTTTATGTCTACCCATTGTTCTGTGTCACTAAAATCTGAAGGGTCGGAGACCTTTAATGTCTATCCATGGTACTGTGTCACTAAAATCGGAAGGATCGGAGACCTTTTATGTCTACCCATTGTTCTGTGTCACTAAAATCTGAAGGATCGGAGACTTTTAATGTCTACCCATGGTACTGTGTCACTAAAATCGGAAGGATCGGAGACCTTTTATGTCTACCCATTGTTCTGTGTCACTAAAATCTGAAGGATCGGAGACCTTTAATGTCTACCCATGGTACTGTGTCACTAAAATCGGAAGGATCGGAGACCTTTTATGTCTACCCATTGTTCTGTGTCACTAAAATCTGAAGGATCGGAGACCTTTAATGTCTTCCCATTGTTCTGTGTCACTAAAATCGGAAGGATCAGAGACCTTTTATGTCTACCCACGGTACTGTGTCACTAAAATCGGAAGGATCAGAGACCTTTTATGTCTACCCATTGTTCTGTGTCACTAAAATCGGAAGGATCAGAGACCTTTTATGTCTACCCACGGTACTGTGTCACTAAAATCGGAGGGATCGGAGACCTTTAATGTCTACCCATTGTTCTGTGTCACTAAAATCGGAAGGATCAGAGACCTTTTATGTCTACCCACTGTACTGTGTCACTAACATCGGAAGGATCAGAGACCTTTTATGTCTACCCATTGTTCTGTGTCACTAAAATCGGAAGGATCAGAGACCTTTTATGTCTACCCACGGTACTGTGTCACCAAAATCGGAGGGATCGGAGACCTTTAATGTCTACCCATTGTTCTGTGTCACTAAAATCGGAAGGATCAGAGACCTTTTATGTCTACCCACGGTACTGTGTCACTAAAATCGGAAGGATCAGAGACCTTTTATGTCTACCCATTATTCTGTGTCACTAAAATCGGAGGGATCGGAGACCTTTAATGTCTACCCATGGTACTGTGTCACTAAAATCGGAAGGATCGGCGACCTTTAATGTCTACCCATGGTACTGTGTCACTAAAATCGGAAGGATTAGAGACCTTTTATGTCTACCCACGGTACTGTGTCACTTAAATCGGAAGGATCGGAGACCTTTAATGGTCTTTAATGGTACCCACGGTACAGTGTAATCAGGGACTTATGGAAAGTTTCGCTTACCTGACATGCTTTCACTGCCTCATCATAGCGTAACATGGGATACATAACAAACTTGTAACATTTCTCATTGTTCTTTGTCCAGGATAATGGGCAATCTAAAACATATATATAAAAATATAATTGTTTTAATCAAACTTTATCTTTGCAATACATCAACTTTCAAAGAGAAAAAAAAACAAAACAGCTGCTCTGAATTAAAGAACCAAAAAATGGAACAATCAACGATCGTCGGTTGAATGTATTAATGATAACTTTTGTTTTGTTAGAAAAAAAACATTATTATTATTATTATTATTATTATTATCGTCGTCGTCGGCGTCGTTATCATCATCATTTTTATATGACGATACAAAAAATTAAATTTTACGAGAAGAATTGAGTTGAGCTTGGTGTTTAACGTCCCAATCAAGAATATTTCACTTATATCGAGACGTCGCCAGCTATAGGCGAAAGTGCAGAAATTTTGCCTGTGCGTTGCGTTGATGGCATTATACACAAGGTTCTTTATCGTGCCACGCATGCCGTGATACGGGACCTCGTTAATTTTAAGTTCCCATCCGAAAGAGCCGTGACTTTCATTTCGTAATGCCGATCGCTTGGCGAAAGAACAGTCACTACCCACTTTCAAGTCTTGGGTCAGACCCGGCCGGGGTTTGAACCCGCGACCTTCTACTTACGGAGCGAGGACTCTACCAACTGAGCTACCGCAGTGGCTTTTACGAGAAGAACTGTTTCATTGTCTAATTAAGCGACTACATGAGGCTAACAGCAAGTTTTGCTTTTGTTTTATTTTTTTATCAATTGTACTTACCCATGAGTCTTTGACCTTGTCCATGATAAATATGAACTAGCAGAAATACCAGTAACTGGAAAATCATCTTTCTTTAAGGCAATATCATTTTCTGAATAAATAAATAAATAAATAAATAGTGTCCCTAAAAGAGAGCTTTTAGTTATTATTAGTACATCATATTAAGCTTTTTATAAAAATTAATTCTGACAGTAAACGTATTATCATTAATATTTGAATCCCAGTGTAGCTTACCACAATCATCATATCAAGTTTTACTTTAGAAATAATGAGTTTTAATATCAAGCTTCTTGATAACAGGGATCTTAATGACCGAGTGGTAAAAAGCCCTCTCACGGATTACAACGCCTCGGTTCGAAACCCAATCGAGTAAATCCTAGTCTAAAAAATATTGCCAGTTCGCTTTCCAGAGGTCTGCAGCTTTTTTTTTTCGGCTATTTCGTTTTCTTCAACTATCTTAGAACTTAAAATGGTAAATAACATTTCTGTTGATTTTTATTTTTATTTTTTTATTTATTTATTTATTTATTTATTTATTTATTCATTTATTTATTTATCTTTTTGCTTTTTGTGTATTGTATTTGCATAGTAAAAGATTTGAAATATTTGATATTTTTTTACATTTCAGGTGTTTGAATACACAACCCACAGCAACAAATCAAGAAAAACAAGGATGACCTATGACCTTACCACATCCACCAATGAGAAAAGACTAGACCGGATGTACATGTAATTGTCAGACCCAACACAGATGTACGTACGCCACTTGTATCATCGCGACCTGCAGAATATTTCTCTCAGTTGTTTAAAGAATTTTTAATATTTTTTAATTGCAATATGCAGAATTTGAAATATTTTTTTCATTTGCCATGTGCACAATTTTGAAAATTTCTTTTATTTGTCATGTGCAAATTGTGAATATGTTTAAAGTTGCCACGTACAGAATTTTGAATATTCTTTAATTGTCAGATGCAGAATTTTAAAAATTTCTTTAAGTTGTTTTATGCAGAAGTTTGAATATTCCTTTTAGTTGTCATGTGCAGAATTTTTAATATGTCTCATAAAAATTTAAAATATTTTTTTGGTCAAAATGATACAAAATCCGCCACACTCATCCTCTTTGGCAAAAAAGGGTAAATTAAATATTCTCTGTCATCTAGTTTAGGGAAGAGTAAACCAGTTTTCAGGTTGTTTACATAAATACAGGTGTTTTGTTATCACTTTTGTTATTAAGCTTTCGCTCTTGCAGTAATAAGAGAATTTGATACAGTTTTGTTGTCGGGTTTTCTGCATACATGTGTAAAATAGATCTATTCAATACTTATTTAAATTCATATTATTTCTTAACTCCTGCTGATGATTGACCCGACCATTGAAAAAAAGGTACTTGTTACAACCATCTCCGATCGAATTTTACACCTTAAATTTATACTTAAAACCTTACATGGTATTTTATATTGACTTAACCTTGCACAACTCGAGACTTGTTGTAAAAATCTGATATGTCTGTTGTAATCAGGTCGTGAAAAACAAACAAACAAACATACTAAATTTATCTGTTTTTAAATAAGATATCCGTGAGTGCGTTTTAATAACAGCAGATGTTTTACTGGTTAAATTGACATATTTTTGTTACTATCTACTTAGATATGTTATGGATGTCCATATCTACAATATTATAATGAATAAATCATCAATTAATAAAGTATTGAAATGGTCGAATCGCCAGAGGCACGGCAAGAAAATGTAAACCCTGGTTTAATTCAAGATGTTCATCTAGTCAGTCTATACGTTGAAGTTTATTTCATAATTTGCAAGTAAACCGACTCATTGGCTCAGAAGTAGACCCATTACGAGGTCATTTGTTCGAACGCCAGGCGGGCCATACATAAGATTTTGAATTATGATACACTGATTCCTTCCTTGTAAATTGACGTTCGATATCGAGTAGAGTTCCGACTGGTTCACCCAGAGCCAGTATAATGTGACCGGGGAAATGATGTGCCTGTCTAGAGTGAACTGGCCCAGTTAGCTTATATGTGAACGTCGCCTTCAATTTTCGCTAACTAAAGGCAGATCATTACACAAACTAGCATTTCTTACGCATAAATGAACTAGTTCTTACTTTTATTATTAGAGATTAATAAACCTGCCCTCTATACGAAAGCTAAAAAGCTTTAAAAATGCTGATGTTATGTTTAACAATATTGCAACTAACAATCGACTATAGCTATATATATCAAGTGAACAACAAATTATAAACATGTGTCGTTCAAGCGATTTCTGAGTACTTCCGGATTATAAACTACAGACAAGAAGCAATCCCTTAACAAAGATTTAACACAGGTTGATCATTGCGATTTTAAGAAATACAATTACGATGATGAACTTTCATGTTCAAGAAAGACTGAAAGCTAGTTTTTATTGCTAATTCAATGACAAATTTAACACACATTTTAAGAAAAATGAAAAATAGTGACCTTTTATATTAAAAAATGATATTAAAAGCGAAAATATTCAGTTTGTTTCTAGCAATTGATTTTTACCTCATCTGTTTGAAAAGTAAAATTTAACCTTTTTTCCTATTTGTATTGAAATATCGTACAAAATATCAAACCGAGATAAATAAATCGATTATTAATCTAACATTGTGAACATAATGAATTAGGAACCATCATACTGCTTGGATAACCCAACGAACGTCACTTCCAGTATTGGTAGTAGACCTCAGTCGTGATAAGGCCGGATGGGGGACGGTCAAAAGTAGTGCATATAAATAACTCAGGGGTCTTTACTTAGACCCTGCTCATTTAAATTTGTTAATAGATAGCACTTTGCAATTTTGCCAGGGTGAGAGCTTCTGAGGTTTGCTAAAGAATTAAGCTGAGTTGGATGACTATCGCACTATATTTCCAGCGTAAGGACTTGAGCCGCACAATGCACTTCCTATGCCTGGACCACATTTTGCATGTAAACATTGCCATGTGCTTTTAGCATGATTGACACATTTTCCAAATTTCTGAAAAAATGAATCAGACAAGGTATTGATTTTTTTTGAAAAAGAAAAAAAGTAATATTTGAGGATTCAGGGACAATATGTGCCAATATATGTAGTTCGGGGTTTGTTGACCATCAGATTCTATGAAAATGGTCTATTTTGAGGTAAAATTTTACAATTTTCTGTGTGGTTGCCATGGTAACAAAATGTTTGCTAAACTTGTTAAAATTTGCATTTGGGTCATAAATTCAGTATAGAAATAGTGCTTGAATTCTTCTGATTTTAAAAAGTATCAACATTTCTGGTGTTACTTTAAAAATTATTGAAATATGGGTGCATAACACTAAAGGTGGTATGACCAAAATTGGGCAATTTTGGCTGTCATTTCATGACTGAGGTCTGCTACCATAAGAAAAGAGACAAAAACATGTAAAATCACTAATTTAATGAAAAATGTCTGCTTTCAACTTGTTTTATGTTGTTGAATTACAGTGGGTTTGGAAAAATGCAGAATGAACTCATTTGCAATGTTTTTCAGTGTATGAGGTCAAAGGTCAGTTTAAGTGCAAAAAGGTCAAATTGCCTAATTTATGTATGTAAGGCTTAAAATGAGATGTTTTGAACAATTTTTCTGTTATTTTATGTAATTTTCCTGAAAAATTTGTGAGAATACAATTGTTTTATATGTTAAAACATCAAAACTCCATGGAAACTGTATCAGCATGAACAAACCTACCAGTTTTTCCATCTGAATGAATTTCAGTTTGTGCTCTGTTTGATATTATGTATCATCATAAGAAGCAAAACCATTGCTAAAACTTTTGCCAACTGTATAAATCTAATTTATACATTTAATAATTATCACTTTTAACTACATAATTCTTTATAAAATTCAAATTTTGATATATCATAAAACCAGTGACATCTTACTTTGCCATAATAATGCAAAAAGCACAATTTTAAGTGTCTAAATAATGGATATCAAGAGTTATCTCCCTTTATTTCTATGATGCTGTTAATTTTTTTGGATTTTTAATGAAAAACAAGAGAATTTTAGTAGATAATGTTATAAAATTTTTAAAACTTTATGAAATATTTCATAGTTAATTCATCCATTGCAAATTCTAATTGATTTAGTTCAGTCTGTTCTATACTTTTTACTCATTTTAATGCTCATTTTGTGCGAGTTTGCAAAATTGCCATCAATTTGGCAAATAATTAGTTTTTTATTGCCAAAGTTTGCTATGTACATTTAACATAGGATAACCAGGAATGCATCTTTTCATTTACTTTTAAGCTTTAAACCATTTGTCAACAGCATTTTAACTCAAATGTACATAATCAGTTTGGCAAAAATTGCAAAAATTAGCCCAAATGAGTGTAAATTGGCCACATTATGGAATGCATGCCTATGAATTGATTGTAGCCAATTTTGACAATTTTTGCAAATACCAGCATAGTGTTGCATAGCGTTTGATTCGTAATATTGTCTTCTGTCAGAAAATAAAGTAAAATTATGAGTTTTGAAATTTGCATTAGCCTTATGGTAGTAGACCTCAGTCGTGATAAGGCCGGATGGGGGACGGTCAAAAGTAGTGCATATAAATAACTCAGGGGTCTTTACTTAGACCCTGCTCATTTAAATTTGTTAATAGATAGCACTTTGCAATTTTGCCAAGGTGAGAGCTTCTGAGGTTTGCTAAAGAATTAAGCTGAGTTGGATGACTATCGCACTATATTTCTGGCGTAAGGACTTGAGCCGCACAATGCACTTCCTATGCCTGGACCACATTTTGCATGTAAACATTGCCATGTGATTTTAGCATGATTGACACATTTTCCAAATTTCTGAAAAAATGAATCAGACAAGGTATTGATTTTTTTTGAAAAAGAAAAAAAGTAGTATTTGAGGATTCAGGGACAATATGTGCCAATATATGTAGTTCGGGGTTTGTTGACCATCAGATTCTATGAAAATGGTCTATTTTGAGGTAAAATTTTACAATTTTCTGTGTGGTTGCCATGGTAACAAAATGTTTGCTAAACTTGTTAAAATTTGCATTTGGGTCATAAATTCAGTATAGAAATAGTGTTTGAATTCTTCTGATTTTAAAAAGTATCAACATTTCTGGTGTTACTTAAAAATTATTGAAATATGGGTGCATAACACTAAAGGTGGTATGACCAAAATTGGGCAATTTTGGCTGTCATTTCATGACTGAGGTCTGCTACCATTAGACTAAAATTACTAAGGGGAGATAACTTAACGAACGTCACTTCCGGTATTAGACTAAAATTACTAAGGGGAGATAGCACCATTTTTCTGCCTTTTGAACGTAAAACAGCGGTATTCATTTTAGAACGTTTGTTGTCGAACAATTCACTTGTTTTTATTTTGTAAACATTGGAAATAAAACTAGAATAGAATTTGTTTTGTTGACCGTTGACTTTACTTTGTATTTCTGGTGCACCAAACACTTTATTATTAACTCACTGAACATCTACTTCTGAAAATTGAAACAAAGAAGGGGAGTAAAACTGTTTAACGGCCCATTCAAGAATTTTTTTCCCACTGCGAACAGTTCTAGAATTGCGAAGGAAACCGGAGTAACCCCCCCCCCCTTAAAAAAAAAAAAAAAAAAAAACCAAGCCAACGGCCTCGCATAAGTTTCTGTCCATATGGGATTCGTACCAACGCGGCGAGAAGCAGTTATTGATCCGTAGGCAAGCTGAACACCACTCGGTCAGCAAAGACAATATAAAATAATATTTTTTGTTAAAAAAAACAGTATTTTAAGCATCAACATAACATACAAGACATCGTGTTTTGTGTATAAAACTAGTAGGTATCGCAGTTTAAAGAAAACCAATTGTTATGTACCTAATTATGTCAAGGTAGTCTAAATATTCTGGAATATTTTTTAAAAAGTATAACATTACCAAACCAATTATTTATACAAACAACAGACGTACGGTTTGTTTGACATTTTTAAAAATTATTTTTGACTTTAATCGTCTTTAAATATATGCTGAATGGAAAATAAATTTAACAGATAAGTGTAACGTTACAAAATTGGTAGGTAAAACAGATTTTATCAAAAGCAAACATAGATGCTTAAATAAAAACAAAGATTAATTTACAAACTTTGGTGTTTAAAATTTAAGTGTTCAAGAGTTTAGAAGATAAATCCATTGACAAGTTTTGTTTTTTTTTTTTTAATTCCAATCTTGTTATCTGTTTTCAGCCTTCGACGTTAAGGTGGGGTTAAATAGGAATAAAAGATCAAGATGGTTTGTCATTTATACCTCCCATGTCTGACCCGAAAGATTATATAGAACATTTTAGGCAAGTGGTTTTAGGTCGGCATAGTCATCAGTTTTGGTTAGCTTTAAACATTACGAGAGAGAGAGAGAAGAGAGAAGAGAGAGAGAGAGAGAGAGAGAAGGAGAAATCAAGCCGGTATGATTGTGTTTGTGATTGTGATATGGACCTGGACCAGTATGTTTGTGTTTGTGTTTGTGATGTGGACATGGACCGGTGTTTTAGAGTTTGTGATTGTGATGTGAACATGGACCCTTCTGTTTGTGATTGTGATTGTTGCGTGGACATGGACAGGTATGTTTGTGTTTGTGTTTGTGATGTGGACATGGACCGGTGTTATTGAGTTTGTGATTGTGATGTGGACATGAACCAGTATGATTCTCTATATGATTGTGGTGTGGACATGATCCGAAATGTTTATGTTTGTGATTGCAATGCGGAAATAGACCAGTATGCTTCTGTATATGATTGTGGTGTGGACATGGACGGGTTTGTTTGTGTTTGTGATTGTGATGTGAACATGAACCCTTATCATTGTGATTGTGATTGTGGTGTGGACATGGACAGGTATTTATGTGTTTGTTATTGTGATGTGGACATGGACCGGTATGTTTGTGTTTGTGATTGTGGTGTGACTATGGACCGGTATGTTTGTGTTTGTCATTGTGATGTGACCATGGACCGGAATGTTTGTGTTTGTGATTGTGGTGTGACTATGGACCGGTATGTTTGTGTTTGTGGTTGTGGTATGGACATGTACCGGTATGTTTGTGTTAGTGATTGTGATGTGGACATGGACCGGTATGTTTGTGCTTGTGATTGTGGTATGGACATGTTCCGGTATGTTTGTGTTTGTGATTGTGATGTGGACATGGACCGGTATGTTTGTGTTTGTTATTGTGGTGTGACTTTAGAACGGTATATTTGTGTTTGTGATTGCAGTGTGACTTTGGAACGGTATGTTTGTGTTAGTGATTGTGATGTGACTATGGACCGGCATGTTTGTGTTTGTGATTGTGGTGTGACTATGGACCGGTCTGTTTGTGTTAGAGATTGTGATGTGGACATGAACCGGTATGTTTGTGTTTGTGATTGTGGTATGGACATGAACCAGTATAATTCTCTATATGATTGTGGCGTGGACATGATCTGGTGTGATTGCAATGTGGACATGGACCAGTTTGATTCTGAATGTGATTGTAGTGTGGCCATGGACGGGTTTGTTTGTGTTTGTGATTGTGATGTGAACATGGACCCTTATGTTTTTGATTGTGATTGTGGTGTAGACATTGACAGGTATGTTTGTGTTTGTGATTGTGATGTGGACATGTACCGGTATGTTTGTGTTTGTGATTGTGGTATAAATTTCGACTGGTATGTTTGTGTTTGTGATTGCTGTGTGACTATGGATCGGTATGTTTGTGTTTGTGATTGTGATTTAGACATGGACCGGTATGTTTGTGTTTGTTATTGTGGTGTGACTTTAGAACGGTATATTTGTGTTTGTGATTGTGGTGTGACTATGCACCGGCATGTTTCTGTTTGTGATTGTGGTGTGACTTTGGAACAGTATGTTTGTGTTAATGATTGTGATGTGACTATGGACCGGCATGTTTGTGTTTGTGATTGTGGTGTGACTATGGAACGGTATGTTTGTGTTAGTGATTGTGATGTGGACATGAACCGGTATGTTTGTGTTTTTGATTGTGGTAGGGACATGAACCAGTATATTTCTCTATATGATTGTGGTGTGGACATGATCCAGGAATGTTTGTGTTTGTGATTGCAATGTGGACATGGACCAGTATGATTCTGTATGTGATTGTGATGTGGCCATGAACGGGTTTGTTTGTGTTTGTGATTGTGATGTGAACATGAACCCTTATGTTTGTGTTTGTGATTGTGCTGTGGACATGGACAGGTATGTTTGTGTTTGTGATTGTGGTATAAATTTCGACCGGTATGTTTGTGTTTGTGATTGCTGTTTGACTATGGATCGGTATGTTTGTGTTTGTGATTGTGGTGTTGACATGTACCGGTATGTTTGTGTAAGTGATTGTGATGTGGACATGGACCGGTATGTTTGTGTTTGTGATTGTGGTATGGACATGTACCGGTATGTTTGTGTTTGTGATTGTGGTGTGACTTTGGACGGGTATGTGTGTTTTTGTGATTATGGTGTGACTATGGACTGGTTTGTTTTTTGTTAGTGATTGTGATGTGGACATGGACAGGTTTGTTTGCGTTTGTGATTGTGTTGTGACTATGGACCGGTATGTTTGTTTTAGTGATTGTGATGTGGATATGGACAGGTTTGTTTGCGTTTGTGATTGTGGTCTGACTATGGACCGGTATGTTTGTGTTTGTGATTTTTGTTTGACTATGGATCGGTATGTTTGTGATTGTAATTGTGGTATGACTATCGACCGGTATGTTTGTGTAAGTGATTGTGATGTGGATATGGACCGGTATGTTTGTGTTTGTGATTGTGTTGTGACTCTGGACCGGTATGTTTGTGTTAGTGATTGTGATGTGGACATTGACCGGTATGTTTGTGTTTGGTTATCATATTTAACATTCTGTCTTATTTATAACTAACCTGTGTACTACTGATTTAAATGTTTTAAAATCTTCTATTGTTTGTATTTATTTTTTACAATTATTAAATTTCATTTATACTATTATATCGGATACATTTTCTAGTGACGAAAGCTAAAAGAATGTTGACATTGTTTAAAATTATAGTTCAGACAATCGTCCCCCACCCAAATAATGTAAATAAATAGAAAATCGAAAATTTAATTTAATCACAAATTTTTAAAGCAATAAAACTATTGGGAATAATTAAAGCAGTTTTACAGACGATAGTAACTATACGTGAACCTCTTGCTTGATCAAATTAATTTTTGTACCGTGCAGTTCGAATACTAATATTAACTGTAAAAAGTACCTTTAATGTCAAATCTTCAATTCAATGAGAAATTGTATATGCATATATACTTATGTTGAGGCCAAGTTTTTCAATCAATACGGTACGGTAGAGCTTGTTAACACTCCGGTAATTTTCAACAACGAAGCTAGCTTACAAATAAATTTTGAACTCGGAGATATTGAAAGCTGAAACATATCAAGACCCTCAAAAAGTTTTAAATCAACACAATATTGTAATGAGTATGAAGTCACTGTTATCCAATCGTATCCTGGATTTATTTGACGTCCCATGGTTCCTAGTTCTTTTATTTTTAAATTGATTGCGCACATGGCGAGTGCGGCTATTAGGAGATGATCACCCTTCTGGAGCAACCGGTCTCAATTCTTAAGTGAAAGTTAAAGGCGTTTAACCGAATAAACCAGTTTTTTTTTTTTTTTTTTTTTTTTTTTTTTTTTTTTTTTTTTTTTTTTTTTGACATGGACAGATGTAAGTCTTTTTTAAAAAATAAATAAATAATAAATAAAAAATAATAAAAGATTCTTTTAAAAAAATTTAAAAAACACTTTAATTGAATTTTTTGCACTCAGATTTTAGTTTTCATTACCAATTTTACGATTGAGTCAAAAAATATCTTGAGTTTTTTTGGGGGAAGGTTTTAGGTTCTGTAACATTACGTAACAAGTTCTCTCTGTGTTAACGTTAGTTAAATGAACAGTATCTATGACAAACTGGGACTTTAAATTTGAGAAATTCGGTGTGTTAAATGCATCACAACTTCTTTGTTATATTGTTGTTGTGTGGTCCTCAAACCGTGATTTATTGGCTGAGTCGCCCTATGCAGATTTTCTTCTAGTTTTAAGTCTGTGTTTATTCAATTATACAATTTTTTACTTATGATGCGTCTGCGTTTGTTTTTTTTTTTTCTACATGTTTCTCCATTGGTTATATCACTTTAAGTAGTAAATAAAAGTGTTTGAGAAACACAATAACAAAGTAAAAATGTGGACTGAATTAGACGCTTTGAGTTGGTCTGAACCGTTGGATTGGGTCTTTGGAATAGACTTGGATTTAAAATTGAATTTTCTATGTTACACTAAACATATTGTATTCTCAATACTCTCACATTCTCAATACGATTGGATATATATATATATATATATATATATATATATATATATATATATATATATATATATATATATATATATATATATCAATATTGTTAAAACGGTTGAACTTGAGATTTAAAAGATATCTAAAATATTTGTTTATTGTCATTTTGTTTAACCACATATGTTAAATGTACACTGTAGTATATGTTACATGTTGCTATTGTTGTCTTAATTTTCTAAATATACATCACAATTAAATGAAAAATCAGGTATTTATTAAACTCTCTCTCTCTCTCTCTCTCTCTCTCTCTCTCTCTCTCTCTCTCTCTCTCTCTCTCTCTCGTGAGCGCGCGCACGCGTGTGTCTGTGTTATTTTTAAGTGGAGTCAAAGTTTTTTATGCCCCAGTCAATAGTGTTTCTTTTAAATCGAGGTAGAATTTTTTTTAGAATATAGAGGATACCGGTGTATCCGGAGAAAACCAACGAAGTCAGGTTAACGAAATGGCTGACTTTCTTGAAATCGAATCTGCCTGGTCAGTTCTGAGCGTTTACATGAAACAGATGAACCGGAAAAAACCAAACCTTTGTCAAACGAAATGTCCAAAATGTGAATTACGTTAAAATTCTGTGTTTTGGGTTTTAAAAAAATCAGGATATTCCGTTTTAACAGTAAAACGACTTTTTAGAAAAATCATAATTTATGTTTGATATTTTACGTTTGATAAACAAAATTAATGTTAGACCTTTAAACATTTTTGAAATCTCTCTCTCTCTCTCTCTCTCTCTCTCTCTCTCTCTCTCTCTCTCTCTCTCAAAATAAAAACCTAAACTACGATACCTAAATGTTTATTGTTTTAAGCGATTAACTAATGCATCAAAATAACCACACCAATTCATCAAACATGAAAATTATTTAACAAAACTCTTAGTTTAAAATATGCATTTTTCAATGTTTTAAAATCTCATGAGTTCATCATTCAGCGCAAAAACATTTATTTAATAGTTTTAAGTGTTTTATTATAAAATTAAATTTAAATATTTGTATTATTGTCTCTACAATGAGGCGACAATTTTTATTTGTAGTTGTGAAATTTATTTTTTAGCTTAGAGTAATGGTTTAATTTCCAAAAAAGTCATATAATATATACAAGCTTGAAGGGGTAAAACAAAATTCAGAACATCAATATAATACGTTCAGGAATGTCGTTAAAATACATCGAGCTTTTTTGGGATTAAAAAAACAAAATGCCTGACTAAGCAGAGAGACGCTTTAAAAATGCACAAATTAAAGAAGTTTTAAATAAACACTCAAAATAGGGACAAACAGGATCGTTTTAAAAGACGCCTGAAATTTACATCCCCAAAAAGACGAACAGAGTAGAAACTTTTAAATAAACGCACCAGACGTGGCTTCAAAAATAAATTGATAGGAAAATAAAAAACGATACACCTCAATCAGAGACACAAAACTTACATCTCCTTCATAAAGAAACGCATACCTTTCTTAAAGAGAAGTAAAATGATACGCTTGAAAACGCACAAAAGAGAGACGCTTTTTAGATGGCAAAATATACGCTTCAAAAGATGCACAACACAGAGACCCTTAAAAGACGCACAAAACAGAAACCATCCTTATTGATGCCAAAAAGAGACGGTATTTAAACGGACATGATAGAAACACACACTTTAAAAAACGCACAAAACAGAGACCATCTAAAAAACGCCCAAAATAGAGACACCTTTTTTTAAAATAGACACCGTGAAAACATACGCTTCAAAAAGATGCGCAAAACAGAGACCCTGAAAAAAGACGCACAACCCAGAATCCCTAAAAAGACGCAGAAAAGGGAGACAATCTTAAAGACGCATAACAGAAAACATCCTTATTGACGCCAAAACAGAGAAGCATTTTAAATGCACACGATAAAAACCCACGCTTTAAAAAGACGCACAACACAGAGACCCTAAAAAGACGCATAACACAGAGACCATCCTTATTGACGCCAAAACAGGGAGGCATTTCAAATGCACACGATAAAAACGTACGCTTTAAAAAGACGCACAACACAGAGACCCTAAAAAAGACGCAGAAAACGGAGACAATCTTAAAGACGCACAAAATAGAGGCGCATTTTTAAATAGACAACATACGCTTCAAAAAGATGCGCAAAACAGAGACCCTGAAAAAAGACGCACAACACAGATACCCTAAAAAGACGCAGAAAAGGGAGACAATCTTAAAGACGCATAACAGAAAACATCCTTATTGACGCCAAAACAGAGAAGCATTTTAAATGCACACGATAAAAACCCACGCTTTAAAAAGACGCACAACACAGAGACCCTAAAAAGACGCATAACAAAGAGAACATTCTTATTGACGCCAAAACAGAGAAGCATTTTAAATGCACACGATAAAAACGTACGCTTTAAAAAGACGCAAAACACAGAGACCCTAAAAAAAGCATAACAAAAGACCATCCTTATTGATGCCCAAAATAAAGACGCTTTTTAAATAGACCCGGTAAAAACATACGCTTCAAAAAAACGCACAACACAGAGACCCTAAAAAAGAAGCATAACAAAAAGACCATCCTTATTGATGCCCAAAATAAAGACGCTTTTTAAATAGACCCGGTAAAAAACATACGCTTCAAAAAAACGCACAACACAGAGACCCTAAAAAAGACTATCCTTATAGACGCACAAAAAAATGACAATCCTAAGTGAAGCACAAAAAGAGAAGTATTTTAAAAAGATCCCTTAAAAACGTACGCTTTTAAAAGACACACAAAACAGAAAATCCTAAAAAAGACGCATTAAACAGAGACTATCCCTATAGAGGCACAAAATGGAGACGCTTTTAAAATTAGCACAATGAAAACATACGCTTAAAAAAGACGCACAAACCAGATACCATCCTTTTAGAGGCATAAAATTGAGACACTTTTTGAAAAGACACAATAAAAACATGCCTTTAAAAAGACGCACAAAGCAGAGACCGCAAAAAGACGAACAAAACAGAGATCTTCCTTATTGACGCCCTAAATAGAGAAGCTTTTTGAACTGACACAGTAAAATACATACCTTTAAAAAGACGCAAAAAATAAAGATGCTTCCTGTAGAAACGTTTAACAAATACGCTTTAAAAAGACGCACAATACAGATAGACATTTTATTTTTAAGACTAATAAAATTATAGCCGTGTTTAGAGAATAAAGTGTAAAATTTATGTGAAAACTTACAAAATTCGAAAAACATTATAATAATTTTGAATTAATATAAATCTCAGAAATAATAATAATAATAATAATAATAATAATAATAATAATAATAATGATGATGATGATGATGATGATGATGATGATGATGATGATGATGATGATAATAATGATAATAATAAATTCCCTTACCTGTTTGAATTTATATGTTCCTGTTCAATATCAAAAATAGCTTATAAGCTGGTTCTTTGAAAAAACATTCCCTCAAAATACATCCTTTTTAAATATTTTTCCAACACAGCGATTTGAAGCCTTTCTAGAAATCAAACTTCTTTCTTTCATTCAATTAAATTTTATAGAAAAAAATTTGAAGAAAAAACTTGGGGTGTCAATTTTTAAACTCCGGTTTACACCAGTGTAGGCTTGTTTTTATGTGGCATTTTTTATGTAAAACTTCAGTCATTTGAAACTTTTAAATAACAAATAAACACGAGAATGTGGTTTTTACGTAACTTGTTAAAATTTGTTTACTTTACAAATAAAAAAAATACAAAAATAGTTTTAAAATTCTCAAGGTATTTTGTGCATAAAACTGTGGTCGATGATGAATGATATTTGAAATTTGAAACGCCAGACTATTCAAGCAGGCTGTTTTTGACCGACAAAAAAAAAAGAATAATGAATGAATTATATATATGTTTAACAAATTTGTCGAGTGCATCAAGATCAAAATCAACCCTTTTTTAAAGTCTTAACGGGGAGCTAGTCCTAACTAGAGCATGTCTCCAAGTCAATTATAAAAAAAATATATAAATAGGACCTTATTTAACCCTGTGACTTAAAGTTGTTGAACTTTACACATAGAGTGAAGTGATTGATCAATATTTATTCGATTCAGTTAAAGGGTAATTTTGGGGTAGGGGGTCGGAGTGCACGAAAAAAAAGAACAATCTTCGTAAGGTGATGTGTGCCGTTATCGCTTAGTTTAAGGCGCTGTGACATTGCGGGCAAGTGTACCAGTACTAATGGAAAACAGATCATAAATTACCTAAATAAAAACATGCGCACCAAATAAACAGTTAAGATCATTCATTGATTTTACATCGATATTTATTTTTAAAAAAAGTATCACCAAAAAAAGCTGAAAAACTGCTGATTCGGCATAGAACAGAAAAATTGCTGATATGATTCAAAACAACATTTAACCATCCAATCAGACTACTACAACTACTTGTACATAATACAAAAACACTTAATTTAACTCATATCATTTTTTTTTCTCATTTTTTCAGCTTGTTGGAGTGACTTTCTATGATAACTATAATATGAGATTAAGATATTATGCGTCCAAATGGAAAACCACTTAATGTCCAGGCTCCAGTTTCACAATCATTCACTCGACTGAGTATACACTCAACTCAAATATTCCCATTTTTCTCTCATCAATATTGGAAAAAAAAGTTTTATGAGACAATTTTTTGTTTTGTTCAACAAAACTACACAAAACAATTTAGATATAACATTAGATACTTAATTCTAAATGCGTAATGTCTAAAAAAATTGACATTGAAATATTCCCAAATTTGAGTTGAGTGTACACTCAGTTGAATAAATGATTTTGAAACTGGGTCCAGATCACATTTAAGATAAAACCCGTTGATACAGCGTGAAACTACATGCAACCAAACAACCAGCCAATCAAACTTTTTTCTTTTTCTTTTTCTTTCTTTTTTTGTATTTATTTATTTAATTTTTCTTATCTAATTTTATTTATTTATTTATTTATTTATTTATTTATTTATTTATTTATTTGTATTATTTATTTATTTATTTGTATTATTTTTTTTTTTAAATTTTTTTTAATTTTTTTATTATTATTATTATTTTTTTTTTTTTATTATTTTTTTTTTTATCTATTTATTTTTTGGTTTTTTATTTGTTTATAACATCTAAGTTCCTGTTATTTGTTTAGTATTGCGTAATAATCAAATCATGATACAATGAATTACATATAATTAATCTGTGTAAACAAGTACACTATAATTGATCATTTATTTTACAATGTTACACGTAATTTACGCAATACTTTTACTGACATAACAACAAAACGTGATGTCTGCCTTGTGGTTCGATTATGTATATCTGTTCGTTATGTAGTTTTTTATGTAGTTAAAAAGTTTGAAGAAAAAACATATAAAATCGATGTTTATGATTTACGTAAATGCCAAGTGTTCTTGTGTATTGCAAAACACATTTGAATAACACAGTTTTAAGTGCAAACTCACAGAAAGCCACTCTTAAACTTTGTCACTGTTTTACGATATCTTAACTTAAACCAGACAGATCTGAAATCTCAATAATTTTGTAAATTTTTAAGTTATTCAGGAATTTTAGGTGTTATTTTGAAGATCACTTTAAGGCCATGATATATTTCGTCAGTTGTGTCAAAATTCATAACTCCAATAAATTTAGTCAATATTTGATAAATTTTAGAAACTGTTTACAAAACTGGTGCCTGGTCAATCTTATTTTAATAAGAGATATTTATCTGATCGCTTACTATTTAGCTTTAATTACAGCCTTATTCTAAAACTACTTCTCGATTTTTTTTAACATTTAACATTTTAGAGAGTCAAAGTCAAAAGGTCTTTGCATCCGAATTCCTAAAATATGCTTCTTTCTGTCCTATTGGTCTTGTAACCGTTCTTTCAAAGATGTACACGACCGATCTTTCTAATCGTTTGTGAATCATTTTCTAAACTTGTAGGAAAGGGATGAAAAATTAATTAACAACTAATTTGGTTTTCGTGCTAGATTTTCAACAAACGGTAAAATATTAAAGTAGTACACGTATTATATGGAATTACACTACAGCCACTACAGTAGAAGTGATTCGTTGATTTCCGCAAGTACATATTGCCATATACATGTACCATTTTTGAATATTGTCATATACCATTTTAGAATATTGTCATATACCATTTTTGAATGTATTTAATGATTTAATTCAAAATTGTTATATGATACTGGTATCTGATAACCAAGATGTTCATATTGGTTGTTGCCCTTTAGAAGAGTTTTAATCAACACTGGTATTAAACACGGCGATGCGCTATCACTGTTATTGTTTTTACTTTTTATCAGTGATATATGGTGGCTTATTTTTGACATCGACATAATATTAGTCGACATAAAATTATTTCGACATGTCGACTTAATATCTTGGCAAGTCGAGATAATATCATGGAAAGTTGTGATAATAACATGAAAAGTTGTGATACCAAAATGAAAAGTTGAGATGATTAACACGACTTGCCGCGATAAAAATAAGTCGAGATATCGAGATAATTATCACGACATGTCGACTTAATATCGCGGCAAGTCGTGTTACTTATCTTAACATTTATTTTGGTATCACAACTTTTCATGATATTATCTCGACTTGTCACGATATTAAGTCGACATGTTGAGATAATTTTATGTCGACTAAAATTATGTCGATGTCAGAAATAAGCCACCATAGGTATCACAACTTTCCATGATAATATCTTGACTTGCCAAGATAATAAGTCAACATGTCGAGATAATTTTATGTCGACTAAAATTATGTCGATGTCAGAAATAAGCCACCATAAGGAACATTGTAGAAACGGAATACCATTTTATCTTCGTATTCCTGGCACTAAGACCAATCAGATTCATATATCTGCCAAAATATTTAACTTGAAATATTTAATTAATTATGTGCGAACTCGTGGAAAAAGCAACCGTAAACTGTATAAATATCTTTCCTATGCCTGGGCAAGGAGATATCAGTGTTACGGCAATTGTTTACTTTTTACGAACAAAGTAATTCCATACCAAATGATTAGATAACCATTACTCTTGTAAGCTTAAAATTATTAACAGTTTAAAAAACTATACATATATAAATATAATTGCATAAAAATAATTATGTTATTATGAAAATAAACATAATCGCAAAACAAAAATAAATTATGAAAAATAACCCTATTATAGAAATAAATATAACTATGTTGGCTGTTAAAAAAGTCTCCAGAAAACACAGAAAAGTTTCAAGGACAAGTGTACTTAAACTCCTACTATATAGTCATTTTGTAAACATTTGAATTACACCATTAAAGTCGTATCCACCAAGTAGTCCAGTCATTCTATGAATGAACCTAGAACTAATTGCAACAGAATTTCTTATTGTTGGAATAAATAATATATCGACACATAAACATCATATAAATAGTCCCAAAAAAATCTTGCGGTGGAAGTTGCTTTTTTATAGAGTTAAAAATTTCGTATATTATTGAAAGTTTTTTGACGTTTACGGGCCTCCATCCAAAAAATTTTTGTAAACTTCCGGTCAGCAAATAGAAGTGTTCTTCGTCTTCACAGCAAAAATACAAACAAAAATGGTTTCAAAAGGGTAATTTCAAAACAAGTTAAGGCAGTCAACACAAAAATATATGTTCGTTCCTATCAAATCTTCATAAACGGGATAAATTTAAAACTGGTCGGAAACGAAACTGTTGAGGGAGGGGGTGGCTGACATCATCACATGTGTATACATGTATACATCGAGCGTAGAGTAATCTTTGATAGATTTCCAGTCAATCTGCATACATCTACGCCTTATAACTTAACATATGAACAAAATAAAAGAATAAAAACGCTTTTGTTTGTCATATTAAAGGCCACACGGGCGTTGGGCACTACGAAGGCCCGTTGTGGTCAAAATTTAGATCTAAATAAACTGGTATGCAATGTTTCGACCAAATAAATAAATTTTGTTTATTTCTTATTTTTGTTGCAATTTATTTAATTACAATATGCATTTTGTTAGTTTTATTTATTTTGATTGGATACTATTTCATGGAACAGACACATTTTTAATAAGTCTGCCCCGGGTAAGTATTATAATAATTATACTCTCTCTTTTCACGAACACATTCACGCGCATACACGCCCGTGCATGTTTTATTTTATCAGGTCAGTAAATTTTATTTCAATGAAATACTAGTATAGAAACTTTGACAATTTATTATTTTTTATTTATTTATTTACTGTAAATCAGGAAATTAATGCGCATTGCCGATTTTGAAGTATAATGCGTCATGAAATTATTTAAAGCGATTTTTTAAAATTCCAAATTTAATATTTTTATTGAATTTTGCCTATCTGTTATCTAACAATTATATAGTATTTGAATCTCCGATTATTAATTAGGGCCCCTATAGTGATCACTTTGTCTGTCTGTCCGTCGGGGCATCAACAGCTTTATTTATTGCAGTAATTAACATAAGAATAATTGAAGCTGCATGTAGAGGCTTCAACGTTATACAAGATCATGTAGAAACTACTTTTATTATAGACTGATCTAGTCACCTATAATTTTTGTGATCACAGTCAAAGGTCAAAGTTTCTTCCATCCAACTGTTTAATCAAGTGTTCTGCAAATATCTTTGTCACAAATACCCCTCCCGCGCTCCATGCGCGGAGGATCCTGAGTTCGACCCATAGCCGCAAAAATAAAAAAAAAAAGGAACACTTCCTTGCCAACGTTGAAAACAAGCAAAATTTTCATCAATATGCTCAGTGACAGGCTTTGCAATATCGGTTGTGACGTAGTACATGCAATCTCTGACGCAGATTACCTGATTGCAAAAAAGAGCTGTTGAAGCTGCTCTTACTAACGATACGGTTCTGCTCGGAGAGGATACGGATCTCCTTGTTCTGCTTTGTTTCCATGCTGATCCTGATGCCAACAACATTTATTTTATGTCCAATTCCAAACAACATAATAAAGGTTTGGGATATTCTGCGCACAAAGTCCATCCTTGGCAAATCAGCTTGTAAATACCTATTATTTGTCTAAGCATTAACCGAATGTGATACAACATCTCGTATCTTTGGCGTTGGGAAACAAGCAGCATTAAAGATTATTAGTGAGCTGTATTTCCAAATGCAGGCTGATGACTTTATGTCAAGTTCATCAACTAAACAGGAAGTGATTCAGGCAGGTGAAAAGCCTTAGTTGCATTATTAAATGGAGTGCAAAACGAAAGTTTAGATTTTCTCCGTTACCGTAAATTCAGTCAGCGTATTTTAACTGGATCCTCCTTTTTTCAAGTACATAGCTTACCCCCAACTTCGGCTGCTTCTAAATATCATAGCTTGCGCGTGTATCACCAGATTCAGCAATGGCTTGGGAACGATTTGAATCCAACTGACTGGGGCTGGAAACTTGTGTCAAACATTCTTTGTCCTCTCAGAACCGATCTGGCCCCGGCTCCTGATGCACTTCTTAAAGTAATTAAATGTAATTGTAAAAACTGTGATAGCAGGAGATGTAACCGCCGTAAACAAGGTCTATCTTGCTCTGTTGGTTGCGGTGAATGCAGAGGAGTCTTGTGCTAATTCCAAATTTGACTTTAATATGGAATATGATGAAAACGAAGAACTTAAGTGCAAAATTAGAATATGACTGTATCGATTCAGATGGAATTTCATTAACTTTGATTAATGTATATTTAAAAAATGGCACTCGTTTTGAATATCTTCATAGAGCTATGAAGGATCAAATTGCATAAAAGCCGAAGGCTTAAAATAGGCCATTATCCTCCATACCTCCATGAAGACAGTCAAAACGAATGTCATTTCTTAAATATATATACATATCATTGATGGAGACATATATTTTTAACAAATAAACAGCTCTAATTTGGGTAGTAGGCGATTATACAGCATACTGCTATCGAAGTCGAGGAAACAGAAAATGTCAACGATTAACAGTTTTTGTGCATTAGACGCGCGTTTTGGGTAAAATAACCCTCATCAGGTCATTTTATAATTAAAAATTGAACAAGGTTACATGTTTATTTAGGCCAATTTTTGCTTAAATACTAAACAATTTAATGGTTTTTTTTTCAAAATTAAGTTGTGAGTTAGTATAGAAAAATGGATTTTAATGTTTAACTTGTGTTGACACGTCAAAATTTTTTTGCAAATTATGGTATCCAGAGTTGTTTCCCTTAACAAACTTAGCCTCAAATAGTGTTTTTTAAATTCTGTAACATAGGATTTAGCGGTGTTGATCATATCAAACTTTCTAGTTACAATAATTGTATCTTAAATAATCAAATGATGCAAGGAAATTTTCAGATGTTACTTTTTTTTTAGATCTTTAGACCCATCAAACATGCTATCTCGTTCAATTTTGTTTCACAAATTTAGCCTCAAGTACGTTTTGTCAAACCCAGCATATTCAAAAATAACACTTACATTTTTTCAAACCTTATTTGCTACAATAATTGTAACAACTGGACAATAACATGATGCAAGAAAATTTACCAGATGTGTGTTCTTGTTAGATTTATAGAAACCCAAAAATGCTATCTCGTCCATATTTGCTTTTCGAATTCTGCCATTTGGCATGTTCAGTAGTTTTTCAAAACCCATTTCGTGAAATTAGCAGTTACATATTTTTAATACTAACTAGTTACAATAATTGTAACTTGGACAATCACATAATGCAAAATAAATTGTCAAATAAATGAAACTCTGAGAATTTTTTGACCCCCAAGTATGCGATCTCATCCAGTTTTGCTACATAAATTTAGCCTCAAATAGAGTTTTTCAAACTTTGCAACTTAAAAATTAGTGGTCACATTTCTTTAATCCTTATTAGTTACAGCCAATGTAACTTGGACAATATTATAATGCAAGAAAATATGTTAGATATATGTTCCTGTGAGATTTATAGACGCCTCAATATGCTATCTCAGTCTAATTTGTCACTATTTTGGTTATGGTTATCCACTTAAAAAGGAAATTTTGCCATTTTCCCCTTATCAGAATCTTTGGGACTTTTTATACGATATAGATAAAACATTTAAGAATGTCTTGGTGATAAAATAAATTCTGTTGCAATTAGTTCTAGGTTCAACCCTTTTTTCTGCTAGATTGACTGGACTACAAGCTAAACAAACTATATCTGGGTTACTTGACAAGGCGGTCTTTATCATAATTCCGAACGAAGACAAAACCGCTGATATGTGATGTATATGGTATATGATTACAAACCAATACATAATGTCAGATATCTACGGAGAATTGAGAAGTTAGGGGATGTATACATCGAGAAGAATAAGTACATATACACTTGAGAATGAAATAAAATGTTTGACGATAATATTTATTTACAATGATCCCTTATTCTAAACGTTTGTGGTTTACAAAGTCCATAGTTACAGAAAGTGTACATTTCACATCATTATACACTTTTTGGCGCGCTGAGTTTTGTTGCCTGTGGTTTAGTATACAAAGCTTCCAGACAAATATAACCGTTTTATTTATTTATTTATTTATTTATTTATTTATTTATTTATTATCGTTGTTTTTACTTATTTTGTTTTGTTGGATTTTGAATTTTTTCAAAGTTTTGTTTATATCGCACGAAAAGAAAAACGCATACTGGTATTAAGACCACGAATGATAAAACTCCCGACTTTGGACTTGCACTAGAATTTAAGACAAACTGATTTTTTTTTTTTTTTTTTTTTTTTTTTTTGTTGTTGTTGTTGTTGTTGTTGTTGTTATACATTCATCAGTATATATGCTTATTAGCAGTAAACATTAACAACGAAACAACCTCATATGTTGCATTTTACAGATGTTATAGGAAAATTTATTGATGACTGTAGTATCAAAATCCTTTCTATTACTTTAAAAAACCCTTTAAACAAATTAAAGCAGATATAATTGTTTTAAAACAAAATCTTACCTTATATTATTTTTGTAAATACAATCAGTTCCATTAATGGACATTATCTAAATCTTTCAAACTGTTTAATATTTGGCGCAAGGTACCGAAGCATCTGTTACGTCAAATCTTGTCATGTTTCAAATAAGTGTAGTACAGAAATAAATAATGTTCTCACGATTTAAAATTTAATAAATTATGATGTTTAACAAAAAATTATTATTTTTCTTTAAGATATAATTATCCATGTAGAAATAAAAATTACATCGAATAGTTTAAAAACATTACTAATATGATGTAATAAAATTTAAGTCGGATTTTGACGAATTCTTTTTTTAAATTAAGATTTAAAATTTATGGTGTTATATTTTTTGAATTTTTTTTTTACAATTTCATTGGCAATATCTAAAAATAATTTATTATACCACAGACAGTTCAAAATGTATATTGAAATCGGTGGTTTTGAAACCCAAAATCGGGTTTTTTCGTGTAGTGTCCACTCTGATATATTTTCACAATCATTTCTTAATTTAGCTTTAGCGTCTGTCATATTCCACTTTTTGAATGAATTTTTTTATAAAAATATTTAAAAAACGGTATATGACACGTTTAATAATTTTCACTCAGATTTTTCTCGCTCTAGTTTCAAATCATTTCTTACTTCAGATTTTCCTAGCTCTAGTGTACAATCATTTGAACTCCAATTTTCTCGCACTTGTTTTACAATCATTTCTTAATTCAAATTTCCCTGGCCTAGTGTCCTAACAATGTAAGATTTTTCTAACTCCAGTTTCACAATCATTTATAAACTACGATTTTCCTTGTCCAAGTTTTAAACCTGTAAAATGTGTAAGATAAAAATGACCTTTCCGAAAAAAAAATTCTTAAACCACACACCAAGAATTATTTTATGGTTAGACGAGGTATCCGTCAAAAGTAGTGGGTTTTTAAGGTCAGAATTTCCTTAAAACCTAACATATTTTATTCCTAGAGGCTGTGTGTATGGTCACAACAATTTCTGTGAAAAAAAAAACGCATTTTACGGTATCAACTGGTGTCAAATGGGGTACCGCGTCATTTCGCTTCGGAATGTAAAATATAGATGGAACTATAAAAAAATTAGTAATTGTTCAGACCCTTCACACAACCGTCAGGCCTAAATTATGGTATGGTCAACGGAAATTCCGACTTAGGGTTTATCGTGTCATGTTTTTTCCCCCATTTTATCCAGTGTCCATCCAAAGTCGGGAGTTACATTAAAGTTAGAGGTGTGACGTGTTCGTGTTTAGATGAGTTGTTTTGTACTAGATTGCACTGATTATGGCCAAATACATGTGTTCATAGCTAACTTTTGTTTATTTTTTTATCAACGGATTATCGATAATTATTTTATTTATTTATTTATTTATTTATTTATTTATTTATTTATTTATTTATTTATTTGTTTATTTATTTACTAATATTTTTCGGTTTAGTTTTGTTTATTCATTAATTCATTCCTTCAATCAATCATTCATTCGTTTTTTTCTTTGTTTTTCATTTATTTTCATTTATTTATTTATTTGTTTATTTATTTATTTATTTATTTATTTATTTATTTATTTATTTAGATTATTTCCAGTCCTTTATAAATCTGTTTCCATGATCAAATGCCAGTTTTGAATTACTTTCTTTAAATATGACACTGTTCCCGATTTTTTAAAAAATTGTTCCTTTATTCTAGGAATATAAAGGGTTGGTCGTTTTGTATGTTTTCTTATGCATTCTGTTTTATAGAATAACCTTAATTATGAGATTTCTGTTCCTTTTATGGTCAATGGCACGAATCTACATCATTACAATATATTGTAATGAATGTTGTTCCAGTTCCGTATCTTACCACTAGGTGACAATATATACTACATGTAGTATTTGTACTAACAATCGTGCCTCTATCAGGTAATTCCTGCTTCGTGGTCCTAATTTAACTTCCAAGAGAGAAATATGGTAGTTTTCTCCCGGAAATCCAATTTCTTCATCCATTTCATTGTCATATACCATTTTTAATGCAATTATTAAATACCTTCAATATACCATATTTTGAATGTATTTTATGATTAAATTCCAAAATGGTATATGACACCTAAAATGACTGTTATTGAAAAAAAAAAAAAAACCCTTGGCCTCGACTCAAACATCTATAGTTATATTCTTTATCCCCTTCCCCGGAGTCCAAGGAAATGACCAACAATTTATTCAAAATAGGGATTCTAAATTTAAGTCTGTCAAGATGATGTGAAAGAAATTTTAGTCCCATAATTTTTTTTTTAGCTCACCTGGCGAAGCCATGAGCTGATGGCATGGTAAAGCGTGCGTGCCTGCGTCTTCTCCTCTGAAACTAATGGGGCAATTCAAATGAATTTGGTATAGAGGTCCCTAGATGCTATAGATTAAAAATTTATCCCACATGTCTGTCGGAAATCCAAGATGGCCGCCGTTACTATAAATAGCAAAAACCTCTAAATCACGGGTTTATTTATGTACCGATTTCGTTGAAATTTTAAACATAGAAAAAAATGTTGGGGATAAAACATGTATAACTAGTTTTCTGGATAATTATTTGTATGAGCAACAATCATGTAGTATGCAAGTTAGGTCTATTTTTAGCCTAAATCTTCGAAAATTGTCCTCTCTAAAATTACATGGCCAATTGAAACGAAATTTATGATAAAAATTGCTTAAAATAATAGAAAATAAGGTTATTGCCAGTGAATTTGTTTATGTTTTACTGATTGGCTATATTTCAAAAACAAAAAGCAAAGAAAAAAAAAAGGTGTTCCAGGTGAGCGATACAAGTCCTATTAGGCCTGTTGTTAAATTTTCAAAAGATGCTCTATTTAAAGTAATAGAACTATTTGGTATCTGGTATGTATTGGTTCAAAGCTACGATAATATGTATATAATTTGGTTCTATCGACATTCAGGGTTAGATTTTATCTGATTGTACTTGGTTGCGATGGTTACAACCAGGTATAAAAACTACCGGTAAACAGTTTTAATTTGGATGTAAATTTAAAGTATCAAAATGTACTGAAATTTATTTCACAATGTGTTTATTGTCATATTTCCTGTTTACTCGTCAGTGTCAAATATGTGTACTTTTCAAATTAACCTGAGACCAACCTGAGGCAATTTCTATCAGACCAGGTCGAGATGGACAATGAAATTCCTTTCTCTATCTATACTTTTCACTATGTAACGAAGAGACTACACGATTCTCTTATTTCTGGAGCGGATCTGAATTAATCATATTTTAATTAGCTAAACTGATGACTTGCATATAAATATACATGAATCTGCGATTATATAATAGAGCGACGTGAAACTTCTGTTAATTAGATGGATTAGAATTGAACTAATTTGATAAGGTCTGAAAATGACTTATAAAATATGTTAATTAAATATCCATAAATCTTTTAATTTTAAGCGGTATTCAAATCTACAATCTTTTTTCAATACTCATAAACAAATCAAACTAAAAAAAACACAAACCGGAAACAAATCGTTTTATCCGTAGAAAGTATATATATATATATATATATATATATATATATATATATATATATATATATATATATATATATATATATATATATATATTGAGCTTAAATACAACTTCTTTTATTTATTCATTTATTTATTTATTTTGTATGAAAAATTATTTTGTAATAAAACAGTGACAAAGCTATACATTTATTATTTAACATAGAAAACCTGTGGTTCAAGATTCAACAAAATATTGTAATTGTGTGGCGAATGTTTCGTTTCTTGTTTGTTTCTGCCCATGCCCCGGTTTTCAATCATTAACTAAGATTTTCCTTAACTAATAAGCTTGAAGTGATCTTCAAAATGACATCTAAAATTTCTGAAATTTCTTAACAAATTAACAAAATAGTCAAGATTTCAGATTCGCAAGATTTTATTTTTTAAAAAATGTTAGTTAAGGAATGATAATGAAACCGGGGCCAGATTATTTTTTTCGAGACGGTCAGTTAAACTTTTTCTGAGTAGGCTCTTCTGGAGTGGGAACCTAGGCCGTGAGACCCGGATAAATCAATAAGTGTGCGTTTTAAACCACTTGAACACCGAGTCCAAGGTAAAACATCAGGGACTGGACTACTGACCGAGGTCCAAGTTAAACATCAGGGACTAAACTACTGTCCGAGGTCCAGTTTAAACATCAGGGACTGGACTACTTGCCCTGGTCCAGGTTTAACATCAGAGACTGGACTACCGGCCGAGGCCCAAGTTAAACATCGGGGACTGGACTACTAGCCGAGGTCTAGGTTAAACATCAGGGACTGGACTACTGGCCGAGGTCTAGGTTAAACATCAGGGACTGGACTACCGGCCGAGGCCCAATTTAAAATTAATTATCAGGGACTTGACTACTGGCCGAGGTCCAGGTTGATAATCAGGGACTGAACTACTGGCCGAGGTCCAGGTTGAAAATCAGGGACTGGACTACTGGTCGAGGTCCAGGTTGAAAATCAGGGACTGGACTACTGGTCGAAGTCCAGGTTGAAAATCAGGGACTAGACTTCTGGAAGAGGTCAAGGTTGAACTTCAGGGATAGATTACTGGCCGTGGTCCAGGTTAAAAATCAGGGACTGGACTACTAACCGAGGCCCAGGTTCAACATCAGGGACTAGACTACTGCCCCAGGTCCATGTTAAAAATCAAGGACTGGACTACTGGTCAAGATCCAGGTCAAAAATCAAGTACCGCAGAACATAACATTTAAATGATGTTTACAGTTTTTCAAGATAAGTCAAAATGTTAGGTCACATGATTACAAACTCTGATACTATCACAACATGTGTAATTAAAAAGAAATTTTACAAAAAATATATGAATGCGCCGGTTTCAAACTAGTGAAATAACATTTCTTACCAAAGGCACTTGAGTATTGCCAAAAGATGAATCTAGTTGAGAAAGTGTATTTCTCCCAAGTCAAGATTTTTCAAATTATCGAAAAAAAAAAAAAAAAAAAAAAAAACACAGAAACAAATTTTCTCACACTTTCATCTTTTCGAGTGGATTGGAAACTAGGCGGTGAGAGGTATTGTGATCCGCCAAAGGACGAGAATACAAAAGGGGGAAATATTAAACTTGTGTTGTTGTTTTTTTTTAAATGGAATGAACGAGAATTTAAAATTATGTAGAAATAGAAAATATAACCACAATTTAAATATTTAACAATTACCGTTAATGTTTGTATAATTTTTTGTCAACAAAACCACGAACCAATTCCATGAACATTTGACATTATAATGTTGAATTCAAAACCAGTAACGATTTTGATATATACGCCATTTTAAATTGTTAAATTCATCTTCATAACATCATCTTCATATAATTAATTTTAATTTTTTTTATTGAAGTTTTGTTTTGTTTTGTGTTCGAATTAAAAATTTCAATAACTCAAATACACGACTATTAAAAGAGTCATTTTTTTCTGAATTATGTAAAAACACGCCGCGGTCATTTAGGACACAATATCACATTAGTAAACGAGAAAGTTTCTTGATTCAAAAACGACATAAATATATATTATATACTATTAATTTACCAAAAGGGAAGAGAAGATTTCATGTCAAAATCCTAAAAGAATATTAAGTATATTGAAAATGGACAAAAATATGAAAATTTAAAAATAGCACTTACCTATAGCAAAACAAATCCTTGTATTTTTACATTGTCTAGTAACAGTAAGCGGGAAACGCTACTATCGGAAGCCCGAAAAGATAACGATTTTTTGCATAAACTTTTTAAAAATATCCAGTAACTTTCCTGATTTCTTAAAAACTAATCCAAATTGAATATTTTTGCAAAAAATAACATTTGATTTAGAACATGAATATTATTTTAATTATGTCCATACAAAGTATGATTCGGACATTACAGGGTGGTTAACATTTTATCGTAAGATTGTGTGTCTGTATTTATGGATATATACATACATAAAGAGATTATTTTTGCTCTATTTTACTGATAATATTTGAGCTATCAGAGATATATAATATCTTCTACTATCAAATAAGTCAGTATGTTGTCTTTATCCAAGATCCGAGTCAAGTTGTTTCGTGGTGTTTACCGCCTGTGTCATATACCACCTTTTGAATGTAATTTAATGATTGAATTCAAAAAGTGGTATATGACACCTTAGCCAAGGTTTTTCACTTATATTGAGACGAGCAGTTCTGGGATTGTGGAGGAAATCGGAGAGAGAACCACCAAACTTTGGCAATCAAACTATTTTTTTAAAATAGGGTGTGTCCGAGTGAGGCTCGAACCACAAGGCAATTAAAGCCGCTTTAATCAGTATGTGGCACATTAGACCAACCCAGTCACTATGTTCCAAACCTTTCTCGATGTAAAAACAAAAGGCTTTAAATGTCTTCTCTTGAAGCAGGGTCAGGATGTAACGCATACATGATTTTACTTTTGTGATATCCTTTATATATATGTATAGTTCTGTCTTTTTCTATTTATTTTTTAAACGTATTCAAAAATATGTATGTATCACGGCATAATAAATTAGTACATAGACCACAATAGCCTGTATGCATCGATGTACGTATTGCATTCATATCAATAATTTATGATATTTTGTAAAGTTGTAGTGTTGGTTTTTTGTTTTCAATTTGTTGTTATTATTGAATTCATACGTTTTCATACTGTGTCAACTTGTTGTTAATGTTGTTGTTGTTGATGTTGTTTCTAACATTTGAATAAGACGGATTATTTATTTATTTATTTATTTATTCATTTATTTATTTATTTATTTATTTATTTATTTATTTATTTATTATTACTATTTTAAGCTATTACATATTTGAAGAAGACGAACGAATAAAATAAATACTATGATAAAATCACACATTATCATATTTACCACTAAGGTAGCTCACTTAAAAGAGTCTTCTCTTTGTATTTGGTAGGTCGAGGGTTCGAACCCGGTACGGGTCTGACCAAGACTCGCCAAGTACTCGGCATTTAGAAATGATAGTTACGGGGTCCTTCGGACGAGACCTTAAAAACCGATGCCCGTATTACAGCAGGCGTTGCACGTTAGAGACCCCCCTGCGCATTGCCCTAAGCACTGCAAAGGTAAAGATTTCTGCCACTTCACCTATTGCTGGTGACGTCTCGATACAAGAGAAATATTCTTGGCTGTGACGTGAAACCTTATTAAATCAATTAAACCAATCACATCATTTAGGAAGCCATTAACTTTACAACCACCCTGTAATTACCTTTTCACAACAACTAAGGATTGTGGCGTTTAGTGGCGATTAGATAATGTATTTACTTTTCTATCTTTAGCGATAACTGACCGCCTGGTTCAGTAGGACACAGAGGAAAATTATTTATTTAGGTTCACCAAGGTAACGTCAAATTTCAAAAGTGTTTAAAATATCGTTCATAGGTAAAAAAAAAAAAAACAGATTTAAGTTTTTACAGTAATAAAAATAACTAAATAAAATAAATTCAAAATGTTTAGCTGTGTTAAATGTTATTTTTAGGATATCATTCACCCTTACGCGGCCCCTTTCAGTTTGATAAGGATAGTTTTACAAAGGGTTTTAATAATACTGATAAAACCAAATGAATTAATATATAAATATGCCGTCCTGTTTTCAGAGATAAACTATGTCAGTTGATGATTAAAATGTTGTTTTATAGAAGTTGTTGAAGTTTTGTTACTAAAAAAACTTTTTAATGTACCCGCATCGCAACCGTCCATTTACCCCCTGGACCCCAGTGGTCATTGATTAAATCGGTCACACCTCTTATCCAATAGATTCAAATCCTAGACAGACAGGTAATATGCCAATTTGCTTGCAGATTAAGCGTACAATAGTCATGCGCAGAATTTGAATATTTATTTCTGTTGTCATGTGAAGAATTTTGAATATTTCTATCGGTTGCCATGTGAAGAGTTTTGAATATTTCTATAGGTTGTCATGTGCAGAATTTTGAATATTTTTATTGGTTGCATGTGCAGAATTTTGAATATTTTTATTGGTTGCATGTGCAGAATTTTAAATATTTCTATCGGTTGTCATGTGCAGAATTTTGAATATTTCTATTAGTTCAATTGGTTAATCTAAATTATGTAAATTCTATATTAATTGCGCGCCTCATTTTAACTTCATTTTCAAATCGGTTGTAAGTGCCGTAGATAAACATAAAGGTAGCCGTAAGGGAGAATTTGTACAATGAAGATCAGAAAAAAATGCACACTCATACATCATGTTACCTTGTGAGGAGATCAATTCTTGAGATAAATGAAAATGGTCCTTGTTACAAATAGCTGAAAAAACGCTGATGTGACGGAACCAACCAACCAACAATGACATGCATCGCTGATGTGGCTTAACCAACCAATCAAAATACATCGCTGATGTGACATAACTAACCAATCATTAATAAAAATACATCGCTGATGTGACGTAACTAACCAATCATCAATGAAAATACATCGCTGATATGAGGTAATTAACCAATCATCAATGACATGCATCGCTGATGTGAGGTAACTAATAAATCATCAATGTAAATATATCGCTGATGTGACGTAACCAACCAAGCATCAATGAAAATGCATCGCCGATGTGAGGTAACTAACCAAGCATCAATGAAAATATATCGCTGATGTGACGAAACTGATCAATCATCAATGAAAATACATCGCTGATATGACGTAACTAACCAATCATCAATGAAATGCATCGCTGATGTGAGGTAACCAACCTATCATCAATAAAAATACATCGCTGATGTGACGTAACTAATAAATCATCAATGAAAAATATCGCTGATGTGACGTAACCAACCAAGCATCAATGAAAATATATCGATGATGTGAGGTAACCAACCTATCATCAATGAAAATATATCGCTCCTGTGACGTAACTAACCAATCATCAATGAAAATACATCGCTGATGTGACGAAACTGATCAATCTTCAATGAAAATACATCGCTGATATGAGGTAACTAACCAATCATCAATAAAAATACATCGCGGATGTGACATAATAAATCATCAATGAAAATAAATCGCGGATGTGACGTAACCAACTAATCATCAATGAAAATGCATTGCTGATGTGAGGTAACCAACCTTTCATCAATGAAAATATATCGCTGATATGACGTAACCAACCAAGCATCAATGAAAATGCATTGCTGATGTGAGGTAACCAACCTTTCATCAATGAAAATATATCGCTGATGTGACGTAACCAACCAAGCATCAGTGAAAATGCATCGCTGATGTGACGTAACTAATAAATCCCCAATGAAAATATATCGCTGATGTGACGTTACCAACTAATCATCAATGAAAATACATCGCTGATGTGACGTAACTAATAAATCCCTAATGAAAATATATCGCTGATGTGACGTAACCAACCAATCATCAATGAAAATGCATCGCTGATGTGAGGTAAATAACCAATTATCAATGAAAATACATCGCTGATGTGACGAAACTGATCAATCATCAATGAAAATACATCGCTGATATGACGTAACTAACCAATCATCAATGACATACATCGCTGTTGTGACGTAACTAATAAATCCCCAATGAAAATATATCGCTGATGGGACGTAACCAGCCAAGCATCAATGAAAATGCATCGCTGATGTGACGTAACTTATAAATCCCCAATGGAAATATATCGCTGATGGGACGTAACCAGCCAAGCATCAATGAAAATGCAAAAATGAAAAACTTTATGTATCATTGGATATATTTCCACATTAGAAAGATTTGGTAGATGGATTGCTGAAGGTTTGAAGTTTTCTCTGGGTACTCTGTTTTCCTCAACCATCTATAAATAGACCACCACATTGATCAATTTGACTAAGGCGTAAACTCCATTTCTGTTGATTATAGATATAAATACTTTCTATAATATTAAAGAGGATTATACACATTGATTTTATGACATTTTACTATCGTACAATACTGATAATAAATCCTTTGATCTTTATTGGTCAAGACAGAGTCATTATTAATGTCCGTTTGAGGACGGTCAAGTGTTTTTATTTGCGATGGTCAATATGAATTCCAACCAGAGTTGGTTAACGAGTGCATTTGTACCTTGTGATCCTAGTTTGGTCAAGTGACGTATAATTGTTAGGTTATCTATTACAAACAAAATGAAGTAGAATGTTAATATCAATATATTGACAACATCTTAGCTCCGTGATATTACTGAATATATATATATATATATATATATATATATATATATATATATATATATATATATATATATATATATATATATATATATATATATGACCGGACCATTAAGATATGGGTTATTTTATTTTCATCTTGCTTTTATATGCATAAATTAAAGTTGGCAAAACATTTGTTTCCTTCATTCTTCATTCAGGCGCGGTTTGAAGACTATGATATATATTAAGCTGAAATTTAGTTCATAGAATCACAATGCAACGCCGCCTCACTAATCCGATCCCGACATAGCACCTTACATGTCTCTGTTTTCTTGTAAAGTATTCTCATATGTTAAGTTTGACTGGAACAATTTGAAATAAATACCACTGTCAAGTGCTGATTTTGAATTTCTTTTAAATAATTCATGCATGGCAAGTTGTCATGTGCTGATTTTGAATGCATTAGTTTAATAGAATTTCAAAATCAGCACATGACACCAAAGGGAGTCCGATTCGGGATCGAACCCATGACAATGAATGATGAGTTCGCGCTCTTGTCAAATTTTTGAAGTAGGTGAAATAATATTAATAATCTTGTTAATTATGAAAAGCCTATAGAACGTATGTATCACGCAGATGCAATTATTAGTCCACTACTGGCTATAGCCGAAGGGAGTTTAGGTTTGCGCTCTGTCCGTCCATCCGTCCGTCTGTCATGCCTCAGTTTTCCACACATATTTTCTAAAATCTTTTAGATAATGAACTGATTTTTAATAAGTGAGTCTACCATGATGAGTTGCAGATCAAGTTTGCGTTTCATTCTAGTCCGCAAATTTTTATATGAGTTATGGCCATTTGAACTTTGAAAATTCACTGAAATTTCAGTTTTCCGCTCTTTTTTTCTAAATGCTTTTAGATAATGAACTGATTTTTGGTATATGAGTCTACCATGATGAGTTACAGATCATGTTTACGTTTCGTTTCCATCTGCTAATTTTTACCGGAGTTATGGCCCTTTGATCTTTGAAAATTCACAGAAATTTTAGTCATCTTCAGCTATCACGTACTATGATCAGGCGGCGTAACTCTGATCAGTAGTTTACCTGTGCTATTCAGAGCTGTCGTTACTGTCTATACAGCGTATAATATGAACTTGCAATAGGGTACGTGTAGAAGATAAAACTTTAGACTGCTGCATAAGGGAAAGCGTAAACAAAATGCAAGGAAAACAAAAAAGAACAAAATATTTTAAATTTTAATTATTATTATAATTTTTATTATTTTTACAATTAATTAAGACACTCTCTCTCTCTCTCTCTCTCTCTCTCTCTCTCTCTCTCTCTCTCTCTCTCAATGTGATTTTTCCTACGGTTTCTTTTTTACTTAGTGTATATTATTCACTCATGCATTCATTGGTGATAAGATTTTTAATCAATTAGTTCTAGTATTAACAGGTAAATTTGTTGACAGTTTGTTGAATGGAAATAACCAAACTGTCCCGCAAACGATTAAGTGTACTCGGTAATTAACTACATCAAAAACAGGAAAATATTTCTAAATTTGCAAGTGTCCAAGTTTGCATCAGACAAACTTTTGACACTTGCAATTTACAGAGATTCGTTATATATGTCTCTGCAATTTAAAAAATTATCATTAATTACCATCAGTTTCTCAATATTATTGCAAGAGTCAAAACATTTTCTTGCAACTTATTTGACACATAAGGTTATTAATTTATTTATTTATTTATTTATTTATTTTTGCTTTTTATAGATATCTTACTTTTTATCCTTTTATTTTCATATTCGATAATTACTTTTGAACTTTTTTTTTATCTTATTGGTGCATTTTCTTCGACAATCTTTTTAAATTTATTTATTTATTCTATTGTTAAGTATTTTTTCATTTATATGCGGTAATTTAATTTTAATTAAATTTTCATTAATTTTTTATTTAATTTTCATTAATTTTTATTTAGTTATTTCTTTGTTTAATTGATGGTTCAGTTTAATTCTTTATTTAATCCATTGTTAAGTTTATTATTTATTTATTTATTTATTTATTTATCTATTTATTTTTGCCTTTTTATGTATTTCTTTTTTATTTAATTGAATAGAAAGAAAATAAAACCTTTCAATTTGTTACATTTTAATTAGTGAAGAAAATAAAACAACATATTACATAATTTTTATGAAAAAGTCCCAGATGTCGGCTATAAACTAGCGGATGAAAATTCACGAATTCCCCTATCTTTAAATGAAATTGGACGTAATTTGTCGTCAAAACTAACATTTGATTTTTACATTTTTATCTTTATAAAAGTGTGCTCTAACACTGTAGACGTGGACATTTTGAAAAAAAAATCACTTTAGCATGAAAAATCAGTCAATAACTAACGGTCGTTTGTCACATTTTTATTTCAACAATATACAACTATTAAGAAATAGTTGGTATAAAACTGCTATATTTATAACTTAAAATGGACGAAACTTCCCGACGTCCTAAAATTTTACAAAAAATATTGAAATAACCGGGATTTCATAAGGAACTTAATTATACGTGGACAATTTTTATATCGTTTTTTGTTTCTTTTTAATAGAATAAAAACTGTACACCTGTTCTATATTTCCTTATACCGATCGTAAGACACTGAACTGTAGATCGTTGTACAGGTGAAGTACGACAATGTACATGAAAGCTGCCTATGTTTCCGCACTTTTTTCTACACGCTTACAGAAATGGCACTAATGTTTGGTATGTGACTCTACCATGATGAGTTACAGATCAAGTTTATGTTTCGTTTCCATCTGCTAATTTTTACGGGAGTTATGGCCCTTTGAACTTTGAAAATTCACTGAAATTTCAGTTTTCTGCTCTTTTTTCTACACGCTTGCAGTTAATGAATTTTTTTTTTGGTATGCAGGTCAACCATGGTGAGTTACAGATCAAGTTTACGTTTCGTTTCATTCCACTAGTTTTTATGGGAGTTATGGCCCTTTTTCTACATGCTTGCAGGTAATGAATTTTTTTTTTTTTTTGGTATATGAGTCTACCATGATGAGTTACAGATCAAGTTTACGTTTTCGTTTCTGTCCGCTAATAAGGGCCCCCTCCACAGGCGATCGCTCTATAGTAATCAGTCTGTCCATGCGTCCATCCGTCCATTACAGAATCAATTTTCCGCAAGTATGTGAGTTAAGTATGATGACTTACAAGTCAAGTTTACGTTTTATTCCGCTCCGCCAATTTTTGACCAAGTTACGACCCTTGGACTTTGAAAATTTCCTGTTGACTGTACATTTTACATAAAACTTTGGGATTAGTGAAATATGCGACCGGTAGGGGACTATGTATTGTTTTGCAATACTCTCAGAATGCTTGTTTATCTTCCGATTCAAACTAATGGTTTCTATGATTATGTTTTTTCAATATCACAATGATGAATACAAAAAAAACTATTTAGAAAACTTCCTTTATTATCAAGATTTTTCTTTTAAAATTTCAATCTGTTGGTCTAAATCGCTGTAAGTATCCAGTTTCAATCTCATGGGTATCCTTGAATTACAAAAAGTTAAAGATAATACACAGGCTACAAACATTAAGTCTAACTGAGGCGTCACTCAACACCAGGACAAGAAGCAGTATCAACGAAATCAAGATTGGTTAAAGTGACATTATGCATCAAGACTTATGAAGTATCAGTTAACATTATGACAAGAGTTGAGTTGAGTAATGGGGTTTAACGTCCCAGTCAAGAATATTTCACTTTTATCGAGACGTCGCCAGCTATAGGCGAAAGTGCAGAAATTTTGCCTGTGCGTTGCGCTGATGGCATTATACAGCAGGGTTCTTTACCGTGCCACGCCGTGACACGGGACCTCGTTTATTTTAAGTTCCCATTCGAAAGAACCGTGACTTTCATTTCATAATGCCGGGTGCTTGGCGAAAGAACAGTCACTTCCCACTTTCAAGTCTTGGGTCAGACCCGGTCGGGATTCGAACCCACGACCTCCCACTTACAGAGCGAGCACTCTACAAACTTAGCCTCCGCAGTGTTTGTTCATAATGACTAGAAGAGTAAAGTTGGGTTATGCTTTTTCACGCCCATGTCAAGAATTGTTCACTTATATCAAGACGGCAGGTTCTGCGATGGTGGAAAAATCCGGAAACAAGCGATAAGATGCGCTGATATTCGTTAGTTGGCGACTTGGAAACTAAGCCTTCAACGAAAAAATATGAAAATATTTTCAAAAACCTCAAGACATTAAGACGTGAGCCCAATACGTAATGACATAAAGGCTAAATGTCGTTTAATATTATGTTTGTTTGTAAACCTCTTTGTAATTATCATCCGGAACCGAACATTTCCGGCATTACGTTTTCCAAGCTTCGAAACCTCCTAGCTCCGTTTGTCGCGAATAAAAGAAATACAAATGTTGACCGCTGTTCGGAGGTTGTACGTTTTCAACAATTATTTTTTACGTTTCCGGTAACCTTTTCGTTAAGATTCCTGCAATTTTTAACATTACGTTTTCGACAATTTTTCCTAAAAAATTCTTATTTATATTCCCAAAAATTCTTTACCTCTTCTGTTAGCCAGGTGAAGATGCACTTTGTTGTTGCCCCTTAATCAACACGGGGAGGTGAAATTGGACTTTCGGAGAAGGACATAGTTATTGTTGCAGTGTTAAAAGTCACTATATAGACAATTAAAATAATTTGTCCAGAAAGCACTAGAACATTATATTTGTTGTCATTTCGACGAAGTGAATTTTTAAAAGGTATAATTAAGGTAAACATTTATACCTATAAAACTGTCGGAAAAGTAACATCTAAAATATGCCGGAATAGTGAGAAAAAAAATTGCCGGAAGAGTAATACGCCCGTTCTGATTAATCAAATACATGTACGTTTTTAAAATACATTAATAATAAAAATTAACTATATTTACCGTTTCCATAGTACGGGTTGCATGCTGAAAAATAAAAAAATGGTTTGTTTAAAAAAAAACCTGTAAAGCTAACATTTCCTATAAAATTCCATGTTTTTATTATCTGTTGACTTTCATTGTGGCAGTAGTCTTGGATCTTTGAAATTACAGAAAGTTGATTTGCTCAAAAAATGAAACTGCATGTCCATGTAAGGAGCTTTAACATAAATATTGGCCAAGATGTTCAAAGAAGAACAATTTTTAAAAAGGTTAAAGAAAACATTTAAACGCGACGCCTGGTGGAAGAGTTATTGCCGATTGTAAAATATGACGTCGTGTCAAGGGTGATAACCAACATCCAGCCTTCTCTGAAACGTTGTATAGCTGACGATGCCTTAAAATTGGATCTAGACTTATAGAATGTGTATGCAGTACACACGGTTGTACTATCACAAAATCATTTCTACAAGTAATGTTTTGATTACCAGTAATAAGTTGGTCAATATCTCATCAATGACAATGTTAATTTTGTGTTAAACAAAAGTAAAAGTTTTAGCTAAAAGTCTGAAAAACCACCCAGCAGCTCTTTTTATTAATGACATAAAATGTAATTAAAGATAAGATTTACCATTATAGCCGGATCCAACGTCTTCCGCTGGTAACTCTCCAATATTGAAGTCGGCAAACTTCTGTCGGCACATGGCTCGGTCGGCATTGTTGATGTTGGGATTGTCACTAAGGCAACGCGCAAAATATTTGCCACAATTTGTTTTAGGGTCTGAATCGGCGTCAGCACAATAGAACATAAACAGCATCTTATTTTCACTCCCTGGTGCTTGGAACTTATAATGTACCCATTCTTGATCAGTGCAGGTTTCTGGATTTAAAAACAAAATTAAAGAACAGACTTTACAAACGGGCTTTCAAAAAAAAAATATTTTCATATGAGCACGTTTGTTGTGTGAAACAAAATTAACTCTTTCAAAATTTCATTTGGATATGGAGTTTTTCAATTCCTTATTTTTATTCTCATTCGTTCATGGATTAATGGATCATTAACGGTTTTTGTACCCATATTTGATCATGTTGCTAAAGTTCTATCCTCCTTTTTATTTATTTATTTATTTATTTATTTATTTATTTATTTATTTATTTTTTGATATATAAAGTGAGTTTTGGCATTATAGGGAGTTTCTATGTATAATACCTGGATCAGTGCCTTTTTCGGCATAACACGGAACGCCTTTATAAATTTGGAAATCCCTATATTTCCAGACTAGGCAGGATCCATCGTTTGGATTGCTGAAAATAAATAAAAATAATATTTTTAAACAAAACAAAACAAAACAAAAATTAAATAAAAATAAAATAAATACTATTGGACATTAGAACTAGTGCCCTAGCAGTTAAATAATCAACGGTAACTCTGTGTGTGTGTGTGTGTGTGTGTGTGTGTGTGTGTGTGTGTGTGTGTGTGTTTTTCAACAATTATCGAAATTCCAAAAATTACAGCACTTACTTTCCTCTGACAATCTCTTCAGCTTTGTTAGATCCGGGTCTTGTCGTAAACGTGATCTGGACATTAAGTGGTCTTCCACTTGGACCCAAATTATCTTTATTATACTTGTTATACCATGTCACTCCAACAAGCTGAAAATGAAAACAAAATGAGTCTAATTAAAAATGTTTATGTACATAAACTAGGTGAAGTCTGAATTATGATTGGTCAGTTGAATTTTGCATTTCAGCTATTCCTGATGAGAAAATTTTATCAATTTCCAGAAATATTCTTAACAGATGTTCATGAAGTGTCACAAGTGTCTTGTGTATGCAAGAGTTTCTGTTATGCTTTAGACTCATGCGCACTTAAGGCGACCGTTCGGGTGCTATTGCACTGGCAATATCGCAGATCACTCAGTCATTTATGCTGGTACAGAGCTGTCGTATTTTGAATCTTTACTTTAAAAAAAAATAAAAAAAAGTGGTATATGACAGAGCCAACCAGTAAGGGCATACGACTTGCGGAACTATTAGTGATATGTATTCAAATAAACATCTATTTTATTTGGCCCTGTGAATTCCCATTTCTCCAAGCTTGAGAGCCATTGTGTTTATGTAGACAATAAATCACAAAAACCACGTGACTCCGTGTATGTATACATATAAAATGCAATCCGGAACTATAATATTAAAGGTAAACAAACATGGCTGACACGGCTAAAAAGCGCATTTACGAGATTTTACAAAAACGGTTCATAAAAATATGCATTTTAATATAAATAATAAATTAATGATATTAATAATAATTTGAGTATCAACAAAATAAATGTGCTGTTATTTGTGAACTATATTCCGGACGAAAATCATGTTCTCGGTCTAAAATGCGCATGCACGTTCTTCGTGGCTGTTGCGTCTATTGGACTCCTCCTGATGTGCATGTGTTGAGTGTTGATTTTTTTGTCTTGAAATCAATAAGTTATTATTATTATTATTATTATTATTATTATTATTATTATTATCATTTGAATATTGAACAAAAATGTAACAATTGAACTGTTTTAAAATGATGTTCATTGTCAACGTGAATGCAAAAACTTTGCAAGGCAAACTAATCATAACGCGTTAACGCGCGTTATTGAGTTTGCTTGCAGATTTTTTGCATTCATATTGACAATGGACATCACTTTAAAACAGTTCATTTGTTAAATAAACCGATCTCCTACACCATGGTTATATAACAATTATTCTGCATGGCATAGAAAGAAAACATGTGTGCTCAATTAATTCCCCTCTTTCTTATAATTAAAGAGATCTCATGAATATTCATATCACATCCGAAAGGAGGCTAAGGTCGTATCGAAGATCAACAAGATGTCAAAAATACTTTTTGAATGTATTAAACGATAAAATTTAAAAAAAAAACTTTATGACAGTATTATTTTCAACAAATATTTAAATGATTGACTTTATAATATAGATCTTATTTGACCCTAAAATGTAGCAGAAATTTAAATTACATATCAATTACATATATCAATTCTATGCATCAAAATTTAATTTGTCAAAATTGACACTTGTGGTTTTGATAAGATATAACTGATTACGTCATTATAGTGATTTAAAAAATAACATTGTTGATTGTAGGAGCATAAACTTAAAGTTCTTTGTAATTAAATTTGACAAATTTCTACCGATTTCATTGGTTAAAAAGCGAAATTACGCTCATGTCATTTTTCAATGCCTCGAACTCACGTGCCGAAGTGTTTGTCATGTAATCTAGAACAAACTACTTTAAATGTGTGTCTTTTTACCTTGGTTTGAATTTATTAAAAGCAAAATTTGCATAAAAATATTTTCTCATACGCATAAATTATCCTTAAAATTTAATTATAAGCATTAAATCTGATTTTCATTCGGGTCATTGAGACATAATCTGAATGAAACCTTTGTACACTATTGCGTAATTCACAGTGTGCATAGCGTCCATTCAGGTTTTTTAACAATTGAACTGTTTTAAAATGGTATTCATTGTCAGTATGAAGGAAACAACTTTGCAAGCAAACGGAATAACGCGCGTTAGCGCGTTATGACAAGTTTGCTTGCAAAGTTGTTGCCTTCATACTGACAATGAATACCATTTTAAAACAGTTCAATTGTTATATTTTCGTTTAATATTTTTTTTAAAAAAATTATTCATTTATTTTAAGAAAAAAATTCCCATCTATAACACATGCACATCGGGGGAGTCCAATAGACGCAACAGCTGAATTTAAGACTGAGAACGACACATTATTCATCCGCAATATTTTTAATGTGGGGTAACAACGGGGAGATTTGGTTTGAAAAATTATAGTGTCATCAGGTATTTTGATGGTATTTTCTCGATTTATATTAACATAATGAATTTTTTTTAGAATATTGGATATAAATAATATGTATTGACGATAAATGTGTTGTTATTTGTGGACTATATTTCAGTCGAAAATCAGGTGCACCTGTGTGGCCCTATTTCAATTTGCAAAGAAGTTTGGAGTAAAAGATTACTGGCTAAATGTCGGAAGTGAAATTTGTGAATCTGAAACGGGAAGGGGGGTACTGTAGCTGAGGATAATTTTCAATGGCCAAGCATGTGGGTTTCGAATCTGTGATATGTGAGTAGACAGGGATTTACCGAGAGATTTTTTCTGAAATGTCGACATTGTTAGGTTGAGATTCACTCTTAAATAATGTGCCGAGCTTCATACTCAGTATCATTCAAATGTAGACTGCAAAGCAGTGAGAAGTATACTTATTCTTTACGCCTGGTGTGGTGCAAATATCTCTCAAAGTTTAGAAAATTGCCGTTTTAAGGTTAGCAAGGAGTTGTGTAGTACTTAAACCATGTATTGTACTTTTGAGATCTTATTGTATCACTTGTAAATTGATTAAAAGCATGTAGATGATTTTTCAGTTTTTCCTATCAACAAACACAGCATAATAAACGGACAATTTTCACTGGATGTGGCATACTTGCGTGAATCTAATTCCATTGAAATTTACATCACTTGAAATTTACATCCCGCGAGACACAAAATTGATTGACAAGTTGTACCATTACACATTGTCTCAAAATAATAGGGTATTTAGCAGCTTTGCCAAGGTAGGAAGAAATTTTTTAAGATCCGATTGTTCAAAATTTGTTTGTGGTTTGATGGTTTTGACTGATCTGTTGTTGTCTGTTCTTTCAACAGGCCATCAAAAACACCACTCTGTCTCTCACAATGTCAATATTACGGTGAATATCAGCCAGGTGCCTATATATATTATCAAAATATTATTTTATTAATTTCTTTGATTTTACTTTGTAATATCTCGTAAATGTGTTTTTCAGTCTCATCTCGAATGTAGACAAATGTGACGTGACAGTCATGTTTGTTTACTTACGATAATGTAGTTCCGGATTGTGTATTGCATTTTATATGTATTCATACACGGAGTGACAAAATTTTTTGGCATTCATTGTCAGTAATAATTACAACGGCTCTCAAGCTTGCAGCTATGGGAATTTCACAAGGCAAATGAAAATATTTCTCAATGACCCGAATGAAAATCAAATTCAATGCTTAATTTCTAAAAATATTTTTATCAATATAAATTGGTTGGTTTTTTTTTACGATCTGTGCGATTCATTTTCATAAGTTCACGCTTATTCGCCCATAATAAACAGAAAACCTTAAAAAAAAAACTTGAGACAAGTCGAAAATACGTTAATTTATCAGCTTGGAACATGCGCGGAAGTCTTAAATGTGAGTAATCAATTAAGTCGATGGAATACATGTTCGTGCGAGAATATTGCTGAATTGCGTCCATCAAAAATAACTTTTATTGGTCAATAATTGTTTGTCACATGATTTTTTTCATACATGTATTTCTTTTGTTCAAAAATTTCCTCATAAAAATAACAGTATGATTGAATTAAAATACATTGACCTAACCAAATTTTAAAAAATCTTCTCTGAATTCTTCTGTACATAAAACAGAATCTGGAAAAAAGCTGAAATTTAATTGCTTCAATGATCCAATTTAGCCTAACCCAAGATTACAACAGGGTGTTTTAAGGTTAGTAAAGGTCAAATGAATTAATATGCAAATCACATTTTAAATATGAAAAAGAAATTGATGTACAAAGATGCAATGGATGAGTTTTAAAAATTTTTGATTGTTTTTTCAATTAGAAAAATGTAGAAAAGAGCCATAAGTAATAATTGGGTGTTCATTGTTCGGATTTTTCAAGGGGTGACCATCGTGAATTTTCAAATCATGACATTATGTCCTAAATGGTAAAATAGGAAGGTGCATAAGGGGTATTTTGGATATAGTGGATTTGTTATCTTGTTAAAAAACATTAAAGAAATGTTATATGCACAGAATTAAAGAAACTTTTTGAATAAGTCCAATGAGGTCAGTAAATTTTACATGGGTTTTGATAATTTTGAATTAATTTGTTTAAATATGGAATTTTTATCCCCAAATATGTATATAACAAACAATTATGGACTGAAAGTAGGTTTATTTATAGTGAAGTTATTTGTCCCTTCATTTGTCATAAATGATTAATCAACTTGCGTTTCGCTGCTCCCGGTGCGTCTTTGCTCTGTTTGTTGACGCTGCCTCGTTTTTGATAAAGAATCACGTGATCAACGTTTTAAAATGAGATCTTTAGTAGATCTAACTAGCACAAGATTTCCCTTGGAATTTAAACTTAAATAAAAGGTTTATCCTAGAACAAGTAATACATGTTTCATGGAAGGCATAGTTAAGTAAAAATACGACGTTTATATAACGCTTAGGAAAAACGAATGATTTTCAAATTTTACAGACATTCTTTACAGATACGTATTATTTAAATATTTTTCTCTTTATCAGTCAACAACATTTTCAGATTTTTTCCATTAAACAAATTAAAATATTATTACTGGAAACACAAACTTGAAGTAGATAAATAATTTTAAAAGTCGCATTTGTTTAACTATGACAGCGGTCATCTAAAAATGACGAAAATTAAAATGTCCAACAAATTATTTAAAGTATTTGCAAGGTGTAAACACAACATTTAAAACGTTTGGTATTAAATGAGGAATGATTTTCTGAAATGTGCACTTATGGTACATCAAAATTAAACAGCTATCTTTATCTTGATATATTACATTTATTTTATTGAACTTTTAAACTTGTTTCATGAAGTGGGTTTTTTAATTTTTATTTATTATTATTTTATTATTATTATTATTATTATTATTATTATAATCGCTCTATTTATAGCAAGAAAAATGCACAAAAATTCGCAAAACCTGTATGTACGCTGTAAAAGCCTATCTTGCGATCGCAAAACCTAGATTTAGTGTCGCAAATCTTAGTTTAATGACGCAAATTCATAATAAATCGTTAACCCGGTTTTGCGATCGCAATAGTAAGTTTTATGGCGAAAAACCTGGTTTACGACCGTAAAAGATGTTTTTTCAAACAGCGTAATGGAATACTGGTTTGTAAATAAAAAAAAGTATTTGACAAACGCCAAAAGCCACTACAATACCTTGTTTCAAAATTACTATAATTGACCGAGTGATCTGCTTTTTAACCTGCAATAAAGGGTTTGCATTATCTCTTCAATATTCAGTTTCATCAACTTGTTCTTTCATAAAAAAAGTATTTTGGGGGTTTTGGGAAAAAATATTGATTAATTTTTGCAGGAAAAAGAACGTGAAGGCGCAAGACAATAAGCAGATATTTTACTAAGCTCTCCCTGAATATACTCAAGAATAAATAAACTTACCATAGTTGTGTTGTGACCACCACCAAAATGACGAACTGATTCTCCGGCACATGTTATTCCCTCTTCCTGCCTTGCCCGTCTTCCGTAGCCTCGACCAGAACAAAATGCTATTAAGCAAGCGAACACAACCAACCTAAAAATCATGATGTTAAAAACTGAAAATGAAGACTTATTTTTGCTTTATTTATAGTTAACCGAAAGTAATTCAATAATCATTTTTGACAGGGACATGATTGATGTGTTTTTCCTTTGAAATATTAAATATTAAAATATTCTGCCGACAAATGAATAATAATGATAATTTTCGTGCTTTGTGCTTTGCATTCAACGGCTATCAAGATGCAAGGGCATGCGTGTTGAAACTATGCATTACTTGTTTTTCTCGTACCTCGAACAGAAAAATCTCACGCGCACACCGGTGCTAGATTTTTCTGGCCTAGTTCGATCACCAACCATACTTTAGTTTTGTTGGTATTAGTGCGCATGTCTAGTTAAGTGAATACTCGAACTCACTTAGGTACCAGTTTAGTAAGTTAATATGGCGGCGTTTTTGTGTATTCTGGAAATGTTTGATGATGAAGACGAAGATTTTCTTTTGATTTCTTATGATTTTTTTTCATTATTTACTATTGGTTTTTACTATAGTTCCCGCCCCGCATAAATAAAATGACAATATAAGCATAAAAAAGTAAAATAATGAAAAGATATTGCAAAGACATATATCTTAGAACTAGCATGATATGAGAGAGATCGTTCTCGGGTATCAATGTCACTCAGAATGTGCGAAGTTATATTTTCCGAACGAAAACGCATTTATTTTCCATACAAACATATCTTAGTTCGCTATGTGCTTTCTGGTATCAGTTCTACTTCTTTGTAATACTTATTGTCTACTGTATAAGAACATTTTCCCATTTATCAATAATGACAATTTGACAAACTCATATTGGATCCAGAGAAACCAACGCTTTCAAATGGTTGAACCTTAGTCGAGCGGTGACGTCACTTTAGTCGAACCAGAGGCAGTCAGATCACACTTTGGTTTCACCACTGTTACTACGGTTGATGATCGAACTAGGCCTCTGTCTTGTCCAGTTTGTCTGGTACCGCCTCACGCGGCAATTGACGCCTTTAGAATTACTCAGATTGACGTATCCGATCATTGTGTTTGACGTCATCAAAGCAATAGGTTATTTATTTATTTTTCAAATATGTGTTTTTATTGTTTCTTGTCAAAATATTTTATTGTCAAAGTTGTTTTATATTTGCATTGAATACAAATCTTTGATATCTTAAACTTTTGAAGTGTTGTTGATGGGATTATTTTCAAAGGGTGGATTTTTACAATGCATAAAGTGTCCAAAGGAATGCAAGGGGTCCAGCCTCGATTGGGATATGTTACATCACATCACTCTCGACTGAGATCATCCGGTATCGGTCACAAACAGGTGACAGATTCTATTAGTCTAATTTTGATGAAATATACGTTGATGCATTTAACTTTTTTGGAAACCAATTAGAAATACCAGTAAAATTATTACATCAATCCTGAAAGGCTTACAATTTAAACAAAAATATCACACATATAATCACCATCAAATATTAAATAAATAATCTGAATTTAAAGAAAACAGAGTATTATGAACCTTTTTTATTTCTTCAGCTTTCCCTTCTAGTCCGATAATTTCGATTCAGGATTTTCCTTGCACTGTTGCAAGGAACGTGATGCATGATGACTTTTTTCCCATACACTTGATTATTCGCGGAGCTTTTCAACTTACAATGTCCATTTTAACCACCGTCAATGAAATCGCACATGAAAATATACGATTTAATCAATCTGTCACGATGTACCCGCCAATGATACCGACTTTAGGTTGAAAGAAATCGTTATGTTAAACATCCCGAGGCGTAACTTTGGGGAATAATGAAGATAAGATTATTATTTAAATTGTTAAAAAACATTCATTATTATTGTTATTATGAAATTTTATGTAAGAATATAGCATTTTTAGAAGATTGAGTTGTGATTCAGGCAAAATATATCGATGTCATGTCAATAAAAATTTCCTCACTACACGTGTCTAGTAAATGTATTTGTATATATTTTTTTTTTCATGAAAACGATTTATCGTGGGTTTTTTTAACTATCATTCTAATATAATTCAGAGTAACGAAACCCGTAATGGCGTTTAATGATTTTCAGTCCGTTTTAGCGATTATAACTCTGGTGTTCACTATTTATCGAATAAAGTAGGTAGAAACCTATGGTAATCCCGCACCAATTTTCGCAGATTGTGATCTAAATTTCTGCATGTCTATTACGTCGATATAGTGCGGAATTTGTTGGAGGATAGGTTGGTATGGTACACCATGTTTACCAAATTTACTTTTATTATACATTGTTATTTTTTGTCGAATTCAATACAGTGGCTGAATGAGATCACAGAGAAAAAATGTATACATAGTTTTGTCTGAAAATAATTTTTTTTATTGGAAAGAAAAATAAGTTTGTTTTTCACAAATTTTTGTTATTTTTCCCAGATGAGGACATTTTATCAATGCGCTAAAAAGGTTTTAAACAACTTTTAATCACTGGTTAAAAATTCCACTTAGGCTTTAACTGAATGATTAAATTTATTCACGTTTTATGCAAATTGCTTTTTTTTTTTTTTTTTTTTTTTTTTTTTTTTTTTTTTTTTTTTTTTTTTTTTTTTTTTTTTTACTGATTTCAGTTTCGCATTGTAAACCAATACGTTTTTTTATTTCATCACTTCTTGCAATGTTTTTTTGTTAATATCAGTATCAGTGATTATTCGTATCATACATTCACTTCGGAATTTCGCGTTCAAATAAGTAATTCAGTTATTTTATTTTCTAAGATGATAACGAAATGTAGCAACATTAGTAGTTTGCATTTTTTGGTTCCCAATCTTATTTTAAAAAATGAAGTAAGAAAGGGATTTATTCAGTTGAAAGTTTATTTTAATAACGAGTATCGTTATATACGTGTGTGTGTGTGTGTGTGTGTGTGTGTGTGTGTGTTGTGTGTGTGTGTGTGTGTAAAGGAAAGAAATTAGAATATAACCTTTTTTCATTAAGAAAAAACTGTGTTTTTACCTTTTTTACCAGACTAGTGTGTTCTTAGGTACCATAGCCGTGCACAGAAAAATTGCAGGTGACACTGCTTTGATTTAAAAGCTTTATATTAAGAATTTTTAAACTTTTGCATCTATAATGATAAGAAGTTTTTATTTATAAAGTTTACAATAAAATGTATCAAATAATTCTTTCCTTCTGCACGCCTGAAATATGTGAAGAAATATAAACTCTACATTCCTACATCTCCATCGATATTTGTGACTCAATTCTTACGGAGACCAAGGGAAAAAAAATCAAAGCACCGGAGGTGCCGTACGAACAGAGAGCATGGAAACGCAAGAGGCTTTGAAAGTGAAAGTAGGTAGTATTACAATCTGCCTTATCCCATTCCATTCCTATGCGAGCAAGGTTGTAAAACACCATATGGAAGGGGAGTAAGAATTCATGACTGGAAAAGTGTCCATTATATTTTTTGTATTAGTGTTGGCAAATTACCACATTCAGAAGAGTCTGTGCTGAAGCAAGGTCCTTTCACATTCCAAGCATTTCTCCAAGAAAAGACAAAAACGTTCATACGTAACATTTTTAATTAATTACACAAACAGAAAGATGTTTTTATGGTGTCATCAATCGTTATATTTCTCAATAACGACAAAACGGTTCCGGGACATTTCGGCCCATAAAAAAACGGACCATGACAATATCGGCCTATAGCCAAATCGGCCTATGACCAAATTGGCCCATGAAATAAATGCCTTTATCAAAGATTGCTACTCATTTCGTTTATTTGCATTGTTGTGCATAAACATGTGTTAGTATTATTATGCTTTGAAACATGTAAAATTCAGTAAGTTTATTCAAAGCAATACAAGAATTAGTTCAAATTATCATTTCTAATCAAGTCTACCACTAATCTATTAAAACTCAAATAATGGATTATATATATGTCTCATTTTTTTTTAAAATGAATAATTTAAAGACAGGAAGGTGTACCTATACTTTGTTTTAATCTTAAAATTTTTTAAAAAATAGATAACTTAATTATAATCTTAATTTAATATTTGTATTATTATGATGCTTTAATTACATGTAGTGTGTAAAGAAAAATAACCATAAGAATGAATTGAAAAGAAAGATCCTTTTCTTGTAAATATAATTTGTCTTTAAAAATCCTGATACTTTAGTGTTTTTACATAATTGTAGATTCATACAAGTTACATTCAAACTGTCTTTCTTTTACGCTATCTGCACGAACTAGTTTAGATCGATCAGAATCGACGAGTCTTACAGTCATGAGTAACTCTGACTAAAACATTTGTGAACGGAGTGTGTGCATCATTTATAGGTTGATCTAATATGAAATAAAAAATAATAATTTCTTTTAAAAATAAAATTAAAACCAAGGCATAATTCATGACAAAGTTGTCCAAATTTAGGTGTATTAAATATTTTGAATATATTTTATTATGGGCCGATATTGTCATAGGCCGAAATGTCCCGTAGCGCGACAAAACAACTACAAATGATGGTTGCAAGAAACTGTTTATGCCGCGAATCAAAGACCATCGCGAATTTAGGACCGAGGACGATATACAAAATACACGCCACCTACCGAGGATTTACCCTAAAGCTTTCCATGTAAACTTCTAGAGTACATCTTGCACAATCGACAGGAACTCGTGAAATCTCTCAGCAATAGCTTTTTCCGGTCGATTTCACAATGCTGCTCTCAAAATCGTGTATATCATTTTTACGCTACGTCGACAAAATTAAAATGTAAACATGTCTACATCAGATATAGGTCAAATTTTTTTTGGGCTTCGAGGAGGGGATGGGAAGGGAAACGAATGAAAACAAATACATTTGCTATCGTGCATGTAAGACATGATTTCTTTACAGCACTTTCCGCAACCTATACTTTTACTTACACGCTCAAACTTCGGGTAATGTTAAAAAAATATTGCTTTATTTACTGTGGTTCACTCTTCTCGCCAAAACGAATGCTACCAAGAAATGACACGTCATATAATTCATCCAATCAAAAGAGACCGTTTAAATTATGGGATATCCGCGAAAATGTTGCGAAAATAGGTCTTTGTTTACATAAACTGTTCATGTATTCTTCCGCTTCGCCGCATTGTATCCTTTCCACCAAAAGTTTCTCCACAGAATCCATGTATAAATTTTATTTTCAATACCACATACATTTATCATTGTGCGGTAACCCTCAGCACGTACTTATCACCCGCAAACTACCGTACTATATTCCACATATATTGCCCAAGGATTTGACATAGCGGTGACATAGCTTGTCCGATTTAAAAAAAATTAAATTTCTTCACTGACATTAGGAAAAATGTTTCGTTTAACATTTCCCTGTTTTGGGTTTACTTGCCCCCATCTATGAACATCTCTGTCACCCTGTATCCCTATCCCATTTTAAAGATATCTACGATTCCTTGCCAAATGCTTGCGACGTACGTGACAATACATCACAGAGATTCCTCTCTGTTCGTAAAAAAAAAAAATAATAAAAAAAAAAAATAAAAAATAAAAAACACGGCTTAGGTTGGTTATATATAAGTTCAAGTAGGACGTGGGTTGTTTAGGTCTCATTTGAAAATCTATTACCAATAGTTTATAATTTTGGTTCCAAAATGGATTCAAGTCAGACACCAGTAATCTGGCTGCTTACACATTTTCTTGTAAAACTAAGTCTTTAACAAGCAAGTTTTTTATTGGTTGGTTGAATTGTTGTTTAACCTCGCATCAGCAATTTATGCAACTGTGGACAAGGAAATGAAGGTTACTAATTTTTAAATATTTATCTAAGAAGTTCGTATTTGTGTAAGATATGCGAGTGTGTATAATATTCTGCCATTTACAAGTGTGCACCTTAGGGCAAATTTTTGTTAAGGTGCTAGCACACCTAGTCAGTGTGCCGCAGACAAGTTTACCACTCCCCCTGCCACATTATCCTAACACCCTAACCTTTAGCTCTTGAAGCAGACATTCTTCCTCTGAGCCACTAAGGCAATACCTAAGTCAAATTTGTTACAGATCCTTGCGCCAGGACAGCTTCCCCAAGGTCACCAGCTTCTTCAGGTATGCTGGTTTCCTCTACCATTTTGATAATTACGGCTCTGATGATACAGGTGAAACAATCTCCAACTTGGATGTAAAACACTTTTACAGCCAAAACTTCTAACACTCAGATTTATGATTAAATAAAAAAAATAACTAAGAGAGAATAGGTTTGCAATATAGACTTTTAATCATTCAACAAAAATAAAAAGTTGACTAAAATTGACTAAATATTGGTGACCATCTAGTTAACACGTTTTACAGAAGAAGTAAATGACAGACATCAATACAAATATAAAGAAGAAGCAACATATCAAAGTTATCAAAATTAAAAAATAATAATCATAAATCTATCATCTTATCTTCAATGTTTGAAGTCTCTTATTTCTAAAATAAAACTTTGATCTAAGTAGATAGCATGTGTTTTTGTTGTCAAGTTGTCTACACTTTAAATGAAGTATGATTTGGATAATTTTTATTTGGAGAAACACATTTGCATCTGTTATTATACCTTAGAAATTCAACATTAACTTAAGCATGATATTTGGGAACACGTACTATACATCATGATAATATATGACTAGGAAAGGAGGTATCATACAGTCAGCCAAGTATGGGAACACTGGTCAGCTTGGTAGTGTCTAGGGGTCCTTACTTACAGCTAATTACTGGAACGGTTGTCAACTTGGTAATGTCCAGGTTATCATACTATCACCCAATTATGGGAATAGTGGTCAACTTGGTAGTGTCCAGTTTATCATACTATCACCCAATTATGGGAATAGTGGTCAACTTGGTAATGTCCAGGTTATCATACTATCACCCAATTATGGGAATAGTGGTCAACTTGGTAGTGTCCAGGTTATCATAATATCACCCAATTATGGGAATAGTGGTCAACTTGGTAATGTCCAGGTTATCATACTATTACCCAATTATGGGAATAGTGGTCAACTTGGTAGTGTCCAGGTTATCATACAATCACCGAATTATGGGAATAATGGTCAACTTGGTAGTGTCCAGGTTATCATACTATCACCCAATTATGGGAATAGTGGTCAACCTGGTAGTATTCAGGGGATCCTACTTACAGCTAATTATGGGAATAGTGGTCAACTTGGTAGTGTCCAGGTTATCATACTATCACCCAATTATGGGAATAGTGGTCAACCTGGTAGTATTCAGGGGATCCTACTTACAGCTAATTATGGGAATAGTGGTCAACTTGGTAGTGTCCAGGGGATCCTACTTACAGCTAATTATGGGAATAGTGGTCAACCTGGTAGTGTCCAGGGTATCCTACTTACAGCTAAATATCAAATATTTCATTGAATCAATTAAAATTTCAGATAAATATTATGAAAATCTCCAAAATTTCTTCAGCATAATTATCATGATACATGTATTTATATTTGAGTTCGTAAAATATTTATAAAAGATGTGAAAGAGTCATGTAACATCTTTACATAACCTCTACCAAGTAACAAAAACTTCACTACAATTTGATGACTGACAACAAACTTTGCATTTTGTAATGCTCAAAGTCAAATTGTCTTTTAGATTGGTTAAAAGATTATGAATGTTATTAAGATTAGTTTCTGATTTTGTTACCAGAAATAGCATGTCCATGTTGGTCACATGACTGGACATACAGATCTAATACTGACTTTATTCATCCAATAATATTTCTAGAACTAAAAGCAGTTAAAGGTTTAAGTGCTCTCTCTCTCTCTCTCTCTCTCTCTCTCTCTCTCTCTCTCTCTCTCTCTCTCTTGAAGTTGTGTTACAGGTTTGTCAAAATTATGCCTTAAATTACCTGTCACATGATTAGGGAATAACAATGATAAGTCATGATACAGGTGTATTATGCAGAAGATTATACCATAAAATGAAAATGAAGAAATTTGGGTGTCTGAGTGAAGTTACATGAATAAAGGTCAATTTGCATTTCAATATGATGACAAATTATGAGAAAACTGACCAATTTCTATTTCAATGTGATGACATATTTGTTATCATTCAAATCCAATTTGTTTTCTGATAGACAGGATTTCTATCATTTTATGAAGATTAAAACAAAAGATGACACTTTATTGAAGTTGAACATGTGTGTGGATGCTTTTACAACAAAAGACCTTCCTCTAAAATAATTAATGATTCTTTTAGAAACAGAAACTAGTTAATTAAACCTCAACTTTTAAAAGTCATGAAAATAAAAAATTGATATAAATTTAGAAAATCTTCATCATTAACTTGCCATATACATACATATAACTGTAAATAAGAGCCTTTGGTACCAGTTAATGACCCAGGTTTAATGTTGTACTATAACATAAAGTATCTTACAATATATGTGCTTCCTCTATCACTTGTCAAGTATAAATTAGTACTACCCCTATCCATGTAAAGTAATTACCTCTCCTATTCACAGTCAAGACCAAGCATGTGTTTTTCCATCTTATTCTTCAACAGTTGCTCCCCTTTTATCTCAGGTAGAGTGAAAAAATGCTCTCCCCTTATCCTTGACAATACAAGTATTTATTGACTATATAACTCCACCATGTAGTTATGCTTTGGGTGACCTATATCAGATTTTGTTTTGAACAAGAGAACATAACTTTCATATACATATTTGAATACATGTACTAGTAATCTCTATTTACTGAAAATTAGTAGTTGACAAACAAAAGTGAACACCTTTCTGTATTTAGTCCATGATTCTTATTCGTTTGAAAATGATTTTTAATTTGACAGGTATTTTGGGAATATATCATCATGATATGTGATGGAATCAAGTAGAAATTGTTAAAATCTCCAAATTCAAGTTATGGGGTGTCACACTGAACCAGGCTAATTTACTGTCATAAACATTGTTACAAAATATATCACCTATTAGATTTCAAATGTCAACAACAAGATGGAGACATTAATAGTTTTGTTTTCGTTTTTGTTTAAGATTCCCTTAACATGAACACTTGGTTACTGTAGATCAAGGTTTTACATCAGATACCTTCCTGTGCTTAATACAGTAATACAATAGTATGTCCCACCTCAATAGTAAGTCCAGTTGTTAGTGGAAAACTTCACGAAATGTGCATGTGTGTCTGTATGTTGATGTTGACAACATCATCTATTTAACTAGAGTTTTGTCTCCACGACAATCATAATTTTTCCAAAAAAAATTAAAAAAAATAAAAATCATAGCAAATTTATACATCTACAAGTGTTATAAAAAATATAGAAGTCTAAATTAACTTAATTAATTTTTGACTGTATGAGACTGAGTTCAAACCATATTAGATATCTTGGTAATTGAAAAGAACAGAGTTTAAATTTAAGCCAACATCAACAATTCCATAACACATTATGACTATGACAATTTACTACATAACAAACCCAGAGCTGTTTCAGGATTATTTCACAAGACAATAATATAACAGAGGAACAACATTGGAGTCATCATGATGAAAAAATAATTAAATATATCGTAGCCATTTAACAAATCACTAAAAAGCTCATAATTCCTAATTAACCTACAAGTTAAAAATTCTGTTGAGTTGTGACAAATCAGTCATTCTAATGCAAGAAATGTATCAAAAAAAAAAAAAAAAAAAAAAAAAAAAAAAAAAAATGCAAAATTCAAATTTTGACAGAAAACAAGTGATTCTTATTGATTAGGAAGTCTAAGGAGCTAAAGTGACAAGTGAACCAACAACAAAAAAAATTACAATTGTAATCAAACGACATGAAATTAACACAGTAATCAAACGACATGAAATTAACACTGTGATCCAACGACATGAAATTAACACTGTGATCCAACGACATGAAATTAACACTGTGATCCAATGACATAAAGTTAACATTACTTAGTGCCAAAATTTTGACTGTCATAATTTTTTTTTATTTTTGAAAAAAGCATTACAACACTAACACATATTTTGATTTTAAAATGCCTAGATTTTATATCAATATGAATACCTATTGACAATAAAAGTTTACAATTCGATGTGTTTAAAAAGACGATTGAAAGTTTAATATATATAATATATAATTTAAAAAAACTTCATAAATATTTGTAAAAAATATTTTTCACAAAAAGGGGACATATAATTATATGGATACTCAACTATATAATGTATGGTTAAAGAGAACAATGGATATGATTTGGAAAATTAATCATCCAGAAAAATATTAAACAACCAATCAAAACATCTGTTACATGTATCACAGTCACAATGCCACAGGGTTGATAACTTTGATTCAATGCCAACTGCTACTGTGTTGGGCAGGAAACAAGAACCACAACTTTATCTTCTCAGTAAATGGAAAGTAACAGAAAATTGTGTTTTTGTAGGCTGTTGGTTTCAATATAGAAGGTGGTATCAGGATACCAGTTGGGATTTATAATAAAACAATAATGGTTTATATGATGTAAATGATCTCCTCAACCGACATAGCAGGGCCTAGGTAGTCGGTCTTTAGTTCATTGTTTGAATCCTGTTCTTGGCATTCCTAGTGGAAGATAGTTTAATATTTACTTGCTAAAAGGTAACAAATTTTTAATGCTTTTTAAAAGAGTTAATGACAATATGAGTGAGTTTTTATAGTCTTAAAAGGCCTAAGGTTTACGCTGCCACAATCATCCAAGGGTATTCATGAACCCAGGGTATTTCTGAACATATATTAACACTTAAATTGTCCACTTGTTACCATATCTACCAATAAACTGACCAATCACAGATACAGTGTATCCTGTCTAATCTGTTCTTAACAACAAACACCAACTTATTACTGGGTAAAGGAACCTACAAGTGTAACCGAACGTTCATCACAGAAGATGTTTTGTTTAGATATGTACAATTAATGAATATTTGTAAGCTTATTTATGGAATTATTTTTCTATGTTGATTGTTTGTGAATTAGGCACTTAAGGTCACATGTGCATAGTTAAAAAACACACACAAATATAACTCGGTGTTTAGCTGCAAGCTGGACTCAAACACTGCCCCAGTTTTTCTATGGTAAAGCACAAAATTATTCTCCTATATTATCATTTTCACTAAATGGGTTTCTTACACCAGAATTTAAAGATACAAAACCCATCTTCACCCAAAATTTTAAAATGTGTTAAGTTGGATTCAAACACCTCGACTGAGATTTAGATACAAAACCACTTCAATGAATTTACTTTAGTGTGTTATAAAAATGTAATTCTTTTCCTTATTTTGAGTAATTAATGATCCAATATTAAGTTACCTCCCTTTAACAAAGCTAACTTCTATTATACATGAATTCTATTGCCCATAAAAGAAAGAAAATATTGGAGTTGCTTCCCTTTGTACATGTGAATTGTAGGTTAAAATTTTTTTAAAAAAACAAGCTACATGTAACAAATGCCAATTTTTCTGACTGTTTACGATATTAATTTATCAAAAGTTAGTAAGATCTAGTGGTGATGGAACAAGTTATTCACAGTGAAAACTATTGCTGTCAAAATTATTATCAATTTGTTATTCAATTGAATCTGATTTTCATTTAAGTCATTGGGAAATGGCCTGAATGGACCCTGTGCACACTGTGAAATTCGCAAATTATGCAAAAGTGACCGCAGTATCCATTCAGGTTATTTCTCAATGACCCAAATGAAAATCAGATTCATTGCTTATAATTAAATTTTAAAGACAGCTTAATCAAATGAGAGAAAAACTTTATAGAATTTTTACTTTAAATAACTTTAAAGCAAGGTAAAATGATGCACATTAAAAGTAGTTTGTACTAGATTACGCCACTGTCAAACACTGCAGCAAGTGAGTGGGTGTGGCCAATTTATGTTCAAGTCATTGAGAAATGACATGAACATATTTTTGCTTTTCAACCAATGAAATTGTTACAAACTTGTCAAATTTAATTATTAGTTAATGATATCAAATTTTCACAAGATGCAACTGTGGCAAGCAAATTTTAAAAACCAAATTTAATAAAAATCAAACATGACCCCTATACTGATCCTTAAACAATTTGGAACCACAAAAAAAATCCAAGTTAAAACTCTAAATAAGAGTTCACAATGCAAATGTAGTTTACTCAGAAAAAAAAAAAAAATCGTAAAAATAGACATATCAACTCCCAACATTTCTAGTAACGTTAATATTAAATGCCGATTCAAACTCAACAATGGCTTAAAATCTTTAAACTTTACATATACTAGCATTATGAATTAGCTGTTGTAGTGGAATTTCTGAATTTTTATAAAGTTAGTGAAATTTTGTATATTAACACAAAAAATTGCACATTAAAAATTAAAAAAAAAAATTATGTGCATTCAATACTTTCCCTAGAAAACATATGTACTTTAAAATGTTTACAAGAACACCATGTCTGATACTAATTTTTATAACATTGAATTTTCATGCTATACAATATAACACTTTTTTCTACCTCAAATTTTGAGCAAAAAAAAAAAAAAAAAAATAATAATAATAATAATAATGAGAAAAATAAACCAAACTATGTAGACTATTTTTACATTAATTAACCTGAAACAGACTCTGGGTTATTTTTAAAAAAAGGAACAAGATTAACTACTTATATTTCACATAGATCGGGTTTTTACTGTTTTGGAACAGTTGGTAAGGAAACTGAACTTCAGCCATCTATGCATTCATGTTTTTAATAATGTCAGGAAGAAATGCTTCTAACATATTGAGTTAATAATCACTTTAGGTTATCAGAGAATTACTTTAGGTTATCAGAGGCTTAATAAAAAGTTTTATGTTGTTTATATACAAATAAACATATTATAAATTGGTATTATTAAATCCAAAGAAAACTATTACTTCCCCCTGAACCCGAAAAAGACAATATTTACACCTAGAACCATTGATTTTTGTTCAGAACCAGTTTTATCTTTATTCAATTAACAAATCATGCTCTCAGAATAGACAGAAATAAGGGGATATAACTTAACAATCTCCAAAAAAGAAATTTTTTTATTTCTAGTATTAAAATATTCTCACAAGCTGACTAAGAAGGAAAATAAATTACACTTTTACTTTCTCAAGTCATAAATTCTGATACAAAAACAAAGTTATATTGTTTTTGTTTGGAAGACCTATAAATTACAGCTTTATGTTGTACTTTTTATTATCGCAGCAGTAAATGTAAGTAGTAAGAATTAGAATTCAGTTTTAAATCATTTTATATCCAAAGTGAAGTGCCATGGTGAATAAATCAGTCAAAAACATCAAAAACTGAGAACTTTCACACTGTATCTGACAAAAAAATTAAACAATTAATCAAGTCACAATTTGAATAAAAACTAACATTCCAATTTTTCAGAATGTAAATAGAATCAAAATAGTAAAATAATGCTTATGTTTACAAAAGTGGTAACTGAATGTCCTGTATACCATTCTGATATGTATTCAACAGATACTCAAGTCAAGATGACCTTGACATGGTAAAATTGGTTTGAACTTTGACCTTTGACATGCTAAACATGTTAACCTTGAGTTTGACATTCAAGTTTATTTTGTGTTCATGTTAAACTATATCAAGGAAAATGTTTGGTCAAAAAATAACTTAAATTTATCAATTATCGGATTTCTTTTGTAATTAAACACTAAAAGTTATCAAATCTTTACCACCTTAAAAAATATATTAATTGTGTAACCAACCAATTATCAAATTTCAAAAGCATAAATACAAGGTCCAACATAAACTGGACAAGTTTGACCTAGACACTTAACCTCAGAATACTCGCTGTAAAATTTGTGTCCAATCATATATATATATATTTGCAGTCAGATATAACCCAGTACAGGTGCATATACATGTATAATATATGCCAAACATATTTAGTGTAACAAATTTACATCTAAATAACTTCTCCATTTACAGTAATGGACAAGTCTGCAAGTAAAATAAATCTGTATTAGTTCTTATAATTTTATTAATAAACATTGAACAAAGCTTTCTTTTGTAAATGACTACAAGGAAGTGAATTGAAATTTCTAACCTTATATGTCAGGTGTCACCGTGGTCGTTTCAGGAAATATGCTATCTGTTATGTCAAATCACACATTTTTGATTACTATTAAAAATCTGTAAATTTTTTGCTTAAGCAAAAAAAAAAGAAAAAAAAAAAAAATTTAAAAAAGCAACTTTTGTATTTTTTGTCTTTGTATACATTTGACACCATTTTTCTTTTAAGCTGAAATTTCGCTACTTGACTTAATCTACAAAGATCACATGATCAAGATTACTTAAGTCATGTGACAATTATTTCAGTTGAAATGTCTAAGTCAAACCTATCAAGCATAAAATTTCAATCAAAAATTATAACTGTATTTATCACAACACTAAAATATTACAGTAAATATTTCAATAATTATTCATTTATTTTTCTTCTGAAATTCTTAAAATTTATCTGCTGAAATTATTCAATCCTCAAACATAATAAATGAAAACTGGCTATTATGCATTAAACTTGACATTTTTCTTTTGAAAAATGACATTTTAAAAATTTTAATTATAAGTACCAAAAGCTCCATCATTGATTGATAGAGGATATTTAATGTTATATGAAACATATACAGTCAAACCTCAATTTGATGCCACCACCTGTCAACAAATTTATAAAGGAGTTGAGTTGCGTAATGGTGTTTTACGTCCCAGTCAAGATTCCTTTACTTGTTTTTGAGATGGTCAGTTCTGGAATGGTGGAGGAAACTGGAGTGCCCAGGGAAAACCACCAAACTTCTGCAAGAAAACTGACAAACTTTCTCATCATAGAATTTGAATTAAGGGGATGAGAGGCACTGTGGTCTGTAAGTACACTTCAGACCACTTGGCCATCCAAACCCCCAAATTTATAAGAAGTAAACAGTGAAAAATTGAGGAAACTTATAAAGAAAACTTTAGTATGATTGTGAGGACTTCAACAATATGTGGCAAAAAGTCAGGTGGTAACATAATGGAGGGTATTAAAACAAGATTTGACTGTGTATATATACTTGTAATATTACATGTATATAAAAAATTGTGTTTATCTTACTCAAAAAATGTTTTTGCCTGGAACACATTTTTTTAAATTTTTGAATTATTAAAACATTACGGTAGTTATTAAGTAAACCAACATTTATTCTCCTCTGATAAACCCAAGATGAATGTCGTAAATAAAAAAAGTTTATCATTAGATATAAAGGTTGATTTACACTATTATTGAAAACAAGTGCTGTTTTAATTTATATAAATATATATATATAAAAAAAACAACTTTTTTCAAACAAACTTTGCGAAAAGTTCAAGTGGGGAAAAAATCACCAATATGCTTTGTTCAATTTAAAAAGTGAAATGTTCCTTCTAAATCTTCTCATGATATAATCAGAAAAAAAACCAAAAATTGAAGGAAAATTTCTAAAAGTAATCATTTCCTGGTCTTTCTTGTTTCAATGTAGATTTATGAGTTTGAATACATATAAATCATTTCTTTACTATCAGTATAAATTTGTTGGTCTGACTGTATCATTTTTCTTGACAGTAATAATTATATATATTGCTAAACAGGATCATTTATATGTTCTTTTCAAAAGCTTACAATAATTTTCATTTTAAATCAGAACATCAATTTAAATGTAACATTAACTTGATAACAACCACATTGATGTCTTTTTCTATCTAATCCTTTTTCTTTTTCAAAATAAAAAACCAGGTTGCTAAATAGGGCAGTTCAATGGCAAAAAAAATTGATTTTTTGACTGAAAAATCTCAAGTTAAAACTTTGCCAACTGGCAGATATAAAAATTATCTAGAAATAATCATTAAAGTTAAGTCAAGGAAATATTTAAATTCCAAATACAACTTAAACTGGGATGCAAAATTCAAGTAATATCTAATTTAACTGGTAACTAAAAATAGAACAATTATACCTAGAACAAGTTACTATGTCTCAGCAATTTTTTGTTTGTTTTTTGCTTCCTGTTATTTTCTCTTTACCAATTATACCTGGCAGTGTTTTTTGTAGCCTGGTAAAAACTTAACTGATATACAGGGAATGGACACAATTAAGAGGTCATCACTATTGGTAACCATTATAAATAACCCAATCAAAATGACAACTACAGTAAAACTTTGATAGCCATGATGTGTCTAGAATGCTGATTTCGACTTATCCTAGTTTTTTTTTCTTTTTAAATCATACAATGCTAAATACTGAAGTTCTATTTCAATAATTTAATTTAAATTTCTTTATTCCTTATATCATGATTAAGTGGCCAACAGATCACAACTAATAACAGATTCCTTGATTTATTGAAGACAAAATTTGAAATTTCTTTCTATCCATTTATACATGAGAGAATGAACTTGTGGAGGTGAAAAAGAGTCATGTTTTGAGATTATAAAAACAATGTATTACCAGCCATCAGTGATTAATTATGCTGTTAAAACAATATTTCCAGTATACACACTACATAACAATGAACAAACATGATGTTCTTATGGTGTTTTGAGAACATACTGATTGAAAACAAAGTATAAAACACACATATTGCACCCATCCAGTCATAAAATATTCTGCTCTGAAAGCCTTGAGGAACATCCAACATGATATACACCAGGGCCTTGACATTGCTGAACTCCTGGTTGCCATGGAAACTTGGTACACTTTTTAAGTAAATAATGTGTGCATTAATTAGTCATTATAATATATGTCTACTTAGATTAATGTGATAGGGCAAGTGAAAAACCTTGGTGGTATAATGGATATTTAAATGTCACTAGCTTGGGTTTTAATAAGCATGGTATATGATGTATATATAAAACCTAATTATAAAGCATTATTTAAAATTGATATGTACTTTCCTTTTAAGATTAATTTTAAAACAATGTGCAATTGGTGTAATGTTGAAATGTAAGTATAGTTTTTGCTTGTTGTAGTACAAATGACATGTGATTAACATCATAAAAATAGAAATTTGTAATTTCTATGGCAACAGTCTTAAATAGAAAGAGGTACTGATATTTTACATGGTATGTCAAATTACTTCTTATAGAAATTTGCAGTTTCCATGGCAACAGTCCTGCAATTACTGAGGTTCTGATATTGTGTAACATCAATTTTTTTCTTGTATGGAAATTTGCAGTTCCCATGGCAACAGTTATGCAGAAACACGGGGAAAAGAGGTACTGATATTGTAATAATGTAATAAATCATATTCCCTACTTTTAACATTTTTTTCTACATGGAAAACAAAAACAAATAGCTTTTTAACAGCAGATCTATCTAAATTTAAAGGAATATGAAGAAGAAATAACATTATAATAAAAAATAATAACATGGCACAAGTGACAGTGTAACAGTTTAATCTACCTTCAGAAGGGAGAGTAATGACAATGAAATACATTATATTATCATATTTTAAATTGACTTAAATAGTTTTTTTTTTTGTCATCTCACACATAAAATAATATTTAAAATCTTTTATAAAAATACAATCGTTAACATGTTTATCATCCGATTCACATTAACATCTACTCCCTCCTATATTGTCAGGCGGTAATGTACCCTGTGTTGTCATGGCAACCCTCAACTTGTATCCAGCATTAGAATGATTTTGTAAGGTTTGGCTTGCTGAAGTCACATTTGGAAATATTGCTAGAACTTGTTTAAGGTCTGAAACAGTCATATTGTCTACTGCTGTATCCGTGGTAATGTTATCATTAAACACATACTGAAGCTGTGCACCAGCACACACCAGATCTGACAACAACTTGTCTGCTTCTGAACGGCTCATGTTACTTGGTAGATCATATACTTCTAGAGTGTTACCTGAGATAAATATAAAACAATTTTATGTCAAAGTCAAAAGATATCTTATATTTTAAACTCTTCAAATATGTCTCTTCTTTTTTCACAACTATACAAAGAAGTCTTAAAACACATTATATCTCAACTTCTGAATCTCCAAATGAATCTGTGAATGAATCATGATGATGAGGTGTGAACCCACAACCCTAGCAGAAAAATAATGTCTGATGTCATTCTTTTGGAACTGACTATATCAATAATATCCAAGCACTTTTGGACCAGAAAAGTTAGTGATGTGCCACTAGGCAATGTTGATCATAATGCTGAAGTTAGAACCTACAACCACAGTTGGAAAATAATGTCTGATGTCATTCTTTTGGAACTGACTATATCAATAATATCCAAGCACTTTTGGACCAGGAAAAATAGTGATGTGCCACAAAGCAATGTTGATCATAATGCTGAAGTTAGAACCTACAACCACAGTTGGAAAATAATGTCTGATGTCATTCTTATGAAACTGACTATATCAATAATATCCAAGCACTTTTGGACCAGGAAAGTTAGTGATGTGCCACTAGGCAATGTTGATCATAATGCTGAAGTTAGAACCTACAACCACAGTTGGAAAATAATGTCTGATGTCATTCTTATGAAACTGACTATATCAATAAAATCCAAGCACTTTTGGACCAGAAAAGTTAGTGATGTGCCACAAGGCAATGTTGATCATAATGTCGAGGTTAAAAGCCACAACCACAGTTGGAAAACAATGTCTGATGTCATTCTTATGAAACTGACTATATCAATAAAATCCAAGCACTTTTGGACCAGGAAAGTTAGTGATGTGCCACAAGGCAATGTTGATCATAATGTCGAGGTTAAAAGCCACAACCACAGTTGGAAAACAATGTCTGATGTCATTCTTATGAAACTGACTATATCAATAAAATCCAAGCACTTTTGGACCAGGAAAGTTAGTGATGTGCCACAAGGCAATGTTGATCATAATGTCGAGGTTAAAAGCCACAACCACAGTTGGAAAACAATGTCTGATGTCATTCTTATGAAACTGACTATATCAATAAAATCCAAGCACTTTTGGACCAGAAAAGTTAGTGATGTGCCACTAGGCAATGTTAATCATAATGCTGAAGTTAGAAGCCACAACCACAGTTGGAAAATAATGTCTGATGTCATTCTTATGAAACTGACTATATCAATAATATCCAAGCACTTTTGGACCAGAAAAGTTAGTGATGTGCCACTAGGCAATGTTAATCATAATGCTGAAGTTAGAACCTACAACCACAGTCGGAAAATAATGTCTGATGTCATTCTTTTGGAACTGACTATATCAATAATTTCCAAGCACTTTTGGACCAGAAAAGTTAGTGATGTGCCACTAGGCAATGTTGATCATAATGCTGAGGTTAGAAACCACAACCACAGTTGGAAAACAATGTCTGATGTCATTCTTTTGAAACTGACTATATCAATAATATCCAAGCACTTTTGGACCAGAAAGTTAGTGATGTGCCACTAGGCAATGTTGATCATAATGCTGAAGTTAGAACCTACAACCACAGTTGGAAAATAATGTCTGATGTCATTCTTATGAAACTGACTATATCAATAATATCCAAGCACTTTTGGACCAGGAAAAGTAGTGATGTGCCACTAGGCAATGTTGATCATAATGCTGAAGTTAGAACCTACAACCACAGTCGGAAAATAATGTCTGATGTCATTCTTTTGGAACTGACTATATCAATAATATCCAAGCACTTTTGGACCAGAAAAGTTAGTGATGTGCCACTAGGCAATGTTGATCATAATGCTGAAGTTAGAAGCCACAACCACAGTTGGAAAATAATGTCTGATGTCATTCTTATGGAACTGACTATATCAATAATATCCAAGCACTTTTGGACCAGAAAAGTTAGTGATGTGCCACTAGGCAATGTTAATCATAATGCTGAGGTTAGAAGCCTACAACCACAGTTGGAAAATAATGTCTGATGTCATTCTTATGAAACTGACTATATCAATAATATCCAAGCACTTTTGGACCAGAAAAGTTAGTGATGTGCCACTAGGCAATGTTAATCATAATGCTGAAGTTAGAACCTACAACCACAGTCGGAAAATAATGTCTGATGTCATTCTTATGGAACTGACTATATCAATAATTATCCAAGCACTTTTGGACCAGAAAAGTTAGTGATGTGCCACTAGGCAATGTTAATCATAATGCTGAAGTTAGAACCTACAACCACAGTTGGAAAATAATGTCTGATGTCATTCTTATGGAACTGACTATATCAATAATATCCAAGCACTTTTGGACCAGAAAAGTTAGTGATGTGCCACTAGGCAATGTTAATCATAATGCTGAGGTTAGAAGCCTACAACCACAGTCGGAAAATAATGTCTGATGTCATTCTTATGAACTGACTATATCAATAATATCCAAGCACTTTTGGACCAGAAAAGTTAGTGATGTGCCACTAGGCAATGTTGATCATAATGCTGAAGGTTAGAAGCCTACAACCACAGTTGGAAAATAATGTCTGATGTCATTCTTATGAAACTGACTATATCAATAATATCCAAGCACTTTTGGACCAGAAAAGTTAGTGATGTGCCACTAGGCAATGTTGATCATAATGCTGAAGTTAGAACCTACAACCACAGTTGGAAAATAATGTCTGATGTCATTCTTATGAAACTGACTATATCAATAATATCCAAGCACTTTTGGACCAGAAAAGTTAGTGATGTGCCACTAGGCAATGTTGATCATAATGCTGAAGTTAGAAGCCTACAACCACAGTTGGAAAATAATGTCTGATGTCATTCTTATGAAACTGACTATATCAATAATATCCAAGCACTTCTGGACCAGAAAAGTTAGTGATGTGCCACTAGGCAATGTTGATCATAATGCTGAGGTTAGAAGCCTACAACCACAGTTGGAAAATAATGTCTGATGTCATTCTTATGAAACTGACTATATCAATAATATCCAAGCACTTCTGGACCAGAAAAGTTAGTGATGTGCCACTAGGCAATGTTGATCATAATGCTGAGGTTAGAAGCCTACAACCACAGTCGGAAAATAATGTCTGATGTCATTCTTATGAAACTGACTATATCAATAATATCCAAGCACTTTTGGACCAGGAAAGTTAGTGATGTGCCACTAGGCAATGTTGATCATAATGCTGAAGTTAGAAGCCACAACCACAGTTGGAAAATAATGTCTGATGTCATTCTTTTGGAACTGACTATATCAATAATATCCAAGCACTTTTGGACCAGGAAAAGTAGTGATGTGCCACAAGGCAATGTTAATCATAATGCTGAAGGTTAGAACCTACAACCACAGTTGGAAAATAATGTCTGATGTCATTCTTATGAAACTGACTATATCAATAATATCCAAGCACTTTTGGACCAGAAAAGTTAGTGATGTGCCACTAGGCAATGTTGATCATAATGCTGAGGTTAGAAGCCTACAACCACAGTTGGAAAATAATGTCTGATGTCATTCTTATGAAACTGACTATATCAATAATATCCAAGCACTTTTGGACCAGAAAAGTTAGTGATGTGCCACTAGGCAATGTTGATCATAATGCTGAGGTTAGAAGCCACAACCACAGTTGGAAAACTAATGTCTGATGTCATTCTTTTGGAACTGACTATATCAATAATATCCAAGCACTTTTGGACCAGGAAAGTTAGTGATGTGCCACTAAGGCAATGTTAATCATAATGCTGAGTTAGAAGCCTACAACCACAGTTGGAAAATAATGTCTGATGTCATTCTTATGAAACTGACTATATCAATAATATCCAAGCACTTTTGGACCAGGAAAAGTAGTGATGTGCCACTAGGCAATGTTGATCATAATGCTGAAGGTTAGAAGCCTACAACCACAGTTGGAAAATAATGTCTGATGTCATTCTTATGAAACTGACTATATCAATAATATCCAAGCACTTTTGGACCAGGAAAGTTAGTGATGTGCCACTAGGCAATGTTGATCATAATGCTGAAGGTTAGAAGCCTACAACCACAGTCGGAAAATAATGTCTGATGTCATTCTTATGAAACTGACTATATCAATAATATCCAAGCACTTTTGGACCAGGAAAGTTAGTGATGTGCCACTAGGCAATGTTGATCATAATGCTGAAGGTTAGAAGCCTACAACCACAGTCGGAAAATAATGTCTGATGTCATTCTTATGAAACTGACTATATCAATAATATCCAAGCACTTTTGGACCAGGAAAGTTAGTGATGTGCCACTAGGCAATGTTGATCATAATGCTGAAGTTAGAAGCCACAACCACAGTTGGAAAATAATGTCTGATGTCATTCTTATGAAACTGACTATATCAATAATATCCAAGCACTTTTGGACCAGGAAAGTTAGTGATGTGCCACTAGGCAATGTTAATCATAATGCTGAAGTTAGAAACCTACAACCACAGTTGGAAAATAATGTCTGATGTCATTCTTATGAAACTGACTATATCAATAATATCCAAGCACTTTTGGACCAGGAAAGTTAGTGATGTGCCACAAGGCAATGTTAATCATAATGCTGAAGTTAGAACCTACAACCACAGTTGGAAAATAATGTCTGATGTCATTCTTATGAAACTGACTATATCAATAATATCCAAGCACTTTTGGACCAGAAAAGTAGTGATGTGCCACTAGGCAATGTTGAATCATAATGCTGAAGTTAGAACCTACAACCACAGTTGGAAAATAATGTCTGATGTCATTCTTATGAAACTGACTATATCAATAATATCCAAGCACTTTTGGACCAGGAAAAGTAGTGATGTGCCACTAGGCAATGTTAATCATAATGCTGAAGTTAGAACCTACAACCACAGTCGGAAAATAATGTCTGATGTCATTCTTTTGGAACTGACTATATCAATAATATCCAAGCACTTTTGGACCAGGAAAGTTAGTGATGTGCCACTAGGCAATGTTGATCATAATGCTGAAGTTAGAACCTACAACCACAGTTGGAAAATAATGTCTGATGTCATTCTTATGAAACTGACTATATCAATAATATCCAAGCACTTTTGGACCAGAAAGTTAGTGATGTGCCACTAGGCAATGTTGAATCATAATGCTGAGGTTAGAAGCCTACAACCACAGTCGGAAAATAATGTCTGATGTCATTCTTATGAACTGACTATATCAATAATATCCAAGCACTTTTGGACCAGGAAAGTTAGTGATGTGCCACTAGGCAATGTTGATCATAATGCTGAAGCTACAACCTTCTATACTAAAATACCTGTGTTTGTTTTCATTTTACCTGAATTAACTACATCACTACTTTCCATGCTGCTCTGTGATGAATGAGATCCATCTTTACTTCTGGACTTTTTAATTCTCTGAGGTTTTGGTGCACTATTTGTCTGCATACTGAATGGTCTGCATAATAACAATAAAAACAATTTCAACTAGATAACAAATACTGGTTGTTTTATTGCAGATATTTACATACTATTTCATTTATATAGGCTCTGAAGAATGGTATTTGAAAATGCTACAGTGTAAAGTGAACAAAATACTAAAAAAATTAATTTTCCGACGGTCACCCCAGTTTCAAAATCATTACTTAACTAAGATTTTCTTTCACTATATTTCTATATTTTCTATATTAAGTTTTTCAATTTTCTGAAATGTTTTGAATAAAAAAAAATTTATATATATATATATATATATATATATATATATATATATATATATATATATATATATATTGTAAGTTGTGTTTTGATGACCTGTTTTTTTTTAATGATGTAATCATGTTCTAAAATTAGATCACACAGATCTACACATCATTTGGAAATTACTGCTATTTTTATATTTATCTGAGCTTTTACCGTTGAACCAAATGTAACACTGCTCATAAGGAACATCATTAAGTAAATCAGCAATGTTTTAATTTTTAAATGCAGCATTAAATGTGACAAATTTGAAATCTTCATAATTCTTTGAATTGTTTGGATATTCAGGAGTTTATGGTGTCATTTTGAAGATCACTTCAAGCTTGTAACATCTGTATTTAGGTTTATCACAAATGTTTGTTATTCAAAAAGGAATTACAAAAAATTTTGCGAAATTTAAGGAAAGGAAAATCTTAGCCATGTTACGATTATGAAACTGGGACCAGGTGTAAAATTTATTCTTTCCACTCATGCACAAAGTTGCATGTTTAGCTTCACCAATTTTCAAATATTCAATTCCAAGGCCCAGCAACTTATCAAACTTGCAAATAACTTCTTTAATATGTAATTAACTGCACCTTAAAATCTCGCTGGGCATTTTTAATATTTTGGATTTATTATTAACAAACTTTTACTGGTAGTTACGATTCTGCACAAAACTTACACAAATCTTCCCTCAATCTCTCAATGGCAGATAGCCTGGTAGCAATCCTGCTTCTGTAACATAATTATTGTTATGAACATGTTATACGTGTATTGAATGCATTTAAGTCATTAGCATTCTTGCTCATTATGAGACGTAGAAGGTTTATATTTACTAACCTTTGTTTTTGTTGCTGAGGATAAGTTGAATGATATTGAACAGGCTGTAATGAAGGGCGAAATTGTGTTTGTCCAATAAATCTCATATCTGAAAATAGTTAACAATATATAACAAATATATACAATATATATATATATATATATATATGGGTACAAACAGATGGTTTGTTGTGGTTTAGAAATGGATAAAAATCTTGCAACCAATGATTAGTTCTTTGAAACTCACCATGGTTAAGTGTAGCCAACAAAGGTTCACTGTAACGGATTGCTCTTATGTACGATTTTATTATTTTTTCCAATTATTTATTTATTTAATGAATTATCTGTGATTATAAATTTTTAGGATCAATTACTAACCAAATAATCCTTAAAAATCATGTCTAATTTTTGATTTGCCAATTGATCATTATTTTAGTGGTTTGACAAGAAAAATTATCTTTTTCAAACCAGAAAAATTATCTTTTTTGAAAGTTGCAGACTGGATTAATTACTTCCAAAGAAAATGGTTTTCAAACAGACTGAAGCAAAGAAAACTGGCATGCACCTATGCAGTGGATCTGTTATCAGAAATATAATTGTCAATGGTTGTATTCTAGTTTACGACAGTACACAGCATTCCTCTCTCTGTAATGACATATTTCTAAAAGGTTGATTGGTTGATGTACTGTTGTTAATGTTGCATTAACAGCTTTTCAGCTATTCATGCTGAAAACAGTTGAGTTGAGTTGAGTTGAGTAATGGTATTTAACGTCCTAGTCAAGAATATTTCACTTATATCAAGACGTTGCCAGCTATAGGCGAAAGTGCAGAAATTTTGCCTGTGCATTGCGCTGATGGCATTATACAGCAGGGTTCTTTATCCTGCTATGCCTGCAATGACACAGGACCCCGTTTATTTTAAGTTCCCATCTGAAAGAACAGTGACTTTCATTTTGTAATGCCGAGTGCTTGGCGAAAGAACAGTCAAACCCACTTTCAAGTCTTGGGTCAGACCCAAAGGGTTCAACATGGTGAACCAGTTGAATCTCTCCACTTAATGCCAAGCACCAGACAATTTTCAAAATTTAAAGTCTTATGTATGACAAAGCTGGCATTTAATACCTGATATCCTACTCCTGAGATGAGCATTCTACCAACAAGCCACTAAAGTGGTTTACTTTTAAAAGATAGTTGATGTTTGATAGTTTGGGCTGTAATTGTAATTACCAGGATAAGTTGAAAGCTGCATTAAGTTTTTCAATATTCTGAATTTTTTTTGATTTTCTAAAAATATATTTTTTTGAAAATAGATATCCTCTAACCACGATCCATGCAATTCATTTTCTAAAATTTCATTTCTTTTAGCTGTTAATAAACGGAATCCTCTAATCGGTTGGTCAATGTTTAACCAATAATTATTATGAGCTTGGAGCATGCACACGGATGTACAGAAAAACCCATGAATGGAAGGTGAAACATGACAAATTGCATTAATTGTCTGTCATTAATATCCAGATGTATTTGAAATAGTGTTATGTATCCCTTACTAGGTCACAAATGACAAATTCAATGAATTTCTGTGTTTAATTTATCGTATTTCACCATTTTGAAAGTTGTGTTTAAATGACCCGGTTTTTTCATGACGTAACCATGTTCTAATATTAGATCGCACATGCTACATCTCGCTGGGAAATTTTTGTTTTTTTCTGTATTTATTCGAGCTTTTATCGTTGAACCAAATGTAATATTGTTAATTAGGAACATCATTAATTAGATAAGCACCGTTTTAATTTTTCCTTTGTAAAACATAAAGCAGCTTGAACAGAAAGTTTAAAACTGTCAAATTGTCTACTAGATTGTTACATATTGTGTAACACATGTCAGCATATTATCCAGTATTTACAAACAAGACACAATTTTATCTATCTTACAAGGATGAATCACTGCATAGATAAAAGTGTACTGTACTGTGTGAATGCTTGTATAAACAACTTTCTTTGTAGATTATGTGAAATCATGATTTCAGTGTACTAGAAAATGTAAAGGGTGACTTTAAGAGAAAAATAAACTTATCACAAACTGAACAATTTTTCAGGAGACATTGTTAAAAATAAACTTTGAAAACTTAATATCTGTTTAATGGGTACAAGATTTGAAGTCTTGAAGGTCTTAAGTTTGGTTTAGACTACTTTTTCTATAGTTTAATTAATGAACATGTAGTATTAACTGAAAAAGTCACGAAAATATCACGACAACAGTGGAGATTTGCCAAAATTGATCTTTCTGCAAAATTTTGTTTCTTGTTAAGAAATTATATTTAGAGAGTGATTTTCAAAAAAATGTAAAAAGTAACAAAGACAGAAGAAATACATTTTTATCTCATAATCATGACCTCACAAAAATCAATATCATAATCCATTTTTATCCATAAGTTTTTTTTGCAGTAATTCTTATCACTGCTTCTATAAGGAAAACAAATTTAAATTGTAATTCAAAAAATCATTTTCTTTGCTTTTTTTCTACCAATAAGACCCTTACAGTTAACTGTAAATGTTCCTGTAGGGAAAAATGGGCCAATCAAATATATCAAACATTTTAGTTTTACACACATGTTGTATGATTCAGAAATACAGAAACATATCATTACTTTTAAGAGCTTGGATAAGAATTATATATATATTTATATACTCATGTTTATACACACCTTGCGAAGTCATTGGTGCTGGTGGTCTATAAAGCTGTCCTGTGGGTCGTGGTGGACCAGCCACCAAAGGCGAACCCAAACTTCCAATCACAAAGTCTTTATTATCGGCACCCGATTCAACTTTTGGCACTTGATTGTCTATAGAAAATGCCTTTGCTGCACTAATAGTTACTTGACTGGGTTGCCCAGCAACACCAGCAGCTCCACCTCCTCCTGTAGTTGGGCCATGTATTCCTGGTGCTTGTGTGGGTATCTGCATATTAAATTGCATATTACGTATAAAAGGTATAGTTGTTGGATTATGGCCTTGAACATTATGAAATTGAACAAGCTGTGGATTAGATGACCTTGGTTGACCTCCAAACTGTGGCATTGTGGAATACATATACTGAGGTGTTGTGGCAGTTGGAGTATTTCCTGCTGGTGGCTGGCCAACATTTACTGGCTGTTGTGCTGCTGCAGGTATGTTATGAATAGCCACTGTGGGGTTAGTGGCATTAGACTGACTAGGCGGAGTTGATGAACTAAACACTTGTTGCTGTCCCCCATAAGACAAACCCAGTTGTGGATTTGATGCAGGAACTGTTGAATAAAACACAGCTGATGAACTCTGACCTCCGAAACTACTTTGACTATACTGAACAGGATAAGAAGTGTAACCGGTTACATTAGAATCACCCTGTGGTGTCGGATATGTATTTTGTGAAAAATTTGTTGCTGAATAATTATCTAAAGACTGTCCAGGTGTAGCCCCACCCTGTTGATAATTTGGATAAGAAGGCGCATATTGAGTAGGATATTGACCCATATTTGGATTAAATGTTTGTGTAGGTGTTTCCATGGAAACTGTTGCTTGCTGATTTTGTCCTGAAGGTGTTTGAACAGAATAATTAACTGGATAAACATAACGAACAGGTTGTCCAGACATATTCTGTTGACCTTGGAAAACTTGACCCTAAAAAAGTTAAAAAAAAAAAAAAAATATATATATATATATATATATAATATAGAAAATGTGAAGAATACTGCATCAACTCTACAATGAATGGGAAGCAATCTTGTGAAAAAAGATTTTTTTTTGTTTGTTTTAACTAGAAAACAGTCATCCAGAGATCTGTGAGGCTATGTGGCTGGGGCATATCCACAAAAAACAACTAAAGAATATTCTTAATATTGAATAAAAATTTTGAAGTTTAAATCCAAGATGATACAACTATTTAAAAAACAAAATCAAATTTTACAAATAAAATGTAAATTTGTGAAACTACATTGTATAATTATTTTTTGTTTAAAGAAACATTTCCAAAGAAAAATACAGTTCACAATGTATTGATTAAAGAATGAAAATTTTGCAAAACTTTTTGACTTGTCCATTTGGGTAAAAATGTAAGTTTAAAAGGAAGCGCTCCGATAATAAATCATTAGAAAGTTCTATTTGAATTGACAACTTGCCTGTACAACTTGATTTGGATGCTGCTGTGAGTAACCTGTTTGTATATTTGGATGTGGCTGTGTGGCAGTTCCTAGAATGTATGGATTGTTAGCTAAAGGTGCCCCTGGTGTAGCCCCAGCACCTGGTGGTTCACCCATATTATCTATAGAAGGCTGATTAAGTGTAACTCTACTTAGATGCTGGCATAAATCTACCTGTCCGTGAGCTTCCTGAAATGATACATAAAATATACACATGATATATTTAACAATCTCCGAGGAATCAACAGACATGAATATGAATCAGTTGACAATCTTTACATATCAGAAATATACAGAATAAGAATTTCACAAAGAGATAAGGATAAGAATTGTTGTTAACAGATTAATTTACTGAAAACTAACTCATGGTTTTACTGATAACAGTTTTAATATAGAAGGGAACCTGCAAAAACCTTGGGCAAGTTTAACTCATCTTTCTATTTCAGTCAAGTGTCAAAAAAATTTGTTTCAATTCTAACATTTTTGTCTTAAAACTTGTGATAATAAATAGTAAGTTGCCAATGAATTATGTATATATACATGTATCACCAATTGTGTATAAATAGAGGTGATTTAAGTAATGGTAGTGAATACGCCCCAGTCTAGATTCTTTCACTTAAATCAAGGCAATCAGTTAGTTCTTGGATAATAGAGAAAAACTGAATAGCCCTGGGGAAACTAAGGATTTTTGACAAGCAATCTGAGAAACGTTTTGGGTGGTGATGGTTGTGGTGGTGGTGGTGGTGGTGTTGGTGTTGGTTTGGGGGGGGGGGGGGGAGTCAGCATAATCTTACTTATCTTGACTAGAATGAACACTGAACATGGTATATGGAAGGGTATAATATATTGAGGTTTTATCAGGATATGATATTATGGTTGGATATGACATGTCAACGATTATGAAGGCATATGGCATAAACTGGTGAGCTAGAAATGAAAATATATGAAAAATAACTAAATAAAGCTTCATACTTCGGTGGAAAACTGTGGAGTGAAAACAGCTGGCTGTGGCTGTGGTGGGTGTGAAGGTACCTGTTGTCCAGGATTGTGATGATATACAGAACCATCAGGATTGGACATTGGCTGACCTGTCAAAATAAAAATATAAAAAAGTAAGTAGTCACAAATAACATAAGGTGTGTGTGTGTGTGTGTGTGTGTGTGTGTGTGTGTGTGTGAGATTGTGTTTGGTGGGGTGGTAGGTAATGTTTAAAAACAGGGTAGTTTACTTGCTCATTTTTTTTTCACTTACATGTATATCAAGGCAGTCAGTCATAGAGTAGTTGAGAAAACGAGTGTTCAGAGAAAACCACAAACAATTGGCAAGCAAACTAACAAATTATCTAACAACTGCCCAAGTGGGATTCAAACCTAGCCAGTGAAAGGCATTTGTGATTTGTAATGCGCACTTTAGACCAATTCAACACAGAAGCCTGTTATTACATACCTGTTTGAGGGTTTATGATGACACTTCCAGGTGGAACATTTCTTATATCGGATGCTACCCAGAACACCTGCTGTCCTTGACCAGTCACAAATCCTGTAAAATTATATAAAGTTACTTTAAACAAGACTTTATATTTTGTTTAAATTTTCAGAACATAAACAAAGTCCTTAACATTACACCTGTCTTAACCAAATACCTTCTAAAGTGATAATTATTTTTGGTTGAGATTAGACAGGTGTTTTAGTTAACACGGGTTACTTTACAATGACATAAGATATTGGTAATGTATGTCCTGGTTAGTCCTAATCTGAAAATGCACATCTAATAAAATGCTAATAAAATGTCCTAAAATAAAAGAGAAAACATTACTCTTAATGAAGAGAAATGTGGATATAATTTATGTGGATATAATTTATCTGATTCACTGTGTTTTAATACCTAGTCAAAACTCTTCCACTTCTATTAGGTGGTTAATTCTTTGATGTTGAAAGAAACCAGGAAGCATAAGAAATCACAGACTATCCACAAGCCAACTGACAAACTATGTCACATTACGATATGTCTGTGTGGGATTTGAACCTAGAAGGGGAGATGCATTTTAATCAATTATGTGGCATTTCAGACCACTCAACTTCCATGGCCCCTCATGCAGATGGGGAAAAAAGACTCCATTAAAACGGACATGAAGGGGCAAGTGGAATAATGTTCCATGTCCAGTAAAGTCCATTTCACCCTTATCAAGAGGATAAATTCTGAAATTGTAGAGAAAACTACAGAAACAAGAGAAAGTAATGATTCCATCTATGTTAGCTGATAAACATTTTTACAAAGTAGGAATGGGACCTAGACAGGAGATAGACATGTTCGGAGGTCAGTGCTTTAGGCTACCAAACCTATGACTTAATACAACTACTATACTTGTTAAAGATTAACTACCTTGTGTAACTGGTGATTGTATTGGACCAGATGAACTACTTCTTGATAATGGTGAACTACCAGAACTTCTCCCCGGTGGTGTTGGTGCAGGATGGGAGTTGTCGTGTCATTGGACTACCCATACTACTAGAGGCCCCGCTGCTTATTGAATCTGTAAAGTACAACAAAGAATTCTATAAGTATATTATATAGTGAAAATTACAGTAATCCTACTATAAAGACCACCTCTATATAAAGACCAATTCTACTATAAAGACCACCTCTATATAAAGACCAATTCTACAAAAAAGACCACCTCTATATACAAACCACCTGTCCATTTACCACTGTTACAAAACCATTAACTACTTACAACAGAAAAGAACCTCTATATCAAATTCACTTGATAATATAGACCACATTTATAAAGTCCAATGGTTGGTCTCTATACATAGAACTGTCTGTTCAATTTTGAAATGCTAAATCAAAGTAACACTACCTAGCTTCAACATACACATATAGATATGTTGATTTGTAATCCATGATGTTTTCTACTTTTGAAAAACATTGTGAATATTCAAAAAGTTAAGAGAGAGAGAGAGAGAGAGAGAGAGAGAGAGAGAGAGAGAGAGAGAGAGATAGAGATGGATGGATGGATGGATGGATAAATAGACAGACACACAGATATAAGTATAGATAGTAGATAGATGGATAGATAGATAGATGAATGGATGGATGGAATAATAGATAGACAGGCACACAGACAATGGATGGATTGATGGATGAATGACTGGTAGATAAAATATCACAGTGTTTGGGAGATATGTGCACCTACCAGATTTATTAAAGCTTTGACTTTTATGGGGGGACTTTATATGATGATTAGTATATGATGAAGTTAATCCTCCAAAACTGTTGGCTTTAGGGATTCCGCGTGACTTAGATGAGTTGTCTGTTCCGTAACCACTGGACTCTGTACTGCTCCATGTGTGACCATCCGAACTAGTACTTAGACTACAGGGACGAGATGGCTTCTTTCTGTAGAAGAAAAAACAATTTTCCTTTACAATAAATATGTCTTAATGTATTGTAAATCATTAAAATATCTTTAATTTCCAGATAAATTTCAAACTCTTTATAAAAACAAAAAAAATTTTACACTGTTTCAACAAAATAAGTGTGGTTACCTTGAATTTCAATATCTCAAATTTACAGATAAGATGAAAGCCTTTTTTCGATCAAGTGAATATGGGATGGAATGATACCTAATGGTATTGGTATTCGTTCAAATTATTCTGCTTAGTGTTAGATGATTTTTTTTTTTTTTTTGCTGCATTTCTGGTGTTATCCGTTCCTTCAGTGATACAAGCAACTTAAGCCATTGTGTACCATCTGTGTCACATCTGACATCACGAGGTGAAACCTCAAGTCAAGTGACAGTATAAGAATCTTAAAACAAGATTCCAATATATTTTAAAAAGTTCTTATAACTTGACTAAAGGTGAATTCAACTTGCCCGTTTTAAAATCCAATATGAGCATTTTTGTAATTATAAATCTTAATAAACATTTTGATAGCCTGAACACTTACAAGATCATCCCTACTTCATCACCTTGATCTTTAGAAAATGGTAAAGGTTGAAGAATCTGTAAATATAAATTTATTTAAATATCAATTAATAAATATTATAGCTAATTATCACAAACTAAAAAAAGGTCTGCCGATTTTAACAACCACTTTCTCAACATTTTTGAAGTGTAATAAAAACGGTTATGTGTTTTATATAAACCTTTATTATTGTGAGTAATTATTTACAATACTAATATTAAACACCAAATTAACATACTAGTATTCACTCATACACGTTATCTAATTATGTTATTGTATTCCGTTTTGAAAATTAAATTAAACCCGCAGGTGACAATAAGTTCAATAAAACTTAGTCCGTTTCAAAAATTAATCTCTACCAACTGTACATACGCTAATTTATGATTGCAAGAATTAGCGTCAACTTGACATTTGCGCTAAAATTCGTTTGCACACAAATAAGTACATTTTATAGCATTATGTTCTTGTTACATTAGAGCATGAATTTCACACAGATCACAAGACATGATTAAAATATCCCATATAAAACAGGAAAGCTTACATAACCTTACAATGGAGTGGATAACAGAGTTTTTAACCTCTATTGAGGCAGTCAGTTAAGGGCTGTTTGTTTATACTGTCAAAATAACAATGTTCAAAAAGATTTTTGTTTACAATGCAAAAATATGAACAAACAAAAATAAAATCTGTTCATTAATGATGAAATTTAGATATTCACCTTAAGCATGACTTTCTAAAATCTTTACATCAAAGAAAACATTTGCACCTGAAAATCATGTATTTCTATTTCACATAGCCAATGTAACCAAGGGAGTAAATGTTTATAAAAGAAACAAACAAATCCAATTACATAATGGAACCAATGATCATAATTCGTAAATGTAATGACAATATAATGTCCAGAGGAGTGGTTAAAGTTCTACTGGAAGAGCTAAAAATTCCATTTAAAACCATAAATTCAAATACCTCTGATTCTTCGCTTCTGCTGAAAATTTTACGACGAGCACTTTCATATTGTTTTTGTCGTTCTTCTAATGAGCGAACTTCTCTCATTTGATGTAACTGTAGTCTATCATGTTTACTGTGGCTCTGAATAAATAAATAAATCAATCAATCAACTAATCAATCAAATTTAAACTACTGTCTGTCTAAATATAGTAGAATAGATCGTTTAGAGTGTAAAAAATTCGAATTTGAAAATTTGAAATAGTATTTAATAGCAAAATTCCTTTTAAGAAAAAATTTGATTTAGTCTTTAAAGGGTACCTGTAACCAAAATTTTTTTTATCACAGTTGTTTAATATATTATTTAAATATAACAATATTGAAAACCGCATCAAAATTGGTGACAAATTAAAAAAAGTTATAGCGGTTTGAAATCCACATCTTATAACTTTCTCTTTATCAAAAAGAGAAATGCTTCGTTTTGAGTTATAAACGTGTGACGTCATTGCAGTATTAGAAGTAGTGACTTACATAATAGACAGTAGTAACAATGATGATATATTGATGTATGTAGAAGAAAGTAAAGACTCTGACATGTACCTATTTATGTCAAATAATTCGTTATTATTTCAGGAAGCAGTAGACAATCTTATCAGTGATGAATTTGGAGTAAAACCGTTATTATTCGAACCAGAAACAGACGAATCTGATGAACATATTGAGTCGAGTCCCGACCTGCATTTGGTTGCATAGCTGTTGAAAAATACTTGAAGAGTGTTAACTTGTCAATAACACGAAAAATGATTATATCTGTGACTCAAGAAAATAAATTATTTTATGAAGTCGGACTGGACAGACTCGAGAATAACGATAAGTTGCAAAGCTATAACAAAAAATATGCCATTAGTTTTAACTAGTCAAATACACGAAAAATTAATTTTATCGTCGACATTTTAAAATGAATTAAATATCAAGTCGGACTGGACAGACTACCAGATGAATTACTGTGGTATCATGTGCTGATTTTGAATTTCTATTAAAATAATGCAGCATTCAAAATTTTGAATTTTGAATGCATCATTTTAATAAAAATTTGAAATCAGCACATGACAGTGGCACCGGGTAAAAATCAATACATAAAAAACTAATCGCCTATGTTCTTTTGTGCAATGTTTATTGACAGTTGAAATTATATGACCGTGATGTAGAAAACTTTTAAGTAGTCTGGCGGCATCACATTTCCTCGATAATTGGAAAATGATCACGCAATTAAAGTTTGTAACATAGTTCTTTTCAACTGTCCGATGGTTAATTAATGCTGGGATAATAAAAAAGAAAAAAAAAAACAAAAGATATTCCATCTCAAAATATTTCACACGAAATATATTATAATTGTTTAAAATGAAATGACACAGATTTTAGAATGAGACCACATTAAAAAAAAACGAGATGATAATAATAATAATAATAAAAATAATAATAATAATAATAATTTTATGAATTTGTATATATAGAATAAAGAATTTAAGAATATCACAGCTAAATGTATGCCCAAGGAAAAGTGAAAACTAAAATCTAATTATTATTATTATTATTATTATTACTGACATGAAAACTAAAAAAGAATTCTTTTTCTTACTTTTTTTTAAAATATACAAATGAAATATCCATTTTTTCCGGAGTGAAATCTTTATACTGTATATGACAAATAAAGTTTACCAAATAAAATTATTTTACTTTACTGGAACTGTAAATATATTATTGTATATTACCGGTCGTAAGATAACTTAATCAACCTGCAAATTAATTCTGCAAATTATAAGTGACATCCTGTTAATTACAGGTATGGGTCTGAATCTAAGGAACGGTCTAATAAACAAAAGGATAAATAATAATCTTAATTATCGGTACATGTCAAAAGAATGTTAATTCCACTTCGTTAAATAGTTTTCCCCTAAAATAATCATAGAAAAATAAACTACGAGTTCGTATTTGACTTATTTTAGTAGTTGGTAAAAAATATTCTGTGGAGATATGTTACTGCTATGATGTCACAACACGGGAGCCTCGATATCGACCTTTTTGATTTGGATTTGTAGAGATGTATTAGAAAATCGTCAATATCTACCTTCGCTACAGTCATATTTAGTACGACGAATAAAATATGTCAAAACTGAAAATCGTTACAGGTACCCTTAAATAGTTATATCAAGCTCTGGAAATGGAGAAAAATTATACTTTTAAGATTATTTTGTGAAAATGCCAAGACAAAAAACACCCTTATAAACCTCTTTCTTGTGCAAACTACCCTTAATGACCTGTTTCATGATTAATGACCAATGAATATAAGAGATTGTATTATCATAATGACTAAAACTTATCCCGTGCCAGTTTCATGATTAAAGACCGTGGATATTAGAGATTGTACTATCATAATGACTAACCTCTTTTTCATCTAAACTTATCCTGTGTCGTTTCGAGATTAAAGACAGTGGATATTAGAGATTATACTGTCATAATGACTAACCTCTTTATCTAAACTTATCCCGTGTCGTTTCATGATTAAAGACCCTGGATATTAGAGATTGTACTATCATAATGACTAACCTCTTTATCTAAACTTATCCCCTGTCGTTTCATGATTAAAGACCGTGGATATTAGAGATTGTACTATCATAATGACTAACCTCTTTTTCATCTAAACTTATCCCCTGTCGTTTCATGATTAAAGACCGTGGATATGAGATTGTACTATCATAATGACTAACCTCTTTTTCATCTAAACTTATCCCGTGTCGTTTCATGATTACTTTCGGTTTTCCTTTATGGTCTACTACTGCGTCTATATGCTCTTGAAAACAAAAATCCGGTCTACAAACAAAACAAAAAAGTTCAAACAGTAACAAGTGAAACACAGTTAGAATTTGCAGATTTTGCTACTTTAACCCATGTCTAAAATCAAGTATTTCTTTCTTTCCATGACCTTTTCTTTTGGATAAATTGGAAAAAGTGAAAATTATTTGGAAAATTAAAAATGTATAACCAGTAATATTAATAGCATAATATTAAATTATAATAACTACAGTAGAACCTCTGAAAACCAATGGTCCTCTGGACCGAGAAAAAAATTCGGTTTTGACAGGTTTCGGTTTATGGAGGTTTTCGGCAAGAGTTACTTGCCACTGATAAACATCGGAAATTTGTCACATAGGGCGAGAAACAACAAGGACATTGAATTTAGAAGTAGATGAACACATTAGGGTTGTTATTTTATGTACTTGATTATATATTGAATAAAAGGAATTTTTTGGAAAAAATAGAAAAGTCTTTATTTTTTACGTTACGAAACGTCCACATGTATCACTTGTCATATATAAATGCACATGATTTTTTTCTCCGCTACATGCATCAGTTATCGGGAAGAAATCATTGATCATTATGGTGATGTTTTGTAGTGCTATGTAAAGCTAATAAAGATAAAATCTACAAAAGTTAGGAAGCACCATTTTTTTCTTGGTTGCTTCCAACATTCTGTCCTATATATTGAACTCGGAAATTGTTCGCAGGGACAAATTAATTTTTTAAGGATTTGTGATTGTTTATGGGTTATGTTGCACATTTTCTACTGTACTTTTGGGTTTTCCATCAACAAATTTTCGCACAACTGGATGGATAATAAGTAAATTAAAAAAATATAAAACTGGTTGGAGTGAAGTGGCATTTACCGGTATCTTGACCGGGGCCCAGTAAAAATAATTTTGAAGGGTCATAAGTAAAATCAATTCTCTTTGATTAATTTTTAGTGTTTTTGGTTTTTAACATGAATATAAAGCCATAAAAGGTAAAAAAAAATTTTAAAAAAACACCATGTTCATGAAATACCCTTTGTTTTCACAATCATATTTTTTCTTACAATCATATTGTTTAAGTGTAATAAGGCATAAGAAGCACCTTTGTTCATGACATGCGTAGATATGCAATCGAATATGCAACCTAACACATAATGGCTTACAAACAAATACCTGTCCGACCAAGCTATTGGATTAAGTTAGTTGATTATTAATTATCGTTTCCTATTGTTTACGTGGATAGGACGTGATGTAAGTAATTATGATCTCCATTGTTTCAATGTTTGTCTTGATTAGACATTAACTGAGATGAATGAATAGAAAGAAAACATTATTGTTTAACATTAAAAAGTGTGGTATTCAGTAGATGAAAATGACGGTTGCATTAAAATCAAAGCAAAATCGGCCTATTTCCGAGATCGGTTTTCACAGGTGAAATTGATAGTCAGAGGACGGATTTTTCATAAAAAATCGGCCAGTATTCAGAGTTCACAGGGTTCGGTTTATCAAGGTTTGTAACAAAAGGAATATAGAGGGAAAAAATTGGTACCATCGGACCTGGCCGGTTTAGACAGGATTTCGGTTTTCTCAAGGTTCGGTTTCCGGAGGTTATACTGTATATTTCTGATGCATCTATTGATAGTAATAGTGACTACATGTATCTTGTTTTTTATTTTATTATTATTTTTTTTTTAATTTAATGGGGGTGGGGGTGGGTGGGAACATGCCACACATCAGATTTAGTCTGAATTTGTGATTTGAAAAAAAGAGAAGATTGAATTTTAAAGACCAATGGACACACAAACATTCTTTACTATTCAATAAGCTCGTGCTTGCTTTAAACTTTTGAACTGAAAACTGATTAAATCAAGTAAAGAAATTAATGGGAAGTTCTATTTACCCATTATTGCCTTTTATTGAGGGCACTATGCTCTCATAGTGCCCGCAACAAAAGGCAATAATGGGTTTAGTGCATCACATGAAACTCCGCAAGAATCTCATCAACATGGACATTCCCAAAACGTCCACCAGCCTCTATGTTGTTGTCTGTAAATAATGTGAGCGCCACCTGGCAAAATTCAGAATGTAAGATAACTCCGTCATGCAAAATTGCAATAGTTCCTACTGTGTTATCCAATGGAAAACCTAGTTTCTATAATGTGATGCACCAATACCTGAAAGACACACTATGTTTGTTCAAATCATTCATTTTTAGAACACAAAGAGAGAAAATAAGGAAAATCAGACATTTCCCCAGGCTGTACTAACCTAATGTATGAACTAATGACATACTTATTTATGTTGGTATATCATTGTCATATATAATCTGGTGATTTGTATACAGATGTTGTCACATCCTGAGTCATAAATTCCTATCTGCATCTTATCATCAATACATTTTGATAATTTTTCCTTTTTTGTTGATTTAATGTGAGTAACAAGATGTCATTAAACTAACAACCTAAAGAAGCTTTTCATTAAAACAGTAACCAGAAAAAAAGATATCAGTGTTATGTCCTATTACAAAGCCTAATGTTTATTAAAATCTCACAGGGGAAAACATATCAGTTTCATATTCATTCATAAAATCACAAAAACTGTCTTTACGATGAAAATCTACCAATGAATTTCTATACAAAGGTAATAGATATCAATCCTAAATCTGACTTTTATTTTTATCTTGAAAACAGAATAAAACTGAACAGCATATACCTCTCTGTCTCCAATCCAGGTCATAACATGGCTGTGAAGCGAAGTTATGGTGTTTTATTTTCATCTTTCACGAAAATTAGGTATAGGACTTGAGGAATGGGATTTACTATACAAGTAGTTTTAAGTACTTTTGATGCTTGCCTGCCTCCAATTCATGTAAATAAATCAATTTGGATGTACTTGCAGCTTATACATCTCAAACCACTTACTTGCTTATTTATAACACAATCTTATTTAAACTTTTTCAGCACAAAAACAATTTTGACAAGCCTAGATCTATAGTGGTATGTTTAATCTATAAAGATTCCTGTCCTTTACTAAAAATAGAGCAGACCCTTAGAGATAAATGCCACAAATTCCCAATTTTGCCTCTGGAGGCCAAATCTAAGATTCTACCTCTTGACCATAATTTTTGAAAAGCACACTAAGATTTGGTATGCAACATATGATCTTATATTGGTCCAAATTTAATCAAAATTTATTCACAGATGTGGAAATTATAAAGCAGAAATGATAAAGAGACATACTGACAGAGAGACAAACTGACAGACATTGACAACTGACAAAATTTATAGAAGGACAGACTGACAGACAGGGACAAACTGACAGACAGACAACTGACAGACAGAGGGGCACACTGACATACATGGACAAATGACATACAGTGGGACAGACTGGCAGACATTGACAACTAACAGACGGAGGGACAGACTGACAGATGGACAAATGATAGAGGGACAGACTGACAGACAGGGACAAACTGACAGACAGAGGGACAAACTGACAGACTGACAACTGACAGACAAAGGGACACACGGACATAGACAGCTGACAGACAGGGACACACCAACAGACATGGACATTTGACAGACTAACAGACGGACAGAGTGACAGACATGGACAACAGGCAGACTGAAGGACAGACTGACAGACATGGACAACTGACAGACATTGACAAATGACAGACAAAGGGACAGAGTGACAGACACTGACAAATGAAGAGACAGACTGACGGACAGAAAACTGACAGACAGAGGGACACACTGACATACATGGACAAACTGACAGACATGGACAAATGACATACAGTGGGACAGACTGACAGACATGAACAACTGAAAGATTGAGGGACAGACTGACAGACAGACAAATAACAGACAGAGGGATAGACTGACAGACATGGTCAACTGACAGACAGAGGGACAAACTGACATACAGACAACTGACAGACAGGGACAAACTGACAGACATAGACAACTGACAGACTGAAGGACAGACTGACACATGGACAACTGACATACATGGACAAATGACAGACAGAGGGACAGACTGACAGACATTGACAAATGAAGGTACAGACTGACAGACGGACAACTGACAGAGGGACACACTGACATACATGGACAAATGACATACAGTGGGACAGACTGACAGACATGGACAATTGACAGACAGACAGACTGAAAGACAGACGAACAGCTGATAAACAAATAGGCTCACTGATTTTCAATACAATGATTTAAAACAACACATCTTGATTTATTCTGCTAAGGTAGTTACATGTCTTACATTTTAGAAGAGGATATTTTGGTTTCACATTACCTACCTTGATGACACATCATATCATGTCTATTTCTCAAAAAAAAGAAAAAAAAACTATTTACCATTAAACATTTTTACACTTGTATGACATGATGAGATTTAAAAAGCCGAAGAAAGAGATAAATTAACAGACTTACACTCTTGTATTGGAAGTTTTATTAACAATTACACATTTCCCTGTCTGGTCCACATTATGGTCCAATCCAAAGAATGCTGCTATACGGTGAACTAACATACGATCATATGATGACATCTGTGGAAATTTTAGGTAATGATGCCTGAAATAGATATAATATCATTTAAATGTGTTTGAATTGTTAAAGAATAGTAAACCTGTCCAACTATAGTACCTTCTGAAACAAAGACAATGGTTAGGTTAGTCAGATGTTCTCTTTACACAAACAATTAGCAATTACTCTGGGTTAAATGCAAATATGAATTGGATTTACTCTGGTTTTAACTCAGACATGATTTGAGTTTTCTCTGGGTTTAATTTAGACATGCTTTGGGTTTACTATGGGTAGGGCTGATGCCCCAATACTGTATATATGAAGTTCCAAGTTTTCACACTGCTTGGTTCATGACAACAAGTTGTTTAAGGCTCCTGTAATCTTACATGGTCAAAGACAGCCAATTTTCGAACTTGAATCAAAGAACATCACTGTCATTCATTTGCTCACTGATTTTGGAGAATTAGTCTTTTAAGTGAAACATTTGTAGATGACAGGCTATGATGATAAACAGACAAGTATTAGAATAGCTCAAAAAGTCAAATGATCTTATCTTGGAATATTAATTTTTTCACTTATTTATACATTCATTCATTCTTTCAATCATGCATGCATTCATTCATTCCTTTGTTCATTCATTCATTTGCTCATCCATCTGTTTTTTCTTTTATTCATTCATTTATCCATCCATCCATCCATCCATCCATCCATTCATTCATTCATTCATTCATTCATTCATTCATTCATTCTTCCATCCACTTATTCATCCATTCATTCATCTTTTGCTCATACATCCATCCATTCATTCATTCATTTATTCATTCTATGACTTACTTTGGTTCATTGATAAAATTAGTTAAGTCTGTTTCTAGTTTTAAGAGCATGTTTCTATCTTTCGTAGTTTTATTCAGAGTTTTATGTATAAAGTCTTCCAAGTTGATACCTGTGGAATCTTTATATGGATGATCAAAACTGGATTCTAAAAAAAAAATCAATATGGCTTTATATTTAACATTTCTTAGCCTGATAGATAAGATTGTGGTTACATGGTATAAGAAGAAATGCTTGGCAATACATGTGTAAAAGCAGGCTTAGTGGTCAAGGGGTTTAAAGCAGGCACTTAAGAATCACAGCCTGTAACTGCCTAGATTCAAATTCCAGTCAGGAAGATCCAAGTATGAAAAATTTTAACATGAATCCCCCATTAATATCTGTTTAAAAAGAAAAGTGCTCAAACAATCTAACAAAATTACCACCAAAACAAAATAAATCTCTGAGGTCATATTTTATAATATGTTATAAACACCATCAGGACCCTTTTATCATGGACTGACTTGTTCAGTTTTTCATTTGTGGAATCAAATACACTTTAACTGCTTGTGCAGTTAATTTTATTGTGGATTTTATTTGGTAAATGACTGGGATCACAAATTTTCTTTTGCAGAGGATAGCTAAATACTGCTGAAGGGAAATTATTCAAAATTGCAAAACCTACAATTAAGCCATAAGCTTACATGGTTATTTGGTCAGAATTCACACCAAAACACAAATATGTATACACAGCAAACTTTTTAAAGTCTAAATTTTTAAACAAGACTAATTGACACTTTTTTTCAAATCATAAACTATATTAAATGTTGAATTTTAAAATATGCTAACCTCGTGATAAACTTGATGATGTTCCAGCCTCTGAACTCTGAGAATTGCTCTTCTCTAAACCATTTCTACCCTAAAACACAAAGCAATATTAACCACATATTTGTTTGTCTGCCAAATAATGTTTAAATGATAAAATAAGACAGATAAGGAAATAGGAAGGGAGTGGGTAGGGTAGGGAGGAAAAGAGAAGTAGAAAAACAGTCAAAGGGAGGAAAAGAGAAATAGAAAAACAGTCTAAGTTGGGTAGGGTAGGGAGGAAAAGAGAAGTAGAAAAACAGTCAAAGGTAGGAAAAGAGAAATAGAAAAACAGTCTAAGTCACGAAATGGCAAAAATTATAAAAAAAAGTCTTAGTCATAAAATGACCAAAAAAATCAAACAAACTCAACAATATCAAAACTGATATTTATTTCAAATCTACTGGGGGAAAAAACTTTTTTTTTTTTTTTTTTTTTGTAGAAATTATTAAGTTTTAGATTTATTTTTTTTTACAAAATAGTTTCATATATATATATATATATATATATATATATATATATAAGTTGGTGTTTAAACATTTTCAAAATAATATGTTCAAAGGCAGGTGTGCACACACACACACACACACACACACACACACACACACACACACACACACACACACACACACATGACTATGTGTATCATGTGACTTTACTAGTCACAATGAAGATTATATATATCATATATAATAAGTAAACATATTTTCCTGTCCTCTCATTAATTAGTTGTGCTAATAGTTCATCTCTGTAAATGCAGTATTTTATATCTAGGTCACAGGTGTATATCTAGGTCATTTTTTTACAGAAAAATGATAGGTGGGTAGGTGGACATCACATATGCTAGCTTCTATATAATCTGCCACAAACTATTTATCACAGATAAGCCACATGTTGAATATGTGTAAGAAATATTTTGTTTTGTCGGGACTAATTCTTAGGTCTTGTCTCTCTTGATTGTAACTGAATTTGTTGATTTACCAACTAGATAACACACTGTCCTCTATAAATATCTATACAAATCTATTGTTGTTTCTTGGCAAAGGCAGATGTAATATGTCAAGCCAAATTCCTACTGAGGCTTGTTTTATGTCCCATCAATTAATGAGTACAGCCATCACAATGTATGTGAGTACTATTGCAATGAACTCAATATTGGTACTCAGCTTACGGTTTGGGTCTCTCTCTGTCAATTAATTACTGGAGGGGTTTATGGGTGGGTGTTTTGGATGGGTTGGTGTAGAGACACACAATAAATCTTTATAGCATTATAAAGTACCAGTTTTAACAAACTTTATTTATTTATTTATTATTTATTATTTATTTATTTATTTATTTATTTATCTTAATAATAATACAATGAACTGAGGTTTTCAAATGTAGGCCATTTGCAAGCCATTAACCTGTAATATTTTGTGAATACTCTTAAACTGCCAAAGCAAACCTTAAAATTTATGATTTGGCCAGTATGAATTCCAGCTCAATTACAGAAAATGACAGAAGATCATAGTAATTTTGAATGTAAATAAAATTCAATTAAAAACATAGAGACATTTAAGTCTATGTATCTATACATTGCAAGAATTCCATGGATTTATATGTCTCACATGGTTAGTTTTTGATCGAGTAGAAAATAAATTACCTTAACATAAACTTTCACATTTTGACAAGCAGCCGCCGCCACTTGAAAAGTAACACCTAAGTCTCACTAAGTCTATTCAGGAATCCAGAAAATATATTATAAACATCACTGTTTTAATTTTCCTTTATAAATTCTAACACTTGATAAGTTCTATATTCATCTTTAAACAAAAGTGATGATTGAGAGCCCTCAATTAAAACTAAAATCAAACCTGTGTACGTTTACTTCGGTGCCAGTTCAAAGTCGGAAATTTTGTCAGATGTTTCTTAAATATGTCCGTTTTTTCTTCTTATTGCTTAAACTTGTGCTTATGGACTAGTCTAAGATATTTTATTTCATTAATATTGAAGTAACTGGTTCTAGAAAGGTAGAGGAGACTAGAGTGTCCAAAAATAACAAACTTTCAGCAAGTGAACTGAGAATTTTCTTACAAAAAAAATAATAAAAAAAAAAAAAGGAAAAATTGAAACTAAAGCATTTATTATAACACTATGATTGATTGAAACAACTGCATTTGTCCATCTTGAAATATTGCAAGTTATATAACCTCAGATCACTGCTGTTGTTTTTATTATATAATGTTTTGTGTGTGACTATGTATGTGTATGACTGCTTGTGCTGGTTAAAAACTAACCTGAGATTTGACATAAATTCCATTTGTGTTTTCTACAAGTACAACGTTTTGTTCTGGTGGTGGAGACATGTCTTCAAAAGCCTGACTACGTTTCAATTGTTTAACTTTAGGGTTTACCTGTCAAAAAATAAAAGATTTATATATACAGTACAACATACAAAGGTGTCTTAATCTCATCTGACAATCAGTACCCCCTACAACAGAAAATCAAGAAAAATTGACGATGGCAACATCTCAACTTCATGAATTTTTTTAGGCAAAGTCTTGGCATTTTAAGGGTAATGGCTAGAAATTTTTCATAAAAACATGTCAAAACCTAGTTCAGAATTTTTAGACAATGACTAAGTTTTTTGGGTAAATTCTAGGCCTTTCAAGTAATGCAAAGGCCCTATCGGTGGTGTCAAAGAATTTTAAGGTTATCAAGAGGCTGTTTTGCGTAATTTTTATATCATTGTAGTGAAATGAGATTTTCATGTGACGGCTACCCATTTTGTTACCTTTTAAGGCTATATCTAGGCTATTTCTTGGCAATGTAAAATATTTTTAATCAGTGTCTTAAACTTAAGACAATGAAGAGGAGTTTAGACAATGTCTAAGCCTACAGGGGGATTAAAAAGCTGCAATATAAATTAAATTGTGGCTTAGAAATATCACATATAGCCTGAATGTTTTGACCTCATACCACCAGAAGGACATGACTTTGGTATCTTTCTTACCCAATACACTCAAAATAGTACCAACAGGGTTGTTTTTTTTTGTTTTGTTTTTTTTAATTTTTTTTTTTTATTTTTTTTATTTTTAAATATATATATAAATTATTAAGTTCTTATGTTCATTTTTCTCTACAGCAGATTAAAAATATATATTTTACAAATCAAATTCATTTACTTACATGAGCTAATCAGTGCTGTTCCCTGCTTTATTTTTCCTTTTCTATTACAAAATGCAATTGAGGTTTGGTTATTTAATTTATGCCCATAAGACTGACAATTATTTTTAGAAATTTCAATAAATAAAAATCAACACATATCGTTAGCAAGATTTAAATATAACAACAGTTAACCCCATCTCTCTCTCTCTCTCTCTCTCTCTCTCTCTCTCTCTCTCTCTCTATATATATATATATATACATATATATAAAACATTACCTGGATGTGATTGTTAGTGTGATTTTCTTCAGACTGACTATCACATCTACTTCCTCCCGATCCAGGGGACCCGCCCCCAGATGACTGTGTAGTTTGTCCTTCATTAGCTGAATGGAAAAATAAAATAAACAAAAGTCAAAGTACTGAAATCCAACTAAGCTGTAAAAACATAGACCAATCAATGTGAACCACATATTCATTTTACTGCCTTTTTTATCCATTTATTTTTTTAAAAAAACTTGCAGTTTTTAAACCAGGATAGTACATTAAGTTGCCAATTACTCTCTAGTAATCAACTTTTCATAATATAAACTATATGGTGCCTGCTTATCAAGTAAATAACCTAATGTCATTATTTTGAATGTTTATTGCAGTTTCATAAATATACATTCTCCTACAATAGGTTATTGTTTCATTTACTTTGGAACCTGTAAGGTTCAAAACCTACAGCAAACACTTTTCAAAGCTCACATATTTAACTAGGCTACGGCCATATTAATTTATATAGGGTAAATCAAATAATATTTAAACCCTAGCTGTGTCTGACCCAGATCTGAAAATAGGTATATAGTGACTGTTCTTTTGCCAAGCACTAGACATTTAGAAATGAAAGTCATGGGGTCCTTCAGAGAAGACCTAATATGCCCAGTGTCATGGCACACCCCAGTCAATCAATCAATCTGTTTAATCCCCAGTTTTTCAGTACAGAGTGTATTCAGACAGGTTTTACTATAAATTAGGGCTGTAACACAATCAATGTTCATCTGGGCTGAGAAAATTGTATTTACCAAGTCTTGTCAGGATACAGATTCAAAAACAAAAGTGATCCTAGAAAGTGAAGTTATCAATATCAGTGGATTTAATTGAATATGACATATGATACACATTACAAAGGGAATTTCCTGATAATACCAAGATGGCATCGTATCATGTGTGTTGCATTTGAATCATAACATGTAACAACTAACCAACAGAATCTTTCAAATATTACTTCTTATACAATGGCAACAAGGTGTATTTAATCCATATATATTCTGTATAAAATCCATGTGAACATGAAATTTTAAGGGGGTATTTAGTACAAAACTTGTTAACAAGGTGGGGTCTATTAATAACCTTGTGTAAGGGTGATTGGACACTCCATGTTGCCCAACTATAACTGTAAACAGTAAACAAGATGTGCCGTGATAGAGTTAGTTTAATTATTATTATAGAAAAACATCTATGAGGTTTTAAGAGACAAACTGTGAAAAAATAAGTGAAAAATGAAATATTGTCAACATTATCCCACTGCTTATATGAAAAGTTGTTGTCATGAATATGTAAGCATGATTCAACATTTTAAGTATTGACAAATGAAATTCAGAGATTACACATTTTACGTATATAACTTTTTCACTGCTATGTTTTATTAAATTGGTTTTGACAATTAACTCTGCTAAACCTGGTATGTATATGTTCCAATTTGGCATTCAAACGTCCTGTTTTTTTCATTGTTACAAAAGTTTAATACACAAACAAGCAATTGGACCCATTTCTAAATGCCCCACCAACAAACATTTAAGAAAGCACCATCTGTGAAGCACTTGTAGCAAAGCCCTCAACTAATTAAACCTGTAAAATGCAGATCATGAGTCAATGGTTTCTATGCAGAATTTTTTTAAGCTACATCAGACTTATTTCAACCAAATATTTATTTTATCAATCAATACATTGATTAAGTTTGTGTAAGGTTGGACTAGTGAAATGTTTGTCACTATTGCAGGTGCTCCTCTACATTAATAATTTCCACTCAAAATATGGCCATTAGTTTTGGTTGATGGTCAAACCATATAAGCCAGAATGGCAGCTATTTTATTTTATAAAACTCTAAATTTAACAATTACAGTGGACCTGCACCCTACATGTTTTTTCTATAAACTGAAATAAAGGTATTTTGCTTAAAAATTATTTTTAATGAATTTTTTGTAAAAAACTGCAAAAAAGTGTGACAACTTTATAAACACCTGACCTCTACGTCCATCTGTTTATTGTTACTTATTGTGATATGGCATCCCAATCGACTAAAAAATGTTTAAAGCTATAAATATATCTTAAGGCATCTGATGTTTCAATGATATCATGTGTAAAATTATAATACAAGTCTGCATAAATAACACCTAGCAAGATTTTTTTAACAGTAACACAGAAACAGATATGATCCAAATTAATTTCAAGAACCAAGTCATTATAGTGTAAAATGTAAGAGTGAAGTGGAGTAATGAACCTTTCAGAATTCTTTCACTTATTTCAGGGTGGTCAGTTCTGGGATGGTGAGGGAAACCAGAGTGCCCAGAGATAACCACTGACAAGCAAACTGACAAACTTTCTCACACTAGGATCTGTTCTGTGTAACACTACATATTGACAACAAGCCCACCACAAATGTGTAATGAAGTAAACCCACATTACCCCATGTTGTGTTCAATAAATAAAATAAATCCGTCCTTCTTATACATCAGATAATCTAATTAATATTCATGACCCCAGGTATTTCATTTAACTAAAATTCCAATCAGTATTTGTACCGAAGCCCGTGTAAAATTACGCCACTGAGTTACAGAAACATGCACATAGTATAGCGCTGCTAGTTGTATCCATTTACAAAAGTATACTATAATATAAGTAATATTTACTTTAACATAGATAATTACTGAATCAAGTTTCCATATTTATGTACACACAACAAAATTAAACTTACAGGCAGTGATAGTAGCGTCAGATTGATCGGAGCCAGGACTGGTGTCCTGTTCCTCTGTTTCTTCAATCTCTGTCTGTTTCCGTAACATGCCAGATTTACTTCCCCTGCTTTCTAGCTTGTGCTGTGTAGCCATTGCCATGGAGAATGATCACTGAAAATAGAAGATGAAATATATCAAAATAAGTGGGAGTGGAGGGAAGATAAAAGAATATTCAACTTACACCACTTGATAATATTTTCTTAATCTTTGTGTCTTTTTCTCTGTTTTCTTTGTTGCATGGGCCTCTATGTCTAAAATACAACTTTAGATCACTTTGCCTCTAACCCCCTAGGTTTGAATCTTTATTCAAATTCTATCATGTTTGTCAGCTACTTTGATGAAATCCTAGTGGTTTTTATTTGGACAGTGGTGTCAGGGGGACAAATTTACAGCTTCAACTCCTAAAGTTTCCATATTTGGCTTTTTACAGTAAAATGCTTAACTTTGAACTTAAGTAACTCTCCTGTGTCCCAAATCCTTCCACCATCTTAAGATGTCACACAAGGCTTAAAAATTTCTTTATTACAGTAACCTTAAAATGACATAACTCATCCAATCCTAGCATTAATAACCCATCCAAAGAAGTGACAGGTCCTAATCCATCCTCAACCTCTGTCCATATAGGCCACTTCTATTGATTCCCATAAGTGGCCTTTATAGGCAGTTTAATAATAGCAGTGTAATTTTCTTAATAATAGCAGTGTATTTTTTTAATAATAGCAGTGTAATTTTCTTAATAATAGCAGTGTAATTTTCTTAATAATAGCAGAGTAATTTTTTAAATAATTGCAGTGTGTCTTAATAATAGCAGTGTAATTTTCTTAATAATAGCAGTGTAATTTTTTAAATAATAGTGTAATTTTTTATATAATAGCAGTGTAATTTTTTACATAATAGCAGTGTAATTTTTTAAATAATAGTGTAATTTTTTAAATAATAGCAGTGTATTTGTCAACAATAGCAGTGTAATTTTTTTAATAATAGCAGTGTAATTTTTTAAATAATAGCAGTGTATTTGTCTTAATAATAGCAGTGTAATTTTTTAAATAATAGTGTGATTTTTTATATAATAGCAGTGTAATTTTTTAAATAATAGCAGTGTAATTTTTTAATAATAGCAGTGTAATTTTCTTAATAATAGCAGTGTATTTGTCTAAATAATAGCAGTGTATTTGTCTTAATAATAGCAGTGTAATTTTCTTAATAATAGCAGTGTAATTTCTTAATAATAGCAGTGTGTTTGTCTTAATAATAGCAGTGTATTTTTCTTAGTGGTAGCAGTGTAATTTTCTTAGTGATAGCAGTGTAATTTTTTAAATAATAGCAGTGTATTTGTCATAATAATAGCAGTGTAATTTCTTAAATAATAGCAGTGTAATTTTTTAAATAATAGCAGTGTATTTGTCTTAATAATAGCAGTGTAATTTTCTTAATAATAGCAGTGTAATTTTTTAAATAATAGCAGTGTATTTGTCTTAATAATAGCAGTGTAATTTTCTTAATAATAGCAGTGTAATTTTCTTAATAATAGCATTGTAATTTTCTTAATAATAGCAGTGTAATTTTTTAAATAATAGCAGTGTATTTGTCTTAATAATAGCAGAGTAATTTTCTTAATAATAGCAGTGTAATTTTTTAAATAATAGCAGTGTAATTTTCTTAGTGATAGCAGTGTAATTTTTTAAATAATAGCAGTGTAATTTTCTTAATAATAGCAGTGTAATTTTGTAAATAATAGCAGTGTATTTTCTTAATAATAGCAGTGTTATTTTCTTAATAATAGCAGTGTAATTTTTTAAATAATAGCAGTGTATTTGTCTTAATAATAGCAGTGTGATTTTCTTAATAATAGCAGTGTAATTTTTTAAATAATAGCAGTGTAATTTTCTTAGTGATAGCAGTGTAATTTTTTAAATAATAGCAGAGTATTTGTCTTAATAATAACTGTAATTTTGTTAATTATAGCAGTGTAATTTTTTAAATAATAGCAGTGTATTTTCTTAATAATAGCAGTGTATTTGTCTTAATAATAGCAGTGTAATTTTCTTCATAATAGCAGTGTAATTTTTTAAATAGCAGTGTAATTTTCTTAGTGATAGCAGTGTAATTTTTTAAATAATAGCAGTGTATTTGTCTTAATAATAGCAGTGTAATTTTCTTAATAATAGCAGTGTAATTTTTTAAATAATAGCAGTGTATTTTCTTAATAATAGCAGTGTATTTGTCTTAATAATAGCAGTGTAATTTTTTAAATAATAGCAGTGTATTTGTCTTAATAATAGCAGTGTAATTTTCTTAGTGATAGCAGTGTAATTTTTTAAATAATAGCAGTGTATTTTCTTAATAATAGCAGTGTAATTTTCTTAATAATAGCAGTGTAATTTTTTAAATAATAGCAGTGTATTTTTTAATAATAGCAGTGTAATTTTCTTAGTGATAGCAGTGTAATTTTCTAAATAATAGCAGTGTATTTGTCTTAAAAAGACACATACCAAAGTATGACAAAAAATGAAGCTTCTTTAAATATAAAAACGAATGAATACTATAATTTTTAAACATCCAGATAATAAAACCAATAAAATACTTTGATAACATAAATACTCTTTATACTATCCACTCTTCGCATAATCCTTCAAACACACCCCCAACTGACTCCAACCCACACCCAAACCCCAAACCCCCAGTCATAATTAAATAACAGATTAGATATAGTTATTACGATAATGCACACAATCTTATTTTTTAATTCCATGAAAACAGATAAACTAAGCAAGTCAATATATACTTGTGAAAATCACATCAACTCCCCATATTGATAACGTGTAGGTTTTACCCATGAGATCAGTGACCTTCCCTACCAATGACCGATACTGATGGATAATTGAAGTAGGTGGTTTCTGAATCTCGTCTCTTTGACCTTATCTCTGACTTAATATGTAATTGCCCACTTGACACTCTTTGACATTAAGGAAATCCTTTTGTTTTTTCATTAAAAAACATTAAATGAAGACAGAATCACTGCAGATAAACAAAATATACCATGTAGATATATATATGTATATTTATGTATGTATATAAAGGACCCAAATACAAGAATAATGGCTGGATAATATGTATACTATTCTTTAACATTTTTATAAAAATTTAATTCCTAATAAATTTGAAATTTGAATTCAACATGAGGTTTAATTCTTCTCTATATAAAATTTTTTTATGCAGGCGGGGAAAAATAAAAAACAAACTCCCACTAACGACATAACACTCTACCAACTTATGTACCACAATAGAAAAGAAAAAGTAATTGATATTTTATATATTTATATATATGTGTGTGTGTGTGTGTGTGTGTGTGTGTGTGTGTGTGTAAAAATATATGTGTGTGTGTGTGTGTGTGTGTGTGTGTGTGTGTGTATTATACAGTATATTAATTTATTGTCGTTTTCTCATGTGATAAGCATGTGTGTTTATTTTAGTGTGTGCGGTATTTTTTTTTAATTTTGTTTAAAGTTGTGTTTTACGGATCAGCACACCTACATCTGTTTTTATATTTTCTTTGATATAAGTGTAGTGTCTCATAGGCCAATTGTGGCCAGATGTATATATATATTTTTTTAAAAAGTGAGTTTAGTACTGCGACTTTTAAATGTTTCTTTTTTATATACATGTGACACTTAAATAAACTAATTTATTATTATTATTATTTTTGTTATTATTATTATTATTATTTATCAAACAAACATAAAATATACCTTAGATTACCTGCCTAAGCTGACCATCTCTAACTAATTATATATCGTTATATTATACAGCTTACCTGATGGTTATGTATTTACTTTACACTTGTTTATTAATTACCAAATATTACTGGCATTACCTGGTATGTCATAAAGTAAGTTTAAACAGGCTTTTTCTGATTTATTGGGGATTCTGTTTTTGTTTATTCAAGGTTGAGTTTAGACAGGTGTTTGGTTTACTCAGGGTTCAGTTTAGACAGGTGTTTGGTTTACTCAGGGTTCAGTTTAGACAGGTGTTTGGTTACTCAGGGTTCAGTTTAGACATGTTTGGTTTACTCAGGTTCAGTTTAGACAGGTTTTGGATTACACTGGGGATCAGTTTAGACAGGTGTTTGGTTTACTCAGGGTCAGTTTAGACAGGTGTTTGGTTTACTCAGGGTTCAGTTTAGACAGGTTTGGTTTACTCAGGGTTTCAGTTTTAGACAGGTTTGGATTAACTTGGGGATCAGTTTAGACAGGTGGTTTGGTTTTACTCAGGGTTCAGTTAGACAGGTGTTTGGTTTACTCAGGGTTCAGTTTAGACAGGTCTTAAGAGTACTCAGATTTATAAGAGGTACTTTAGCTTACTAAGTGTTCAGGTTACAGTTAAGTGTTAACAGTTGAATTTTAGTTAACAACTACCCTCCTCCACCCACCCACCCCCCTTACTTTGCCTTGTAGCATATAGATTATATAAAATTTATCATTTGTTCAATATCAAATAGAGGGAATGGATTTTAAATTTTATTAATCATAGGCATCATGCAACCATTGCTAAAACAGCATTTTCTTAAAATATTATTATAACAAAAAAAAATGTAGAGATATATTCTTAAAAAGATGATTTAAGGAATTCAAGATTAAAAGAAACAAATAATTGGTTTAATATCTGTGGTTATTTACCAGATGTGATGAACTGAAGATGGCAAGAAATGGCCGCCCACACAATTCTTCACCGTGTTATACAATAAATTACACTACATTCTTTATAGTATTTCTCCTTTTACTCCCACTACTGACTCTTAAACTACATTATGTATCTAATTGAACAATCAAAAGTAGATTCTCAAAGTATCTATCAATAATTTGGCATAACAACTCGTTTTCCCCTCATCTTTAAAAAACAATTTTTTTAGAAAAAAAAAACCTTTTAAATTAATCTCACGTTTGGTTTTTGTTTGTTTGTTTATTCATTTATTTCATTATTTTTTTTCACCATAAAGATGCACCGGAAAGCTTATTTATTTTTCTTTTCACCATAAAGATGCACAAGAAAGCTTTTTTTTTATAAACTAGCCAGTATAACATTTAATATAATCTAAAACATTTACCAAAATTTTGTTGATGATTTTAGCACTACTGTTTTTAGGAAAAAAAAAACCTTTAAAATAAATGTCTGCAAAATATTTGATTTAATCCAATTTTTCTCTCTTTTTCTCAATTATCGTGCATTTTGATCAGTTTCCAGAATTATGTGTTGTATTTTTTTTTTTATTTTCAGGTGTGCTGGTTTTAGCCATGTCACTGCAATTACATCCCACATTCATTTTAACAATATATAAAGTTATACATATTCAGTTTCCAGGTTTATAAGAACAGTATGCTGGTTTAAGCAGTAAATCAAACATGATCACCTGTTTACTTTTTCTAACTATTTTATGTATTTTATTACTTAGTGTATTTAAACTTGTCTTCAGCCGATGATGGTGCTATTACTATAACTTCAAAGATTTTATTTTATATATGATTTTTTTTCAATATCTAACATTTTTGGTTTTTGCACATAAGTGATTTTTGACAATGTTGCATTTTGCATCAAATGTTCCTAAATATGACCTGTATCCATTAGTAAATATGTCAAGTATTTTTCACTTTGACTTGTATTAAATTCTGATGTCAAATGTTTCCCATTATGACCTTCCAACTTCTAGAGTTGTAGGTTGTGGGTTCAACTCGGTTTGTCAAGGTAATACATTCTTAGATACTGCTTCCTCGTGTAAAGCTTGGCAATGAAAGGACAGAGTATTGGCAGGTTCAACTAGTGTCAGAATAATGTGCCTAAGGGGTGCTTGTCTGTGGCATACTGACTCGGTGAACTAGCACCTCAACAAAAAGATCACCCTGACTGCACTCACCAAGGCAAAACATAATGGACACTCACACATCTCAGTCACATTAAACTGATTATTAAAATGATCCTTAGAGATTTATAAACTAAGAGATTAATAAACTTGCTTTCACCACAAACAGTTGGAAATTTGTTGATACAATGTTAAACAACATGACATATATCCATCTATCCCCATTATAACCCATTTGAAATATAAAATGGTGTCAAATGTTACCAAATATGACCTGTATATTAAATACAAAATGGTGTCAAATATTACCAAATATGACCTGTATTTAATATAAAATGGTGTCAAATATTACCAAATATGACCTGTTTTAGATAAAAACTGTGTCAAATATTACCAAATATGACCTGTATTAAATATAAAATGGTGTCAAATATTACCAAATATGACCTGTATTAAATATAAAATGGTGTCAGATATTACCAAATATGACCTGTATTAAATATAAAATGGTGTCAAATATTACCAAATATGACCTGTATTAAATACAAAATGGTGTCAAATATTACCAAATATGACCTGTATTAAATATAAAATGGTGTCAAATATTACCAAATAAGACCTGTATTTAATATAAAATGGTGTCAAATATTACCAAATATGACCTGTTTTAAATATAAAATGGTGTCAAATATTACCAAATATGACCTGTATTAAATATAAAATGGTGTCAAATATTACCAAATATGACCTGTATTAAATACAAAATGGTGTCAAATATTACCAAATATGACCTGTATTAAATATAAAATGGTGTCAAATATTACCAAATAAGACCTGTATTTAATATAAAATGGTGTCAAATATTACCAAATATGACCTGTTTTAAATATAAAATGGTGTCAAATATTACCAAATATGACCTGTATTAAATATAAAATGGTGTCAAATATTACCAAATATGACCTGTATTAAATATAAAATGGTGTCAAATATTACCAAATATGACCTGTATTATATAAAAAATGTGTCAAATGTTATCAAAAATGTCATATTAAATACCACTTCACAAAACATAATATTAACTTGTTTACCAGTCACCCTACTTCTACTACAATTGAAAATTAATAAATTTATTCTCTCAAGAACAATAAATAATAATTTGATCAATAACAGACATAGCTAACTCATTATTAACAAACCTAAAAATATTGATAAAACAACCATTTACCATGGCAACATGTAAACTAATTCTTATCAGGGACAAAAACACCATTATTTCTGACGATTCCAATGTAACTTAATGAAGTCTTAAATACATATATATTATGATACAATATTTTTGTTGTTTAAATGACAATGTGGACAGATGAATGCTAAACAAATATAAAGATAACTTTGAAGCTAACTTTCAAAACACTGATGATTAATTATCTAGGCTGATTTGTCTAGTCAGGGGAAAAATATGGCATGAATGCTGCCTTATATACGCTCCGATTAAAAGTATTGTCGGTAACTAACTTCCTAGATCCTGTCAGGACTATATGGTACAACTTTGAGTTAAGATGGTTGATTTTACATCGTTTCAGTTGTTTTAGCTTATTTATTTGATAGGTAACAACAAAACAATTCGGTGTTTTATCCCACAGTCAAGATGAATTCACTCATATTAAACAGCAAGTTCTCAGTTGGCAAAGAAAACTGAAGTGTTCAAAGAAAAGACTCAACCTTTGACAAGAAGCTGACACTCATACTTTTCCGAGCAGGATTTGAGTACCTGAAATCACTTACACAATTTGACAGACACTGAGGGTAAGCCTTGCAATGGAATGACAGCAAGAAGGAGTGCTGCAACTTAGACTTGAATATAGAAACTGACATGACAACAAATTTGCACCCCATGCAGTGGTTTTGTTTGCCTAAAATTACTACCAAAAGAAGAAAATCTTGGAGAAATAAAACTAAAATTTCCCAATGTGACCACAAAAATTCCCCAACAGCCAATAGTGACACATGATCAAATAGTTTAAGTAAAATCCAGTTTCCAAAAATGTTTTTCCATCAAAAATGTCAGTTATTGTCACAATGTAAAATCTTAGCAATGAACTTCAAAAAATAGTATACAAATGCCTTAAAATGGTTCATATTTTTTTTTATCTGAAAGGACTAGAAGGTAGTTTTTAACAGCCATGGCAAAGACACTGCAATGCCAGCTTTCAAAAAGGATGAACAAGATTTGTTATGCAAAAAGTAAATTCCATTGTGCTTTTTATCTTTTTTTTATCATTTTTTAAAAATTTATTATTATTATTATTATTATTTTTTTTTTTTTTGTAGAACAAAACAAACTATTGTGTATCCATAAATAATTTTAAATCTGAAATTCTACAATCTATTCATTCCAGTGGAAAATTTAGAAAACTACAAGTCATTTTTTCAATCATTTATGAGAAAAAAAAAATTACTTGTAATTCTGGAGAGAAGACAATATACACATTATTAATAGATATTACTTTACACATATTAGGTTTTGTGTCAGTAACCAAGGTAACAATGGGACTCTCATATATATTTTTCAAGCATTTTGTAATGTATCTTGTATTACATGGCGCATGCTTTAAGTAATATTAGATTGTAATGCTGATTACAGAAAGCATGTTGCCTATTAAAAGCAGAAATCTACAACAGGCAATTTTACTGACAAAATAATAAAAAAAAAAAAGCTAATTAAATTATATCATATATCTGCAGGTAAAACATGGCAACCGAATCATATTACAATTTTATATTAGATAGAGAAGTATCATGATTCAGGTTAATTAACTCGATTCAAATATAAAATAATGAGAGAGAGAGAGAGAGAGAGAGAGAGAGAGAGAGAGAGAGAGAGAGAGAGATCTGATCTAATTGTATGAGAGAAAGAGAGAGAGATCTGATCCAAATGTAAGATGAGAGAGAGAGAGAGAGAGAGAGAGAGAGAGAGAGAGAGAGAGATATCTGATCCAAATGAAAGATGAGAGAGAGTGAGATCTGTTAGAGAGAGAGATCTGATCTAAACGTATGAGAGAGAGAGGGAGAGAGAGAGGGGGGGGGCAATTAAAATTAGATTTAATTTTGTTTTTTTTTTTTTGAGAGATGTTCATCATACGGCAGATTTGAAAAAATAAGAAACCCTTTACTTAAAGATAAAACTGACCCTATCTCAAACACAGAGATACTTCATCAACATATAATGTACATATATTACTATATATATAAAGTCAAGTCAGGCTGGTCAAACTAAATGTTGGCTATTGTGATGTCTATAAATTGATTTTTACAAACAAGTGAAGCTTAATAACTAATGTGTTATATTGACATTTGTCAGGATGACCAAACCTCATATCAAATCTATAATGGACCGTTGTATTAAAAACAGGAGAAAAAAAAAAAAAAACGAGAAAAAAAAAAAATTTCAAGTTAGCTCTTTATCACAGATAGATTGACTTTTACAAATCATCAATTCAATACCTTAAGACACCAAGTTTGTAACAAAAGAAATCATGACATCAAAGCTGTAATTATGTGAAAGTGTATAATATTCTCTTTTTTCACATTTCCTGTCCACAAACAATATCATAAGTAACAGATACTTATGTAAAAAAAAAAAGATATATTATTATAAAGTAAATTTAGCATACACTAAATGACAGCTAGTATTATTGCCCTCAAGTTTATATATAACATACTGATATTACTTCCATATCAGGATTCAACTAGAACTTTAGTTAGCTAGGTTTCTTCTAAATATCGTGTATCACATTAAGGCTCTTGATATTTGTTTTTACCTGAAAACTTTGACAGACCTATACAAAGGTCAACTATAAAATACACATACTAACACCAATGGTCCACTATCAACAACACAGATGTACACCAATGGTCCACCATAGATCAAGAAGTCCTAAACCATTGTCCAACATAGATCAGTCAGACTAACACCAATGCTCAAACACAGACCAGGAATTCCTAAACCATTGTACAACATATATCAGTCAGACTAATAAACCAATGGTCCAACATAGGCCAGCCACACTAACACCAATGGTCCACTATCAACAACACAGATGTACACCAATGGTCCACCATAGATCAAGAAGTCCTAAACCATTGTCCAACAGAGATCAGTCAGACTAACACCAATGCTCCAACACAGACCAGGAATTCCTAAACCATTGTACAACATATACCAGTCAGACTAATAAACCAATGGTCCAACATAGGTCAGCCACACTAACACCAATGGTCCACCATCAACAACACAGATGTACACCAATGGTCCACCATAGACCAAGAAGTCCTTAACCATCGTCCAACATAGATCATTCAGACCAATACCATTGGCAATGGTCCAACATCAATCAGTCAGACTCATACCAATGGTCCAGTCCATCAACCAGACATACTTAAACCAATGGTCCAACATAGATCAGTCAGACTAACACCAATGGTCAAACATCGACCAGATAGACTTATACCAAAAGACCAACTTAGACCAGGTAGTTTTACACTAATAGTCCATCATTGCGCAGGCATACTTATACCAATAGTACCAATGGACCACACAGACCTATTCTGAAAAGGGATCAGATCTTAACTAATTTTGGATCCATTATTCATTGAAATCCTAGTATATATCTTTGAATGACCTTGAAACAATTAATCATCAAAATCTGCATTGCCAATGGAGAATAAGGACCTACACAAATGTTCTAACAATGACTAGAAAGATTTAATAAGTTACAATTAAATTGCCCTTAATCTGTGATTAAACAAAAACAAGTAATGTAATACAATACATATAAAATGTAATGCAACAAAAATTAATATATAATATTTAAATAAATACAAACCCACAAATATGTCCATGTTGGTATTTAACATCAGCTGTTAACTAAGCTAAAATGAAGTAATGAATTGCAATTCTAGTAGATTATCTATTTTTAAAGAACATGGAATTTACCACAGATACCTAATTATTTAGTGACGTAAGTTCAACATTACAACATGTGTGTAGCAAAGAATATTGTGAATACTGATGCCAAATTCTCACCCACGTTTATTCACAGGTTTTTCTACCGCAAACTAAAATATTTGGCAACTGTTGTGTCATCATGTCTATTGCTTTCCAGTAAGTATACCATTCATGTAACAATGAATACAAACACTTATATAAAGTACATTCATAAAGACAGAAACCATTGGTGAACTGGTACAATGACATATTCACTGCATCATAAAGCAGAAAAAATTAACATCCAGGTAACAAATCTCTGCATTTTAGAAGGAAATGTAATGCTCAAAATAACAACCACGTAACAAATCTCTGCATTATAGAGGGAAATGTAATGCTCAAAATAACAACCAGGTATAAAATCTCTGCATTATAGAGGGAAATGTAATGCTCAAAATAACAACCAGGTATAAAATCTCTGCATTATAGAGGGAAATGTAATGCTCAAAATAACAACCAGGTATAAAATCTCTGCATTATAGAAGGAAATGTAATGCTCAAAATAACAACCAGGTATAAAATCTCTGCATTATAGAAGGAAATGTAATGCTCAAAATAACAACCAGGTAACAAATCTCTGCATTATAAAGGGAAATGTAATGCTCAAAATAACAACCAGGTATAAAATCTCTGCATTATAGAGGGAAATGTAATGCTCAAAATAACAACCAGGTAACAAATCTCTGCATTATAGAAGGAAATGTAATGCTCAAAATAACAACCAGGTATAAAATCTCTTATAGAAGGAAATGTAATGCTCAAAATAACAACCAGGTAACAAATATCTGCATTATAGAGGGAAATGTAATGCTCAAAATAACAACCAGGTAACAAATCTCTGCATTATAGAGGGAAATGTAATGCTCAAAATAACAACCAGGTAACAAATCTCTGCATTATAGAAGGAAATGTAATGCTCAAAATAACAACCAGGTAACAAATCTTTGTATTATAGAGGGAAATGTAATGCTCAAAATAACAACCACGTAACAAATCTCTGCATTATAGAGGGAAATGTAATGCTCAAAATAACAACCAGGTAACAAATCTTTGCATTATAGAAGGAAATGTAATGCTCAAAATAACATCCAGGTAACAAATCTCTGCATTATAGAAGGAAATGTAATGCTCAAAATAACAACCAGGTATAAAATCTCTGCATTATAGAAGGAAATGTAATGCTCAAAATAACAACCAGGTAACAAATCTCTGCATTATAGAGGGAAATGTAATGCTCAAAATAACAACCAGGTAACAAATCTCTGCATTATAGAGGGAAATGTAATGCTCAAAATAACAACCAGGTAACAAATCAATGCATTATAGTAGGAAATGTAATGCTCAAAATAACAACCAGGTAACAAATCTTTGCATTATAGAGGGAAATGTAATGCTCAAAATAACAACCACCTAACAAATCTCTGCATTTTAGAGAGAAATGTAATGCTCAAAATAACAACCAGGTAACAAATCTTTGCATTATAGAAGGAAATGTAATGCTCAAAATAACATCCAGGTAACAAATCTTTGCATTATAGAGGGAAATGTAATGCTCAAAATAACAACCAGGTAACAAATCTCTGCATTATAGAAGGAAATGTAATGCTCAAAATAACAACCAGGTATAAAATCTCTGCATTATAGAAGGAAATGTAATGCTCAAAATAACAACCAGGTAACAAATCTCTGCATTATAGAGGGAATTGTAATGCTCAAAATAACAACCAGGTAACAAATTTCTGCATTATAGAGGGAATTGTAATGCTCAAAATAACAACCAGGTAACAAATATCTGCATTATTATTACCGTAATCCTTCGATGTATTCAGACCCTCTTTGTTTTCGGACACCCTAATTTTTAAATTTCCTCTAATTTCGGATGGCAATTTTTTACCTCTAAATCCGGACACGTTTTAGCTGAAACTCAGTTGCAGCATATTATGCAGAGTGCTTGAAATAAAGATTTAAAGAAACTTTGTTGTTTTCAATTATTTTAACTATAAATTGTTGCTTTCACACGTTTATTTCATTGTGTATTGGCGCCATTGCATCGTAACGTGAAACAGGTATGTGCAATATATTAATGTTTTTATATAAACTAAAAAAAATCATACCTTCGATAAGTGCTTTAATTTTCTATGAAAGTGAAAGTTGATTATAATTAATGTTCACTGCCGAGAAAATCGTGTAAGACAGAATCTTGTCGGTACACTAGCTCAACATCAAAGACATTTTTTCTGATGAAAACAGGAAGTGACGTTTTTCACTTATTCTCATTTAGTGTTTGTTATGGGAATTCCAAAAACGACCATGTGATTGTTCCAACCGACAGATGCAAAAAAAAAACTGTTTTCCACGATAAAAATGACATTAAAATATGTTTGAAATATGATTTGAAATAATTTAATTTTTAACCTTTTATTTGCGGAAGTCGAGAGTCGGGACTTTTTCTATCTTTGCATTGTCATTTCTTAAAATGTACACACATATAGGCATGGTAAAATATTGAGTATTTGATTAAAACAAAATTTTCTGAACTTGATCCACAAATAATGCAACACAAGATGTATAATAATAATTTGATTGCAGGCAATTACAGGTAGAAAGCGGCATGTTGGTGCACCTCAAACATTGGGAGTTAATGAAAAAAGTCACGTATTTTTACTTGTAAACAAAATGGCGACCTCGATGTGTATTACTTAGAGAATCGTGATTATTGATCAACAAACACTTAAAAAAAAAATTAATGAAATAAACAACACAAAAGGTAACTATTACTTTTATTTTATTTAAAATTTTACTTTATTATTGATTTATGCGTGGATATCGCTGTTGATAATGTCTTAAAATATCGAGAGGGAACCGGACCCAAAATTGGCTCCAAAATGTCTTTAATTTTTCGGACATTCTAAATATTCGGACACCACCAATTTTCAAGATATTTAATTTTCAAATTTCCTCTAAATTCCCGGACACTTGAAAATGAAATTATTAAAATCTGTCCGAATATATAGAAGGATTACGGTATTACTGAAGGAAATGTAATGCTCAAAATAACAACCAGGTAACAAATCTCTGCATTATAGAAGGAAATGTAATGCTCAAAATAACATCCAGGTAACAAATCTCTGCATTATAGAAGGAAGTGTAATGCTCAAAATAACAACCACGTAACAAATCTCTGCATTATAGAGGGAAATGTAATGCTCAAAATAACAACCAGGTAACAAATCTCTGCATTATAGAAGGAAATGTAATGCTCAAAATAACAACCAGGTATAAAATCTCTGCATTATAGAGGGAAATGTAATGCTCAAAATAACAACCAGGTAACAAATCTCTGCATTATCGTACAAAAATTTTACTCTAAAAATGATGACACAAACAAACAAAACCTCTGCGACAAATAGCGTAAAAAATTTAAATCTAGTACAAAAAAAAATCCACAGAATTCAATCAAGACTATATTATAGAATGCCTTAAAATGCCTTTCTTGATAGAAAGATAGTTGTTTAAGAATATTCTTTGTAATTCATTGTAAATTTATAGAAATTTTAAAAGTATAATTTTTTATTGGAATATAATTAATTAAAATCTCAAGACTTGTAGTATATTTTCTTTACTAAAAAAAGATTTAAAATTCTAGCTGATCGTTTTAAACCTCATATTTACATGGGATTCCCAAATGTGGTATAGGTGGACTTTTCTTTCAGACCATCGATCTGTGTTTAATTCTAGAACATATATGTAACTGGAACATCTGTTGGTATTTAATTCATTGTTGCTTAACACTCGTGATATTTGTATTTCTTGTTTATTTACTTCTTTTTAAAAATCCACAGTGTTCGCACATGGCACTGAGTTATATTGTTCGAGTTATCTCCCTTTCACAGTAAGTGAAAAAATGTCTTTGATGTTGAATCTGTATACCGACAAAACTTGCTACATAAAGGGTTTTTCAGCCGTAAACGATGATTTCAACCAGTTTATCTTAAAGAGGAAATAATAAATAAAGAATAAAGCATTTGATTGAAGGTATGATTTATTGAGTTTACGCTAAAAGAACTGTAAATACGCGTTATCAAACTTGCTCTGGGATAACAGTCAACATACATACACATTCCTTAACCATGATAACAAAAACATTAATTTAAAAAAAATGTTTTTGGTTTTATTTAATCTTTGTTTAAAAAACCCAGCACCGAAGTTCCAGTAAAACCATGTCTGGGTTTAGACAATGTAATTGAAAAAAATTGTTATTAAAACTTGTGTGACCCGGGTACAAATTTTTCACCTGTAATAGCCCTTTTTAATTGGTTTGACATAATTATTAACGTTTCCTGACAAACACATACTGACAGACCAATTGGATGACTACTCTACAAAGTGAACACTAATTAACTGGCTTCATATCTCACCTGGTGTTAGCTGTACACATGTTTATATAATGTAAACACCTCTCGAGTTCACCTTGCATATTTTGTAATCATGAAACTTCAGACCAAGATTGCTTAATTTTCAGAATTTTTTTATGCAGTTAAGTGGAATTTAGACTTTTGTTTATGCAAATAAACAGAATTTTTTACATTTTTTAAATAGGAAATGGTTTGGTGCAGAGAAAAATTATGCAATTAACCAGAATATGCAATTAACCGGTATGCAATTAAGTGGAATCTACTGTACAAACAAATCATGATAGTGCAAAATAGAAATTATTTGATTGAATAAACTGAGTGAGTAAAGATTGAAAATGGGTGAGTGAGTGAGTGTGTGTGTAACTGAGTACCGGTAAGTTAATTAGAGAATAAGTGATTGAGTAAAACACCTCAGCCAAGGTTAATTCACTCAAATTGATACATCATAAGTTGAAGGTTTAAGATACATTTAAAGAGCTCCAATGCCTGGCTTATATAAGAATTACTATGTATGGACTGTCGTCTCTTCTCTTACCATTATACATAACACAAAGTCACTTGATATTTATCTTAAATAACACATAAATCACTTGATATTCATCTGCTGATTTTCTAAGAGAAAATATCTGCTCTCTGTCATGATGTTTTCTGGACAATTGCCTATATTTTCTCACTTCAGTGCACACTCAGCTGCAATAATCAGTTTTTCTACAACAATTTTATTATTTATTGATCTCTGTGTGTTTCAGGGTTTTTAGGAAGAACCTGTCGTATCTGTGTGGGTTTCAAGATTTACAGGTAGAACCAGTGTCCAATCTGTGGGTTTCAAGGTTTACAGGTAGAACCTGTCCAATATCTGTGGTTTTAATGTTTTGGGTAGATCCTGCTCTTTCTGTGTAGGTTTCAATGTTTTGGGAAGAACCTATCTGCCTTGTGTGGGTTTCAGGGTTTTGGGGAGAACAGCTCATTTTGGGAATAGGGCCAGGGCCCTTGGAATAGGAAAAATTAGTGCCGTTTTGATTTTGGGAAAAATTAGAGTTAACAACTACATGTATTTAAATGCTTTTATAACTGTAGATATTATATATATAAGATTATTTTATATAATATCTATCTTTCTAAACAAACATTTTATGTATGAATGTTAACAAATCATTATGATGTCACAACTTTTTTTCTTTTTTTTTCTTTTCTTTTTTTTTTTTTTTTGGAATTGGGAAAAATCTAGGTTGGAAAAAAACAGCCTTTCTGCATTGAGAATGGGGTCGAATTTGGGCCCCAAATCAAGCCCAGTGAGAGCTCTGGTTGCGTTTCAGGTAGACCCTGTCCTATCTTTATGGGTTTTAGGGTTTCAGGTAGAACCTGTCCTATCTTTATGGGTTTTAGGGTTTATAGGTAGAACCTGTCCTATCTTTGTGGGTCTCAGGGTTTCAGGTTTTAGGAATTATAGGTAGAACTGTAATATTTGTGTTGATTTATGGGTTTAGAGGTGTGGGATTTCAGTGTTTATAGAAGAAATTCTTTAGTGTGTTAGTAGTATACTGCTGGTTTCAATTATAAAGAGGAAACTCTCTGATGTGTACATGCGGGAACACAGGGTTTAATATTAATTCTTAATTAAGTCTTTTGTCTCACCTAAAAAGCCTGAGACATATAAGTAACAATTTATCCGGATTTTCTTGACTCATGTTTTTACTATTCTCAAATTAGTACTTGTCAGAAAAGCCCTATAATCTAACGACCTCCTTGTTTTCAAATCAACTAAAAGACTTGGTCTTTTTTTTAAATCCATTCATGAACAATTTATTCTTTGATTGTATCAATTTAATTCAGAATATATAGATAAACAAACCAGTATTAATCAAGCAATTTGATTAATGAGAACTATAAATGTCAAAAAGGTATGTATAAAAGTGGTGATTATATGTGACTAGCTGATCTATAAATAAATAAAACAATTTATACATTATAATAAGGTAGATTTATGGTAGATATCATACACTGGACCTTACAGTGAGCAATGCTTGAGATCACTATCATACACTGGACTTAACAGTGAGCAATGCTTGAGTATCAATATCATACACTGGACCTTACAGTGAGCAATGCTGAGATCAATATCATACACTGGACCTTACAGTGAGCAATGCTTGAGATCACTATCATACACTGGACTTAACAGTGAGCAATGCTTGAGTATCAATATCATACACTGGACCTTACAGTGAGCAATGCTTGAGTATCAATATCATACACTGGACCTTACAGTGAGCAATGCTTGAGATCAATATCATACACTGGACTTTACAGTGAGCAATGCTTGAGTATCAATATCATACACTGGACCTTACAGTGAACAATGCTTGAGTATCAATATCATACACTGGACCTTACAGTGAGCAATGCTCGAGTATCAATATCATACACTGGACCTTACAGTGAGCAATGCTTGAGTATCAATATCATACACTTGACCTTACAGTGAGCAATGCTTGAGTATCAATATCATACACTGGACCTTACAGTGAGCAATGCTCGAGTATCAATATCATACAGTAGACATTACAGTGAGCAATGATCGAGTATCAATATCATAAACTTTACCTTTCAGTGAGCAATGCCTGAGTATCAATTTCATACACTGGACCTTACAGTGAGCAATGCTTGAGTTTCAATATCATACACTGGACATTACAGTGAGCAATGCTTGAGTATCAATTTCATACACTGGACCTTACAGTGAGCAATGCTTGAGTTTCAATATAATACACTGGACATTACCTATGGACCTTACAGTGAGCATTGCTCAAGTATCAATATCATACACTGGACCTTACAGTGAGCAATGCTTGAGTATCAATTTCATACACTGGACCTTACAGTGAGCAATGCTTGAGTATCAATATCATACACTGGACCTTACGTATGGACCTTACAGTAAGCATTGCTCGAGTATCAATATCATACACTGGACCTTACAGTGAGCAATGCTTGAGTATCAATTTTATACACAGGACCTTACAGTGAGCAATGCTCGAGTATCAATATCGTACACTGGACCTCAAATCCTGAACCTTATAACAAAATGTTCTCTATAAATAGGGTAAAATATTATCTTTATGTGGGTTCTCCGTTTTATGAATGAGTATAGCGACCTCTAAATTCAATTAATATACAACAATTAAAGCAAACAGTCTGCACAATGGCCGCAAGGCCCCATGTAGACTATAAACTCGCCTAATCCTTCTTTATGAAGCATAAAAATATAAACATTGGTCTCTATATACAGGTGGTTTTGAAAAATATTAAACCAATTGAAAAATAACGTAAAGAGGCTCAAACATTGGTATTTATAGACTAGTGGCCTGAAAAGTTTCCATTTGGTTCAGGTACAGACTTGCTTTGACATGATAAAAACTATTTTTCAACTATTTTCACAAAATGCATTGCTTTTTAACATTTTTTTTAAAAAAAGATTTCTGGATCAAAGAAAGATTTAAAAAGCTCCTGTATAATTAAACAAAGTACAATGAAAATTAAACTTGACCTTTGTATTCATACAGTAAAGATACACCAAATATAACAAGAAACAGAGCATTGCCAAATAAATACTTATTCCTCTTTCTTTCTAAAAAATGTCTCTACGCTAATGTTGTTTTCATTATTAAATGATTTTAATAATTTATGAACTAATTAATTCCGATGGCACAGACAATTCTCAGATGTATACCTCGATGAAACAAAAATATCGGTCAAAAAATCTTTTAAAATCTTAAGACTGAATGCAATTTAGAACAACTTATTGGTTACACGTATTTCAACTGCACAGAAAATTTATCAATATATGTACAAACAAAGTTTTAAGACTCTTCATTGTCTAGTATGAAAATAAAAACAATGTATTTTAATCTTAACAAAAGTCTTGACCCTGAAGTCAATGAAGCATAAAATCTGGTTCAAAGTAACCTATTTTAAATTTATGTAACAATCAACAACGAGCTTACAAAGCACAAAATTTATACAAAATAATCTTAACATTAAACCTATATGGATGAAACGATTTATAATGGATAGAAAGAAAGATGGATAACCATTATTCTATTCCCTCTTGAAATCTTTGTTGAGCAAGGGGATAATTCGAGTAAGTGTAATCTTATTTTAAATTTACCCACCTAAAATTAACAAATGATTGTGTAACTGAACAGTATATAGTTTTTGTTTTTTCAGTGTAAGCAGACCCTCTGTATTTCATTTATTCAGTAATGTTAAGGTAATTATTGAGTGTTTTGTTGTACACTTACACACAAAACACGGAGAGAATCAATATAATCATGTAAGCATTATCATCATCAACACAAAGATAAAACAATTGACATGCTGAGTCGTCTATAGTCCCTTTAATCATGTAGAAAATCAATACTTTCTAAATTGGTATAAAGTTTTTATTTTTAATTACACAAAATTTAGCCAATTTTTCCAATCCCCAAATCGCTAACAAACAATAAATTATTTCAGATGTTATTTAAAGTTACTCTGGAATCAATACTCTAATATACTGATTATTATATAAACACAACATTATTATCGCCAGTATTTAAAATAAGCTTTTATTCTCTATAGATTTTAATTAGCATGACAATTTAATCATGACCCACTTTTCAATGTACATAATACAATATGTTAAAAAACATTTTAGTGAATCTGTAAATTTTATTGAATTAAGAAATAAAACAGATTATTCTCTGAAAACGGGGATGGGTATGAAAATTAAGATGTATTGTTGTCTAGTCAAAATGGTAACAATAATAACAAATGGATTCATTTATGAAAAGCTTAACCATAAAACCCGTTTGATGTAGATTTTGTTTTTGTAATGTTGTTTAATGTCACATCAACAATTTTTTAACTATTTGCCACAAGAGCAAGGTAATAATATCTGCATATCAGCAAATATTTTTATTGTTACTGAGACAAGACAGATTTTTTCAGAGGTATCTCCTCCTTAGTTTCTTATCTGATCAGGTTAAAATTTGTCAACAGGTAGGGACTGACCATGGGGAGTTCGCTTCCTCACTGATTTTTGGAATTTGGAAGGACTTCGGAGAAATTTGGTTAAAACCACGGAATTCTAGAGAGTTCTTTCTTTCTTTCTTGGAATTTCCTTGCTAGTGGATCACCACTTTAGAGAGCTGATACGCAGACATAAATTTGCTGGCAAGTATACATTCTAGTAAATATATATGGATTACCGGTACTCCAAGAACAAGTTCCTATATAGGAGGAAGATGAAGATGAGGAAATAAAGATATTTTGTTAACAACAAATGAACAGCAAAATTCATTAATGCACTTTTTTACCACAACATTTTCAGCATGGTTATATTCAAAATGGCCTCAGCAGAATTTAAACAAACATTCAGAAACATAAGACACTTTAGTATCAATACTCATGTCATTACCAAGACATATCTTAGATACTCTACATAACTAGAAAATAAGCTTGTTTATGATGACAAAAAAAAAAAAAAAAAAAAAAAAACTTTTTTAAGACTCTGTTTACATTATATAAGCCCAATGACAAGAAGCATTAGAACACAACAGATCATTTCAATGATCTATATAATATCTGATCTCATTTTAAAGGTATCTTTCATTAAAGGATCCTATACTTTCTTATATTTATTGATGAAATACAAACAATACCGATATTCTATTATTGGAACTAAACTTAACCAAAGTTTTTTTTTAACATTTTATTATTATTTATAGGAAAAACACACACACACACACACACACACACACACACACACACACACATTTGTGTCTAATCACCAATAATCAATATTTACAAGATCAGCCTTGACATGCAGCTCTACTTTTGTTTTAAATATTTTGATCAAAAACTATTTATCATCTCTCAACATCATCATCAGCATCATGATAGCATCATCATGACCGAGTTTGGTAAATGCTACAAATCATGAACATAACCTTTGTTACACAATTCTTCACATATATATGGATATAAAATACATTTTACTTACTGGTTTATCTTGCAATTCTTGGATCAATAAACTTTTAATGGATTGGTATAGTTACCAAATTAAAATAAACATAAAAACACTCTTTATTGAAAAATAATATTGTATATGTGAAAATAACCAACTTATACCCATACATCACCAGCTATAGATAAAATTTTAATATAAAAGAGTTATGTTTACCAGGTGAGCTAACAAGAATCAGAAATGGAATATAAGATATCATTACTACACTCAACACCACATCATCAATTTTTGACAATTGTAATGTGGTTAGTCTTCAGATATTAAACTGGTTTTCATAATCTTATATATATATATATATATATATATATATATATATATATATATATATATATATATATCCAAGCAATCATAACATTACTTCATAGTTACATAGATAGAGAATAGATAAAGTCAGTTACAACTATAGGTCTACTTATAATTCAACTAATCTATTAACTCTACATCCACCTAAATGAGATAATACAAAACAGGCATGTGTGTGTGTGTGTGTGTGTGTGTGTGTGTGTGTGTGTGTGTGTGAAATCTTACCCATGGTTAAATTCTGCATGCTACATCTGCACATTTTTTATCAATAAATACATTTTTTAAATGTAGATTACAGCTGCAGTACTGGTAGAATCCAAGAAGTGATCTAACTAACCAGAGTGAGATATAGTCAATAGCTTTATAACAATACAAGCACTTACGTTAACTTCAGCCCACACAAAAACCATTCTGACATGTTTTGTTGTGTTACCAGTATGTCGATAAGTATTTACAATATATACTAATATTTACATCAAACAAATACATGCAAGGCTTTGTATCATCTATAGATGTGTGACATCATTATGTCTGTTGTTGGCAGTCGAAGAAAATTATTATATACTGGTGTTTAACTTCACATCACACACAACATCCCATGTTCTGTAACATCTACATCACAATATTTATAGATGTGAGTGTTCTGTAACATCTACATCACAACCTCTATAGATGTGTGAGTGTGACATCATCATGTCTGTTGTCACTTCATGTAAATCATATACTGGTGTTTAACTTCACATCACACACAAACATCTCACGTTCTGTAACATCTACATCACAATATTTATAGATGTGTGTGTGTGTGTGTGTGACATTGCCATGTCTGTTGTCACTTCATGTAAATCATATACTGGTGTTTAACTTCACATCACACACAAACATCTCACGTTCTGTAACATCTACATCACAATATTTATAGATGTGTGTGTGTGTGTGTGTGTGTGTGTGTGTGTGTGACATTGCTATGTCTGTTGTCACTTCATGTAAATCATATACTGGTGTTTAACTTCACATCACATACAACCATCCATGTGTACTGAATCCATGTGCGAGTTCCCATGAGTGTGTCCTCATATACAGCAGACCATGAAACACACTCTCACTGCTCTAGTATACATGATCTAGTTCTTAAATTAATTCTTTAATTTTTTAGTTTCATAAACTTGTGTAGATCTGTGTTTGTTTGGTTGCTAAAGCTTAGTTATTTTCTCAGGGTACACAGGTTTTATCTGCCTCTTGTTGCAAATTGCTGAAAAACTGCTGATGTGATCTGAAACAACATTCAACTGACAAACAAACACATCACACCAGGTCTCATTTAAGTTTGTGTATAAAAGTATTTTAGAAATAAGACTCATTGGTCTTAATGAGGATTTGTCTATATTCAATAAAAAGAATAGTGTCAGCCCTGTGGCCCAGCATTAAATTTATGTAAACATGTCTAATTCATTAACAAGGTATAAATTGTGACTAAAATTTACAATTCTTTTTTTTTTTTTTTTTTTATTTCTTTCATCTGTCAATAAAGCTATAATGATACTTAAGGGCCATACAAAGCATGAACAATAATGTTATTATGTTTACCTCTGTTTTATCATTTAGTTAAACAGAGACATGAAGAGGTTTTTTTTGTTAACATTTTAACATATTACAGGTAGTTACAGATTTACAACTGCTACAGATCTGGGTTTTATTACCATTCTTTATAGACAATAAAACAGTGTGTTAATAAAAAACAAGTATACAAGTAAAACCTGATGATTTAAATATATACATATACTGTAACGAAAGGGCACATGGGCCTTAATCCACTGATCTGGGGTCACATCACAGAACCATGATAAATTGAAAATATATTACAACAATTTCAACAAGATCACCCAGTTTGCAAACTTAATAGAAAAGCTGATGCTATATAAAAAGAATAAACCTCCTAAGGTAATTTGTTGTAATGTTGTTTAACATCACATCAGCAATTTTTCAGCTATTGGAAATGAGAACAAGTTTATTTATCTCTAGGGATTAATGTAAAAACAAGTTCTTGTATGTATGGCAATTGTATGTGTATCTAGAATTTTATGAAGAGGAGAAAGAATTGTTGAGAATTAAAATGAAACCCCTAGTGGCAAATGGTCTTGGGGTTGCTAAAGGCCCTCATTGGGTCCATGGCAAAGCCCTGTTTCGGGCAAAGCCTGATGAGTTTTAATAATTTGACCATATTTTTCTCTCCGTCTATCTTTTGAATTTTTCAAAAGGGGGAGGTGCAAATTCTGCAACCCCTCCCTTGAATCTGCCAATGCATGAGATATACAAGAGTGTATTTGGTCTGCCTAATACTAGCACATACTCAAGTCATCTTTTTGTTAAGGTAATATTAGCTCACTATCAGTTAGTCTACACATAAGAATACCCCTTTTCCAGGCACACTGTCATGCTCAGATAAATGAACACAATGGTGTAAGAATTTCAAAGTCATGCTCAGATAAATGAACACAATAAAGTAAGAATTTCAAAGTCATGCTCAAATAAATGAACACGTTGGAGTAAAATTTTAAAAGTCATGCTCAGATAAATGAACACAATTAAGGTAAGAATGTTAAAGTCATGCTCAGATAAATGAACAAAACTGAGCAAGAATTTAATTGTCAAGCTCAGATAAATGAACTCAACTGAGTAAGAATTTAATTGTCATGCTCAGTTAAATAAACATAACTGAGTAAAAAAAATGCCATCTTTAGATAAAAGAAAGTTTTGAACAAAAACTTATACAAATGGAGTTATTTTTAGACTAACACCAATTATTTCTTAGCTTTAATGTAATTATTACCAAATCAGCTGATGTTCTAAGCTACAGAAACATCTGCGTTTATTGTTTATTCCGTTACTCAGGACATTTATAGTTGTCTATATATATGTCTTCCCAATCATTTTAAAATAGAACTTCAATCATTCACAATGAACAATCTGTCTCCTTGTCCATTAGAAACACATAAATGTCGATAAAAAGCTCAGTAAAACAATCAGAATTACCCCTGTATATAATTCAGTCCAGATCTCGACAACTGACACAAGTCTTTATTACAAATCAACATGGATAATAATTATCTTCATTACTATTCATTTAACTACCTGTCATCATATCTTATATAACTCACATAAAGATTTCGAGACATTTCCTAGAATTTGTTGGAACATTAAGTCTCTTTATCATGTTAAGTTAACAATGTTTTTTCTTATTTATTTGTTTATTTATTTTATTTTATTTTGTTCAGTGATGCATTGACAGATTATGAGGCAGTCATATCATATTTATTTGTTTTATAGGTGTTATGATCAGTGAAGCGTTGGTAGATTATGAGGTCGCCATTTTTGTATTTATCACAAAAATAACTCTCTTTGTAGGACAAGGTTAACAAGGTTTTATTATTTATTTTTTATGTTGAAAAGCTAGTACATTCGTACGTATAACAGAACATGGAACCGTTTTTGTATTCATGTGTCCTTGAGAAATACTATAAACTGACACTGACATATTCTTACACAAAACATAACTGCTACTTCTATACCTCAACACTAGTAACAGCCTAAGGATCACAGAACATGTCAAATCAGATGTGTATTATCTTAAATTAACAAATCTGACCTCACTACTTGACCTGAATCATTAACAATGATCTATCATAGATCAAAAAATCTGACCTCACTACTTGACACCAACCATTAACAAAGATCTATCATGGATCCAACAAATCTGACCTCACGACTTGATCCACATCATTAACAATGATCTATCATAGATCAACAAATCTGACCTCACTACTTGACCTGAATCATTAACAATGATCTATCATAGATCAAAAAATCTGACCTCACTACTTGACACCAACCATTAACAAAGATCTATCATGGATCCAACAAATCTGACCTCACGACTTGATCCACATCATTAACAATGATCTATCATAGATCAACAAATCTGACCTCACTAGTTGACCCAAATCACTAACAATGATTTATCAAAGATCAACAAATTTGACCCCACTACTTGACCCAAATCATTAACAATGATCTATCATAGATCAACAAATTTGACCTTACCACTTGACCCACATCATTAACAATGATCTACCATAGATCAACAAATTTCACCTGAGTGTGTGACCCCAATCATAAACAATGATCTATCCCAGAGGAAAAAAACTTCACCTGAACCATCACCTATCACCTATCATCTATCACGGATCAACAAATCTGACCTCACTACTTGACCCCAATCATGAGCAGTCATCAATCATAGATCATCATTTTTGACCTCATTACTTCACCCAGACCATTAACAATGATCTATCACAGATTAACAAATCTGATCTCACTTCTTGACCCGGATCATTAACAATGATCATTCATAGATCAAACAATTCTGAAATATATCTTCTCTTAGCAATAAATTGATAAAAGTAAGAGAAAATGTTTTTCCCTGACAAAAATAGTTTTCTATGCTGTCATTGTGGATTTTCTCTCTGTGGAAATTCTATATCACATCCTAAGGTAAGATCACTTTTCTTCTTTCTTATTTCCCATTCTAGGGTAGGATAACTTTTATCATCTACTAAATCACAATCATTACCACCGAAAGGAATCGATAACGTCATAATCTTTTTGTAACGAAACATTAACAAAAATTGATTAGTAACATCATGTTAAGAAAACACTGATCGTGATAGAAAAACTGAACATTTGATTTTTTTTTTTTTTGGGGTGGGGATGTGGGGGGGATGTGGGGGGGGGGGGGGGTGACAGTGAGTGAGAAAAAGAAAGAAAACTAACAGGGTTAGCTCTGGCTCTTAAAAGATTTGAGCCAAGTCTTTAGCCGATGTTAAAATTTAGGAGCCAATTTATATGTTAAGGAGCCAGAAAAACTAAGAAAAGTGATAAAAAGTAGTTCTAATCTGCTGTATAAATTGTTATTGATTATAAGCAATTACCTTTTTCATACAAAAAAAGTAAAAATAAAAAGTCAGTGATTTTCATCTGCCTCTTATGGAAATTTAATAAAAACTTTAGAGCAAAAATATTAGCCAGAAGCTATTATTTGGAGCCAGAATTAGGGATTCCAGTGATGACGTTTCGGTCATTGGATCTCTGTGCATTACGTAACCGATAGTCATATTAACTCTAGTTTTTCCGTATTTTTAATAACTTATTAAAAAAAATATTTGTACTGGTATTTTGTACATATTATGGCAAACAATCGGTATTTTTTTCAAATTTCAAATCGCTGTATTTACAAACTTGCGGGCATTTAAAGAAACGACGTCGATCAGATCCGTGCGTACGTGATATCGAGCGGGCATATATATAAATCATATAGTGGGGATTCCCTAGGTTTGCACACTTGAGCCAATCGATTTTTCGTTTTTTATTAGTATCCAATGAGAAGACATTGTCCTCAGGTTCATATGCATATATTACTCTAAATTTAAAATGACCTAGAAAAACGGGTATTTCTGATTTAAAAACTTCACAGCAGCGAGATTTTTTCAACAAGTAAGTTTTATAAAAAAGTAATATATTTTTGGAAAGTTAAACTTATGCTGCTTTTAATGGATATAAAATAAAACATTTCTAGAAATAGGCTCAAGTGTGCATTTGAATAACTACAGCCATGTCATCTCGTCTGTGTACAAGGACTCAAGGTCACGGTTACGTCAAGTTCTCGGTCGAGTAGTTCACTATAAATTTTACTACATAAAACGCGTTATTGATTATAATTATGCAGTTTAAAGAAATTTGATTAATTTATGACTGTTTCTCACTCTTTACTTAATATAAAGTCTAGTGTATATAGATCGAGATCTAATAAAATTTTCCACTGCATCAGTTCTCATTCATTCATTCATTCATTCAGTCAGTCGGTCAGTCATTTATTTATTTATTTATTTATTTATTTATTTATTTTTGTCTGAATTTGTGCATTTATTTATTTATTTATTTATTTATTTATGTTTGTCTGAAATTGTGCAATTATTTATTTATTTGTTTATTTATTTATTTATTTTTAAGTCTGAAATTGTGTAGTGAAGCTAGTAATAATAATTTTATTTACTCTTAAAAATGTAATTTGTCTACAACTGATATTTTTCACATCTGATTTACTTTAGCTGTTTTATTTCATTTTATTTCCTGATTTTTAAATTTTTGTTATCATTACTTTAGTTTGAAATTTTGATTAGGAAGGAATAGATCTACCAAAGAAATGAAAAACCAGGAGAGATCACGGGAAGTATAAATTTTATTTGAATTATCTGATTTTTACTACCAATGGAAAGTTCGGCTATTAATTCATTTTAAAATTGATTTTATTCAAATGTATATAAAAGTAAATTCCAGTAACATCAATAATAAAATTAATTTCTTTTTAGTATTGTATATATATAAAAACTTTCTCGAATTGATTTAATTTCAAGGTTGGCACATATGATTTTAAGCAAGAATTATTTGTATTTTTTTTTTCAGTGGAAGAGCCAGTTTCATCATTGCAGTTTATCCTTGATAATCTCGATGACATCCTTTCTGGCATTTCAACCCCACCAGACATAGAGGTCTCCTACTATGCTTTTGACTTTTTGCTAGATGGCTTGAGGAAAAAAGGAAAAAATATCCAAGAAACAATGCCTGTTTTGTTGAAATGTATTGATCCTACCACGATTCTTCCAAATAAAATCAGCAATTTATCACGAAAGGTTAAAACATATTTAGACAAAGGATTAGACAAAATGGCTGTGATTTCAGTTTTATTTAAAAATCCAGAACATGAACTTCCAGATAAATTTAAAACAAACAATATATCATATACAAGTGTTATTTCAAAATCAATACCTTCCTTGACTGAACCAATGAACTTGCAAAATTCTGATATTCTTTACTTACGTAAAGTCTTAAATTATCAACAGCTTCCATGGTCGCACACAGAATATTGGACAAAAACGTTAATGTGTTTAACCCCTGATGAATTTGTAGATTACAAGATCCTGAGAAAACAATGGAATAGCCTATATTCACAAGAAAGAAGCTTAGTGACAACTAACAGGAAGGATAGCAACAGTGATCTACAACAAGAGGCCCATGGGCCTTAACGCTCACCTGAAGATATTGTCCAATATTGTTTGCAAAGTGCAATAGACAATATATTAAGTACAGAAACTTTAAAAGTTTTCTCAAGTTAAGAACTCCCACAAAACTTAATCAGAAATATATCCACTCACATTCCATTTATAAGTAGCTTATATAATATGCATGAAGTAACTGAAGTGCAATGAATAATTTCCAAATCATAAATCAATTTCAGTATACTTATGCAGCTATGTCCTTGACCTTTGAACATATATGACCTCAAAATATATATGATTGTCATGTCAATACCTACAATATTCTAATATACATGCCTATACAAAAAGTTAATAGTTTTCAAGATATTTAGCAATTTAAGTCTTTTTTTGCAGCTGTGATCTTGACCTTTCAACATATGATCTTGAACCATATATCAAAATGATTGGCATGTCAATAACTACAATATTCTAATATACATGCCTATGCAAAAAGTTGATAGTTTTCAAGATAATTGGCAATTTCAGTCTTCTTTTGCAGCTGTGACCTTGACATTTCAACATATGACCTTGAACCATATATCAAAATGATCGTCATGTCAAAACCTACAATATTCTAATATGCATGCCTATACAAAAAGTTGAGAGTTTTCAAGATAATTAGCAATTTAAGTCTCTTTTTTTTGCAGCTGTGACCTTGACCTTTCAACATATGACCTTGAACCATATATCAAAATGATCATCATGTCAATACCTACAATATTCTAATATACATGCCTATACAAAACGTTAATAGTTTTCAAGATAATTAGCAATTTAAGTCTTCTTTTGCAGCTGTGACCTTGACCTTTCAACATATGACCTTGAACCATATATCAAAATGATCATCATGTCAATACCTACAATATTCTAATATACATGCCTATACAAAACGTTAATAGTTTTCAAGATAATTAGCAATTTAAGTCTTCTTTTGCAGCTGTGACCTTGACCTTTCAACATATGACCTTGAACCATATATCAAAATGATCATCATGTCAATACCTACAATATTCTAATATACATGCCTATACAAAAGGTTAATAGTTTTCAAGATAATTAGCAATTTAAGTCTTCTTTTGTAGCTGTGACCTTGACCTTTCAACATATGACCTTGAAACATATATCAAAATGATCATCATGTCAATACCTACAATATTCTAATATACATGCCTATACAAAAAGTTAATAGTTTTCAAGATTATTAGCAATTTAAGTCTTCTTTTGTAACTGTGACCTTGACCTTTCAACATATGACCTTGAAACATATATCAAAATGATCATCATGTCAATACCTACAATATTCTAATATACATGCCTATACAAAACATTAATAGTTTTCAAGATAATTAGCAATTTAAGTCTTCTTTTGCAGCTGTGACCTTGACCTTTCAACATATGACCTTGAACCATATATCAAAATGGTCGCCATCTTAATACCTACAATATTCTAATATACATGCCTATACAAAAAGTTAATACTTTTCAAGATAATTAGCAATTAAAGTCTTCTTTTGCAGCTGTGACCTTGACCTTTCAACATATGACCTTGAACCATATATCAAAATGATCATCATGTCAATACCTACAACATTCTGATATACATGCCTATACAAAAGGTTAATAGTATTCAAGATAATTAGCAATTTAAGTCTTCTTTTGCAGCTGTGACCTTGACCTTTCAACATATGACCTTGAACCATATATCAAAATGATCGTCATGTCAATACCTACAATATTCTAATATACATGCCTATACAAAACATTAATAGTTTTCAAGATAATTAGCAATTTAAGTCTTCTTTTGCAGCTGTGACCTTGACCTTTCAACATATGACCTTGAACCATATATCAAAATGGTCGCCATCTTAATACCTACAATATTCTAATATGCATGCCTATACAAAAAGTTAATACTTTTCAAGATAATTAGCAATTAAAGTCTTCTTTTGCAGCTGTGACCTTGACCTTTCAACATATGACCTTAAACCATATATCAAAATGATCGTCATGTCAATACCTACAATATTCTAATATACATGCCTATACAAAAAGTTAATAGTTTTCAAGATATAGTGACAAATATATAATTTTTATCAAATTCCCCACTCAGTGCCTCACAATTTCCCCATTTTGAGTCCCATGGCTACCATTTGTGCAAATCTGAAAATAGATGACCTAAGGATGTTATAAATGAAATAACTAAGGTATATCTCTTGTAGATTCAGAGGAGAAGATTTTTAAAGTTTTTCACTATTTCTCCCCTTATGGGGCCCCAAGGGGACGTAACTCCTTCATTTGTGCAAATCTGAAAGAGCTTCATCCAGGCATGATGGTTACCAAGTTTCATTAAATTTGGCCCAGTGGTTTTGGAGGAGAAGATTAAAATGTAAAAAGTTTACGCACGACGGACGACGGACGACGGACGACGGACGACGCACGACGCACGACGGACGAAGATGGATAGCAATAGCTCATCTGAGCTTTCAGCTCAGGTGAGCTAAAAATTTAGGAACAGAAGTTATAAGCTGCCACAATTCTTCCAGTACAAAAAAGTTAGCAGAGAAGAAGAACTTGCAAAACAAGTGGAAAAACAACAGGTGACTATTAGAAAGACACACATTGAGCTGTTGAGGGCATACAGAGAAATGACATATGCTGCAGAAGAGATGGACAGTTTGCTTACAGAAAACATTAAACTTGAAAAAAAAATGAAAAAATTTGAGAACCTGAACAGTGAGCTGCAAAAGAAAACAGAACTTGTTCAAAATTTGAAAAATAAAATTGCATCAATGTTCCCACGAAACTTACAAAAAAGAATGTCAAGAAAAGATAATAAAATTGAGAAGCTAACACAGCAAATGCAAAATCAAAATACATTGTTAAATGATCAATTAAAATATATGTCAATTGAAAATGATAATCTAGAAAGTGAGTTAGGTAAAATAAATGAACAAATTAGACAAATAAAGCAAAAACACCAGAGGGATAACAAAATGAAAAGTTATTATAAGGTAAGGCTACAATCACAAATACAAAAACAATCAACATGTCAACATCAGTTAGATAAAGCTGATGAAATGGTAAAAAAATTACAAAACACAATTAAAGACCTTGAGGTAAACATAGAAGAAAACGGTGAGAATAAAAAACTCTCTGTTTTTTCAGATGGTAAGTATAATGAAGAAATAAGACAGGTCTATATGGATCTCCTAGGCATGGGGATTTCAATCGAGATGTGCCAACATGCTGTTAAGTCAGTGCTGAAAAATTTGCTCAATGTCGAAGTAGATCGTCTGCCTAAAAAATCACTGGCATCAATTTTGTCTATTGAAGCACATATTCTTTCACAAGCTCAAGCAACCGAAGCTATGTTACGGCATGAAAATAATTGTTTGCATTTAGATGGCACCCAAAAGAATTTTACAGAATATTCTGGTTTCCAAGTTTCAACAGAGGAAGGCTCTTTCTCACTAAGCCACCAAATAATGTCATCAGGAGATGCAAGCAGTTATTTAAAGGCCACCAATGAAACTTTTAATGAGCTTGCTGAATCTGTCACCACTGATGTTGACAGTGGTAATAAAGTTGCAAACAAGCTGAAAGTAAGTATAAAAAATCTGATGACAGACCGGCATGTTGTAAATAAAAAATTTTGTAAACTTTTACAAGCAGAAAAACAACAAGCCATTTCAGATCTTGGACTTGATAGAAATGACAACCTGACTGATTCTGAGAAAGAATCCATGTCAAAAATTAATGGTTTATATTGTGGATTACATATTTTGCCAAATATGGCATCTGCATCCTTGGTAGGTATGCTTGATTTTGAAAAAGATCAGAACATATGTAGTCATTCTTTCCTATCCAGCTCTGCTGCGAATGGTCTGATATATGAAGTAGCCAAAGCATTCATAGAACAATCAGGGTGTCAGAAGTCTGGGGATGCTTCTGACTTTAATAATTACCTTACAGAAATTAATGTTAAAAATCAGCTGGTAACATTCCTTCACAATAGGTTTAATGTTTTGTTTATTGATGGTGGTGCTGTTTTTTACCACAGAAAGCATATAATTGATTTCTTGTCATCAGGTAGGTCCAGTAAAAACAACAAATTATTAACATCCATTGAGGAACACATATCAAATATATCTCTTCTGGCTGAATGTAGAGCTTTGGGCATAATAGGTAAATGCATATGTGGCCCTTTATGGCGGCTGTTAGAGAATCCTGAAATATCCTACTTTGGGATGAATCCTTACTGGCAGATACTGGTTGACAAGATTGAAGAATACTGCCAAGATGCTTCACCTCTTATGCAGGGTGAAAAAGTGTTTCAAGAAGCACAAGACAATGATCAGGTTTGGAACTGTTTATTTACAGCATATGCTGAATATGATGGGCTAACTAAACTGGCCTTACAGTTTATCTGTACTTCCATAAAACCAATGCTTTTGCGCCAACTTTCAGACCAGTTACCAGGTGGCGCACATTATATTCCTGACCCAAGTGTTGTAGCCGAGTGTACATCAGCACCTAAAACAAATCGGATCTCAGAGGCCGACTTTTCATCTCTTGACAGAATACAGCACAAAGCACCTCAGAAAGGTAGGTCATCTAAATCTGGAATGATTACATACAGAGTAAACAAGACAAGTAAGTATATTTCTAATCTCTCAAAAGAAAAAAAAAACTAAATATTTTGCTATTGCACGGAAGTTGGCAGTAAAAAGAGCAAAGCAAGACAAGGTTAAAAAAATTGAGGTAAGACAAATTAAATTGGCTAAGCAAACGATTCGAATGAATATGAAACAACGAAAGTTAGAGAGGAGTCTGCAAAATTTTGAAAAATTGAAAACTCAGATGCAAACAGAAGGAATATGGACAAATGATATTGAAATAGAGACGGCTTTGAAAGGTAAGACAAAGGCAAAAACTCGTTTATTAATCAGAAACCAAATATTGTTTCACTCCAAAATTTTAAATTCAAAAGTAAGTCAAAAATCATATTTGAAATTCCAAGCCAACCACATTAGATTTACAAATGAAATGCTCCTTAAGAATTTGAGGTCAGTTATATCAGAGAATTTTGTCCCAGCTATCCCAGAATCAGTAATAAATCTTAACAGAAAGATGAATGAAACCTTGTCAACTGAATCAAATCTAAAGGTAAGGAAGAGACGGTCAGCAGCCTCTTTGAGATCCAAAGAAAAAGTACAGAAAATTTATTTTCAAATTGACCATTTTTATGCTGTATCTTTTACTGATGGCTGGTATCCTGGCAGATGTGTTCGGTTATATGATGAGGAAACAGCCGAACTGGAATTTATGTATCCCTCTGGTAAGCATTTTAAGTGGCCCAGTAAAGTAGATAAACAAAAGGTTCACTTAACTGGCACCTTATCAGAGGTATTCATTGAGCCAATCTCAAATGGCAGACTGTGGTCAGTTGTTGACCGAAGTGCAGTAGATGTCTTGTTTTAGACTTATTTTCTGAGAAAAGTATAACTTTGCCTCTGCCAGGCTTGGTAGATTTTTATACTGATTTTATTACTAAAATTGTGAAATAAAGTTCAGGAACTGTTTTTTATTGTTATTATTTGTTAAGGTACATAATTCTGGAAGTACAAAAATAATTTGAGCTTGTCAGATGAAAGGTTTTACACAATTTGGAGCATTGTAAGACTTTATCAACTAAATCAACATTTCAAAACCAAAGGTGAATGTTATCAGCTGTCAAGTTGCAAATCCAAACACAATCTGATGTTTCAAGACCACTGCTATTTTGTAACAGATCTGTGTTCCTACACCAAGTATAACAAAAATCAGAGGTCAATAAATTAGTCAAATATAGCAAAATATTGTCCTAAAAACATAACCAAATTAAAATTTGCATTCCAATAATTTTCTAGGTAATTTTTAAACATTTTGGGGCAGCCATCTTGGATGCAGCCATCTTGCATTTGCCTGTTAATAAATAATGTAATTAAGATTCATGATAAAAGTGTTTGTGTATTAATATTGCTTCCACTAATATGTCATTACCGACACTTTATTGTCAAAGTTGAAAAAATAAAAAAAATTCATTAAAGTTCTCAATGCCGCTGAAAAATCCTCAATTTCCAATATGGCGATTTCGGCCATATTGGAGTAGCAATTTTGAATACTTCCTTTTAATTGAAAATGTTTTTTTCTTTTGTCAATCAGTGATATAAAATAGTTACTCCCAGAAAATGTAGTTATTGTAGTCAAATACTGCAGTATTTTTTAAAATAATCATCCGAAATGTGAAAAAAATGCTGTTTTGTGATTATAGAGAAATTGCCATTTCGGCCATATATAGGCGGCCATCTTGAATAATTCCTTTCATTTAAAAATGTTTTTCTTTTGTAAATCAGTGACATAAAATGGTTATTCCCAGAAAATGTAGATATTTATAGTCAATTACTGCAGTACTTTTTAAAATTGTCATCCGAAATATGAAAAAATGCTATTTTGTGATTGAAGAGAAATTGCCATTTCGGCCATGTTTAGGCAGCCATCTTGAATAAGGAATTATGGTTAGAAGTTTCAAATTGGGAAGTTAGCAAGTCAACATCAAATATATTCTGAAAAACAGAAATAATAAGTCATTAAGTCACCCTTTACTCACACTTTTATGTCAAATTTGAGAAAAATCAATAAAATTACAGTAAAATTCTTGGTGCCATTGAAAAAATGACTAAGTCCTGACTAATTTTTCAAAATTTTAAAGGGCTGCCATCTTAAGCTTTATCAAATAAGCAATGAGTTTTTATGGAAAAATTGATATATACAACTGATTTTTTAAATAATTTAAGTTTAATGAAACATAATTCTTATAATTTTTTAAAATATGAACCTCTAAATATGAAAAAAAAATAAGAAATTTAAATAGACTTTTCAAAAATCTACAATTTGTCCAACAGAAAAGCTATTTTTCGTGACTTGAAAATCATATAACTTTTCACTTGGTTTATGGATTTTCATAATTTTTTTAAAGTTTTTTTCAGTTTACTTAGCTGTTTCAGTACACATAATTACTATTTTAATTATATTTTTCATCAATTTTACCCTGGAACCCTACCAGAAATTCATAAAAAATTAGCAATTGGCTAAATTGGCGAATGGCAGAGCTAACCCTGACTAAAACTGTAACATTGTAAGATAGATAAATTTTAAACTCAAATAAAACTTTTCAATTCAGATCTTGTCATGCTGATCTATTTAACAAATGTAACTAGCAATTCATTTTACTAATTTATAACAAGTAATTTGTTAGCAAAAACTTAAAGGTAATAAAAAGTCATCATGACCTTGACCTCATTTTGAAGGAAATTGTGAAGTCACATTAACTCTAAAGTTCCTTCGTCATTATATTTGAAAATAATCAAGATATAACAACTATTATTATACTTGATATATATTAAACACATTTTATTGGATGGATTCCAATCACATGACATGTAACAAATGATATATTTCCCACAAAATTACCGTCAGCATGTGACAACCTCTCCCTTCTCGGCACAGCCATGTGACAATACTATTGTCACCCGTTGACAACCCGACAAAAGGGACATAACTTGCAAAACTTGGTTGTTGTCGTTTGGTAAACAACAAAAATGGCAACTAGTCGTTTTGGCAGTTTGTCAGAGGCTGACTTGCAATTAATTATGCAGGGTAAAGATGCAGAAAACACAATACGGTATGTAGACATTGTGTTATTTCACATGATAAGCTTTGTTTCCGTATAATAAAATAATTATTGCCCTCTAGGTATGTGGACATCCAGAATTGTCACCCTTCAGAAGTATTGTCATCCGAGGGCATCACAATTATTGTATAATATTATACCTAATAAATGCATTGATTTTACTCCGGAGGATATTTTGCAATATAGACCGGAGGCTCCGGTCAGTATTATGTTTGCTTACGTCACACGATTGTCCTTGATGACGTAATATTAGACTAAAAAAAAAGCATCTTAACCCGAATAGTTTAACTAGTGGATTAAAGCTAATACAAAGTTAGTCAGGAACGGCAACTGTAATACGTAAATAATAATCGTCTTAAAGAAATTAATTAGTTCCAAAATATGCTGATGCCTATTTTGAGATGGTATCCATTCGGTATAATATAACAAATATTTCATGGGGTTGCGGGCTATTTCGCAGTTTATGGACTGGGCAGGCACCCCGAAAATATTATATGGACTGAAGTGAAGCTGAGGTCTATATTATATTTTCGGGGTGCCTGCCCAGTCCATAAACTGCGATATAGCCTGCAACCCCATGAAATATTTGTTTAAAAGATAATTTCACAATTTTTTTTTTTAATTTTATTTTTCTAGAGAAACTAGTTACATCAGATTTTTTTCTCTAAAAATTGGTTTCAGAGAAGAGTTTTGCCTCTCTCTTTTTCTCTCTCTTCTCTGTGTGTGTTGGTGTGTGTTGTGTGTGATCAATAAGTTATGTATCAACAAAATGAATGTATGAATTCCTAGTAATCAAATGTTTTATTAAACCTTTTATGTACAAATACATATGTATCATTTGTATAAACATGTGTGTACATACCAGCATCAACCTATATGAAAGTTTAATGTCATTAAATTTTAAAAAAAAATTCTTTGAACTATTTACATTAATTTTTATATCAAACGTGTAAGTACAAATATGTTTACACATTCAATCAAGCTCATCTAAATGAAATTGACAAACTCTACATTAAAAAAAAAAATTTAACTTACCTTTATTGAAATGAGATCGATGTTGTGTATATTGCACACCAAGCCAAAAAGGGAAGGGGGGTTTCTTCTAATTCCCCTCCAGTTTTAATCCTGTTAGAAGGATCTACCAAGATTCGTAAAATTACAAATATGACTTTCTTTCATAATTCTTTATATGTTTTAGTCTTAGACACAGTAAAAAATTTCGCTAATATAACCAAGTAACTGCCGTAGGAGTCAGATCTGTGATATTTCTCAACAACTATAAAAAATCCCGAGTCATATGACAAGGCAGCGTCACATTTCCACCATTGGCTTCTACAAAACAGAGAAAAATAGACCAGGTAATCGACTTTGAATTAACACAATGTTGATGTCGTAACATATGGAATATCTTATCAATCTAATTGAATGCCTTCCCTCCTCATGTAAAATTTTCAATTCCGAGAACATGGATCATATTCTTGCAGAAAATTTTCAAAAATCAATATCTACCAACAAGTATGATATGTACGACAGTGATGAAAATAATTGTTAAAGCGTACTAGGTAGTTTGTGAGTCTCAATATTGTGTATATGTCAAACTGAAATTCATGATATCATACCTGAAACAGAGGGTGGTGGGTGTGTATATTATGAACCATTATCTTCCTGAAACAAAAATGGGATATAAACATGCTTGTGTAGTGATACTATACTTGAGCTTCTTATGCATAAAATTTTTATCAATCTTTTTATAGTTTTAAATGCCAATTTATTGTGTGTGTGGTGGGGGGGGGGGGGGGGGGGGGGGGGGGGGGGATGACAACTACCTACAGAGCATATTGACATTACAGTAAATAATTAAACATTGTAAACAATGGCCATTTTATCCTTCAAATTTCCTTTTAAATAATTTAAATAATTTACATATGTTACACCATGCAACACTTAAAACTCCCCATCTTTTCAACAGTACATTCAATACACATGTAAACTCCCTCATAACCATATGAAGAGTACACACATACACACATGTAAACTCCCTTATAACCCCATCACAAGTACAAACACACATGTAAACTTCCTCATAACCATATGAAGAGTACAAACAAACACACATGTAAACTCCTTTATAACCCATATAAGAATACACATAACACACATGTAAACTCCCTTTTAACCACATCAAGAGTTCACACAAACAAACATGTAAACTCCCTTATAACCCCATCAAAAGTACAAACCACATGTAAACTCCCTTATAACACCATTAAAAGTACAAACACACATGTAAACCAATTATACCCCATCAAAGTACAAACACACATGTAAACTCCCTTATAACCCCATCAAGAGTACACACAAACACAATGTAAACTCCCTTATAACCCAATCAAGAGTACATACAAACACACATGTAAACTCACTTATAATCCAATCAAAAGTACAAACACACATGTAAACTCCCTTATAACCCCATCAAGAGTACACACAAACACACATGTAAACTCCTTTATAACCCCATCAAGAATACACACAAACACACATGTAAACTCCCTTATAACCCCATCAAAAGTACAAACACACATGTAAACTCCCTTATAACCCCATTAAGAGTACAAATCAAACACATATGTAAATTCCTTATAACCGCATCAAGAGTACACAAGAACACACATGTAAACTCTCTTATAATCCAATCAAGAGTACAATCACACATGTAAACTACCTCATAACCTCATGAAAAGTACACACAAACACACATGTAAACTCCCTTATAACCCCTTCAAGAGTACATACAAACACATGTAAACTCCCTTATAACCCCATCAAGAGTACACAAGAACACACATGTAAAACTCCCTTATAATCAAACAAGAGTACAAACACACATGTAAACTCCCTCATAACCTCATGAAGTGTACACACAAACACACATGTAAACTCCCTTATAACCCCATCAAGAGTACACAAACACACATGTAAACTCCCTCATAACCTCATGAAGAGTACACAAAAACACATGTAAACTCCCTTATAACCCATCAAAGTACA